>JAFIDM010003189.1:18168937-18203889 GCA_023159025.1 Thereuonema tuberculata | reverse complement strand
CTTTTTCTTTTTCGTATATCGAAAACGTTAAATCGATGTGAAACAGTTTCTGGATAAGATTACCTTTAAGCCTAATAGGTTTATAGAGAAGGGGCCAATGTGACAGAGTCGTCAGGGCTTGGAAGTAGGCGGTGAAATGGGCCTCCAAACTGTTAAGAATTCCTTGGGAGTCGGAGGGAAATTCTACACTGATACCTTGTCACTCGTAAAAACTATTCGGAGCCAGCAAAGAGTGGGCACAATAAAAAGGCTAAGGGATAATTTCTGAGTGCCCAAGGAGCGACAAACAAGAGGATCTCTCCCCTCGGACCACTTGGCACTTAATGAAATCCACCCATCAAGTGAAGGGCAAAACTTAAGAACATGGACCCATTCAAAAGAAGAAAAAAAATGGAGAACAAGGGAAAAAAATCATAAACAATGCTGTAGATCCATACCTCCTGTTTCTTACATAACGTGTTGGAGACGTAAATCAAAAAGACAGACAGGTTATCTGGAAACAAATACGCAGAGCAGAGAGGGAATGCGGGATCGCGGCTATAAACTATTCGACCCGCTCGTTTTATAGTGCTAGGCCGGGAATTGTCGCCCACCCTGCCGACCTTGGCCGCTAAACAGCCGACGGAAGGATGTTAGTGTACCGGCCATCAACCTGAAGGTTGAAGAGGATAGGCTGACACTGGGACTCAGACAACAAACTTAAAAATAGCACAAAAGAAAAATATCCTTCAATAAAAATGCCTCTCCAGAATACAGAATACAGTGGATAAGAGAAAGGGAAACACTTGAATAAGACTACAAGTGTTTATATTGAGTTTATTTTCTTTTCAGGTATCGTCACAACTACATAGGGAATTCAATAATTCCAAATATGAGAAAGGTTATTAAAATTGTCGTTTTTACTTCTACGGTTTGTCAGAATGTGTGAGAGATTGGGTACAATTACAGTGAAATATTTTTTTGTATAAGTTATAGTAATAAGATTACTGTTTCTCGCAAGACAAAACCCTGCTTATATTAAGACAGATATTTCTCAAGGAATTTTAGTCAAAAGAGCAGGTGTAATATTATTGATAAGACTGCTTTGTCTGTACAACTTATTGTCATTTCAGTTAACTGTTTCAACTTTAAATTATACAAAAGCTTTATGGTATACTTTCACAGAAACAAGCAACATTTGACGATTCTGAAATGGGTACGTTGCCTTTATATGGAGTAGAACCCAGTGGGAAAGAAACTGAATCAGAAATGACATCCAGCTATGTTTTAACCCAGACTATAAGTACTGTAAAAACATAACTAACTAAGCAGAAAGTTTAAAGAGTATCTATTAAAATACGTAACAATTTGAAAAGCAATAAGGACTGTCCCTTGACAGAGCATTGTCACAGAAACAGTCATTATCTATTTTTGAAGTAGTTCTTTGTTTCAATTTGATCAATAATATTTTGAAAAAAATCATTGCTGATATATGGGACCTGCCTCTTAATCCGCAAAATAATGAAGTTTAGAAACAGTGTCACTTCAAATCCCATTTCTTTACGGCTTTAACAAAGAATTGGAAGATAGATTTTGTTAATTAATAGTTATTTGATATACAGTGGACCCTTGAACTTCGAACGGACCCTCGATGTACGAAGAACTTGAAACTCGAACAAAAAATTTTAAAAAATAGATAAAAACAAATGATATTAGACAGATTTTTCTCCAAAGAAAAATTAAGTGGTGGTAAATGTTAATGAATTATAACTCTCAACTAGTGATTCCAGATGAAAGACGGGTAATTCACCTTTTAGAAAACAGTAATATCCCTCATACTATTGTTATTGCATGATTATTGTACAATATTTTCAGGTATATATGTACTATTATAAATAAAAACATTTAATTATTGCAATTAAATATACTTGTTTATTCAAAAATACTTAACTATCGATGACAGTATTAAACGGAGCCAGTTGTTCAGAGTGCTAAAAGAGGATGGGATGCCAAACAAATTATTAAAATTGATTCAAACTTGTATGCTCGACTCTCAATATAAAGTATACATTGCAGGGAAAATTAGTGATCCATTTAAAATAACATCGGGAGTTAAACAAGATGATTCACTATCAGCTACACTATTTAACATAGCTCTTCATAGCGTTGTAAAGACTTTAAATTTTAGGGGCAAAATCCTCTATAAGTCCAAACAATGTCTAGCATATGCTGATGATATAGCCCTAATAGCAAGAAATAAAGAGACACTAGAAGAAAGGTTTAAAAAACTAGAAATAAACAGTAAAATCGTAGGACTCAAAATTAATGACGAAAAGACCAAATATTTGAAAATGTCGACATCAGAAACTAGAAGGAGAATTCAAAGAATGGAGATAAATGGTTATGACTTTGAAGGCGTCAGTGATTTCACATATCTCGGAGCGAATATTAACAATGTAAATAATACATCTGAAGAAATTAACAAAAGGGTGATGAGAGGTAATAAGGCTTATTACGCAAATGTACCACTCCTAAAATCTGCTCTTTTGACTAGGAAAACAAAAATCAAGTTATATAAAACCTTAATTAGACCAGTAGTAACTTGGGCCCTTACCAATAGTGACGCGGAGACTTTACGTAGATTCGAGAGGAAAATTGCAAGACGAATATATGGAGCAGTGAAGGAAGGAGAAAGATGGAGGATAAGATACAATGAAGAAATAAACAATATACTCGAAGGAGAAGATAGTAGTTAGATTTATAAAATCTCGTAGAATTTCTTGGTTGGGACATGTGCAGAGAATGGGAGTGGAAAGAATGCCTAAAAACATTTATAAAGGCAATATTCTGGGTGTTAGAAAACGTGGCAGGCCCAAGAAAAGTTGGATCCAAGATGTTTTGGATGACCTGAAGAAGATGAAAGTTACCGGATGGTGGGAGAAGGCTAAGAGAAGAGAGGAATGGAGGCAGATCGTGAAGGCAGCCCTGGCCCATATCGGGCTGTAGTGCTTTAAAAGAAGAAGAAGAACTTAACTATCGATATAAATTCCATGAAAGCCTCTAAAATCCATATACTTCAAAATCCATATACAATATTTCAAATATCGTATATGGATTTTGAAGTATATAGATTTTAGAGGCTTTTACGGAATACTTGTTTATCATCATTTACCAATATGCTCTTTTGAGCACTTACAATGTTTTAAATTGGGGTAAATTTTTAGGGTCTGTGACGATTAATTCAATTTACATTATTTCTTATGGGGAAATTTAACTCGAAAGTCGAACTGTCTGCATCTCGTCCTCTGCAACCAATTATGTTCGAAGATCGAGGTACCACTGTTCTTACATTCTCCAAAGTGCAAATAAGTTTAAATATCAAATTAAAAACGCTAGCTTACTTTGATATCCATAAATGTATATTTTTTTCCTTAATGTCTGGCCATTACTTTGTTCTGTAAGAATTTCATCTACATCTAAGTATAACAATATTTACAGAACAAAATAATATCATGAGATAAAGGAAAAATTATCCATCGATTAATGCTCAATCCCTACATCGCCAAACGATGGAAAGATGACATTATATTTATTATTATTATTTTCATTATTATTAATTATAATATATTTTGTACTTCAGCCTAATGGACAAGATCCAATCTTCATCAACAGATATTTTAAAAAAGAACTGAATTTGGAAACTGTGAAGTTATAATATCTACAAATAATCACAGTAAATTGACAAAACTATTACCTAAATTCCCAAACACATTACTTACGTCATCTGACACCACGAAACTTTACAACAAACAAGTACCAAGTTTTTTATCGCTTAACTTTTATCTTTTTCGAACGACTATCAATTATATTAATGGAATTCATAGTCCTGTAAGGAAATCATAATTCAAATTACTCTCCCTTGTCTCTGAAGGAAGCGATTTCCCTCGGATTCATATTTTCGTATTCTTAAAACATTAATCTTGGTCTCCCTCAGGGATGGAGAAGGTTTACGGGTAAAAAACTGGAAGATCTACAAATCAGGTAGATTTCGCAAGATCCCATTCCAAGTACAGTCTCGAAATTTATTATTTTAAATAAATGTCACGAAATAATGTAGTTTTTTTCAGTAAGAATAACATATATTTTCGTATTATGCCAGTTCAATTTCCAAGGCAGATTAATTTCTGCTTTATCGCACATGATTTCATATTATTTATGGAGCCCCGCTGGAGAATAAGACCTAATCATAATTTCTCGTTAAATGCAAATGATTTGTGGCTAGTCCATGGAAAAAAAGAAAGTTTGGGACGGGGTGAGTCTTTTATAAATCTAAACCAATTTGCGATTCTTTTTCTGTCTAGATACTTCCAGCAATTGAAGCTACTATGAGGTTATCGACCAAGTTTGAAATACTGCAACTGAGGAAACATGAAGACCAGTATCTACATGGCAGATTTTTGGTCTCCCACAATAAGGACAACAGTTTTTTTATTATTCACAGACAAATTTTGCCAGGAAAATGAACAACAACATTGCTTGTATTTTAGAGCTCTATTACCATAACAAATTTCATGAAATGACGCCAATCTGAGCTCTGAGAGGGAAATAATAAACAAATTAATTAAAAGCCATCTAAACAGAATTATTTAACAACTTTGATTTTAGCTTTTTCTTTCTTTATTAATTTATTAATTATATTTAGTTGGAAAATTATTTATTTACATTTATTTAAGCATTTTTTTATATATGAAATTTCATCAAATTCTGCTCTTAAAGAGCCAGCTATTTTGTACTGAAAGGAAGAGCAAACGAAGCTGTACTTTCTCAAACTAACTCGCCCAATAAATATTCTTAATAGTCGTGCTATTTCAGAATTCCAATTTCGTACTGATGAGCACTAATAATGGCGAAACATCTACTCTTCAACAGATACGAAAAGTTAAGAATTACAGAAGCAAGCGCAAGAAAATAAAATAAATCCTGACAATGGCTGAGACCAATTATTTACAAGTGACATCGTGGAACAGATGTTTCACGCTCGTTGGCGATCATCAGCCAGGAGAAGTCACCAGTAAATAACAAGGTCTCCGTACTGAGGCTAGTATGAATGATACATCGGAAGAGCAGTGGTGCCCCAAAGGTAAAAATACACAATACAAAACTCACCAATGAAAAATCAGTGAGAAAATTCATGTGCCAGCAGTGCGCCGAGCTCAATGAATTTTTTTTAAAGCATAAAAAATTTCAAACTGTCATTGTCAATGTTATTTGTCATTATTAATAATTCAAATTCGCAGTTTAAATTTTTTATGCTTTAAAAAAAATTCATTGAGGCCTGTGCACTGTTGGCACACGAATTTTCTCACTAATGTTTTATTGGTGAGTTTTTCATTGTTCATTGACACCACTGCGCTTACGATAAATTCTGAATCATTCATATCATATTAATATAAAAAACATTGCAACTTATCAAGAACTGCCTCTTTATTCTTTCTTTCTATAACCCATCATTAAGGCAAAAATATTTTTTATCTAATTTTTTATATCGTACGAAGTATTACCACCATTTTTTAAATTTTTTTATCTGTTTTAGTTTCTTTAATTTTCCGCAGATATTTGGAAGAAAATTTTCTATTTTAAATCACCATCTAATGAAATATTACTTCCAAAGTAATAACAATAGTATTTATAGAGATTAATATATTTACCAATTAGTATAACAATATAATACTTAACAGTAACTATCCCTAATTGTGCCAGTTTAGTTTTTAACAAGTTAATTTACAGTTTTGTTTTTTGTTTTTTGTTTTTTTCCAGAAAATATAGCCTACAATAAGTGATGACGTACAATTTGCAATCTATCAAATGCTGACGTCATTAAAATATATTAAATTACATTGATTGGAGCGCAAAACTCATTTAATCAAGGCCGTCGTATTCAAGAATGAAGTAAAACTCAAAGCGATGCCCGCAGTGAGGTCATTTAGTACTTCTCTAATCCCATTATGCACTATTCTGGCGACTCTGAGTATCCTGAATCGGAAGCCACCTAAAACTGGGAAATCGGATTTTTTCCCAAATCTTCCCGCCATGGGGAGTTCAACGAGATATGACTCAAGGACCTCCAACTCCCGGTTCGGGATGTAGAGGGTGTTACATATGAAGGGCCTAACTGCAAAAGTCACATTCTCCACTTTAGCAAATTTTTCAGGAAACATGGAAAACCTCTCATTTCAATAAAACAAGGTTTTGAAACTTGCATTTTTTTTTAAAAATATAATATAGTCAGACAATGTGGTGTGTAATGCTGTTTCAAATCATACACAACATAACTTGGAAAAATGACTTTAAAACATGGAGAATGTGACTTTTGGTACTTACAGATGGAGAATGTGAGTTCTGCACTTGAATAGTTTGCAGAATATTACTTTTGACACCATGCGTTCTAGAAATTATCAGAGAAGATAATGTAACTCACGATATTATTTAGTTTGTTTAGGGTGAAAAGTTTAAATACCGGCATACTTTTTGGCACAAAAACTTTGTTTATTGAAGAAACAAATTTTACAAATTATTCTCACAATATAGAAATAAAACAAAACAAAAAAAAAAACTATAGATTGTCATCAAAACAGTTCAGTTTATTGAACAAAATCAGATCTGGAAAGTCTGCAATTCATCTACAACGTGGCATTCCTCCTCATATTCTCCTGGCGCATGTATTTTAGGTCCATCCAAAACATTGACGAAAAATTTCAAAATCTTCATTAGATCGCCACTCTTCTCCTTAGTGTTTTTCCTTGAGCTCTCTTCCATTTCAGTGATGTATTCACACGCTTCTTTGGACTTCGCCAATATTTCTATCAATAGGTTTAATACTTTGATCCATTATTAATAAAAAAAAGGACATCACAATAAACTTTACACTTCACTCTTACCCAAACATAACCTGTTGCTGACTGTGTCACATGACTACATCACGTGACCAAAATACAGCTCCCCATTGGCTGAGTGGAGAATGTGAGTTTTGCACTAGAATCCTCAGTGGAGAATGTTAGTTTTGCTCCAAAACGTGATTTTCAACATTAAATTTATATAAGAGAATAAGAGTTTTGATAGCTGAAGCCTTCAGAATAAGGTACAGTTCAATGTGAACAATAATAATATATCAATAACTCATTTCCCGCCAAAAGTGGAGAATGTGACTTTTGCAGTTAGGTCCTTCATATGCAAACATACAAAGTAAATCCTTAATAGCGTCGCTAAAAATTATAAAATGTTTCCAAAAAAAAAATAAAAAAATATGAAAGTTTATGTTTTAATAATTTTTATAATTTTTTACAATTTAGGAATGACTAGAAAAAAAAAATGGTCCCTAAATTTGAATTAGAATCACATTTACTAAGAATAATAGTTTGATTATCGTTCCATTATGCAGAAGCACGAGCAACTTTATATTCATTCTCGTACTGCAGCAGAAACAGAGAGACAGACGCACGTTTTTTAGTAAAATAGATTAACGACAATAGCTGGAAAAAGGAGACTTTTATTCACTCATCCCTCGACTCAAGAAAGAATGAAAGAAAACGAAATACAGCTTTTAATCTGTTCTTCAATTTCAGTTTGTTCTTCTCCTTTATCCTATGCTACTGTGTCCGTTTCTATTCTGCAATCCAGTTCTCTTATAAAACCCACCCTCTTGACTGAAACCAAATTGCTAGGCTTTTCTAGATTCAAGAGTGGCTTCAATTGGACGAAGGGTCGGGGGTAGGACAGTGAATGGACACAGCGGGGTTCAATGAAAAGAACTCCAATCGGGACATTAAAAACCCCAACCACAAGGTAAATACAAGGGAAAGGATTAACTGAAGGGGGAGAAGCATAGGACGCTAACACTGCTTCTCTCGCTTTTTGTAAACTGTTCCACATTGGAATATGTTTCTCCTCATATAAGATAAACAATGTAATACATTCGCCATTCGAGTGTTTTAAATATCTCGTTCTGAAATCAAGATATTCCAAATCTCGATTTGCAATGCATAACAAATAGAACCAAAAACAAAAATAATCAGAATTCCAGCATATTGATTACAGAAAATTCCAGAATCTTCTGGAAGTACGTCTTAGATTTTGTGGTTCATTGTTAGATGGCTAATGCTGGTACCGAGCATTCTTTCTTGTATTAGGTCAAGTAATAACAACAATTAATTATCATTATTCGTTATTAGACTGATCTAAAAGGAAAAAAAAAAAAAAGCTAGAAATAATAGAAATAAATAGAAGAAATGTGAATACCTGACAATGGTCTATAATTTTTATTTCTAGCAACTGAAAAACCATAACAGACAATTGAAAAACAGTAGCAGAATATCATATAAACGCATTTTCTATTTTTAAATTTCTATGTACATATTGCAAGTTTTCAGTAAAAGCTAGTTAAAAGATTACAAGAAATATGTTGTAGGGAGAAAAATTAATAAAATTGGAAGACATGGTTTGCTTTTTATAAATACTTATTGATCAGATTAATTATTTATTATTATATAATTTATCGACACTTCCACAAAAAATTCACGATTTGCTGGAACTTACAGAATTTAATTCAACTTCATTAAAAAAAAAGAACAAATCATGATTTTTATTTTTGTTTTAAATACGTTTGTTTGTAGTTAACACAAGTGTTAAAAAGGCAATGTTAGGGTCAGTAATTCAGCTATTAAATTTTAATTATAGATTTTTTTTTATTGATAAGTTGAAATGAAACAGATAATACAGTTTTATGCTAAGAGTTGAGATTGTTTTCATGTTAAAGTTTTTTGTTATGAAAACAATCATCATGAGGTCGTGTATGGATATTGTTTTGAGCTATGTGTGTAGTGTTTGGTCTGTGTGATGGAAGGGTAGGTAGAACTGCGAAGAAGAATGAAACAACAAGGTATGGAGTTGCAGAATTTAGACTGGATAAATTTATGTGGACTCATTTAGGAAGAAAGTCTACGTATAAAAATTCTTCTAGCAGAGCGCTTAGTATCTGAATACACTCTGGAAACTAGGGTTGCGTGAAACCTAGTGAAAGATGAAGTCATGCAGTGTTCGATATCAACGTATTCGAATCAAGAAGGGTAATCAACCGAATGTTACCAGATGTAGGTATTGTTTCTTTCAGAATAGTGATAACTAACTTACAATGAAGATAAAGTAAGTGAATTATTTGATTGTCTTTTCTCGTTAGTGACCAGAAATACTTGGGAATTCATTTAAAGATATAGTGTATTGTGAAGAACACTGTTATACGTTAGTATTTCGTACAGAGTTCATCGAGGATACTAGAAGTATGAAAATTGAAATACTGCAATTCAAATCTCAACGATAAGATTTTTGACTTTGCTGAAAATGAACTTTAGTGAAATGAAGCATAATTTTGTTTGATTGACTAATTTTATTAAATACATTATCAAGACTGTTTTTTTTTTCTATAATTACAGTGAAAAGAACTATTAAGAAGTTGTTATAACTTAAAACAAATAATATTGATTGAAAGTAAGAGTTATTTAGTACTTCTTTATGTGAAATCTTAGTGTATATAAACTAATGATGAAAAGTAAACTATTCAAAGGACTAGCAAAATGCAGGAGTTTATGAACATTTTTTTTTATGGCTGTAATATCCAGCACATCAATCACTATTATCTGCTACAACTATAAATAGTATCTGTGTACTACTGTTAAAGCACTACTATAAACATTAGTTATATATATAGATTTGTATTTTTTTTTTTAATGTATACCGAATATATCGAAGTAAACGTCTTAAAAAATTAAAAAAGTGACTTTTGAAAACGGTACCTTAAGAGTCGTACTGAAGATTTTCTTACCTATAAAGAAAAGAGAAATAAAAAAATGAATAAATGCAGGAAAATAAAATATAAAAGCAAAGGGGAAAATTAAAAAAATAAATATGCTACAATAAATAGTAAAGCTTCATATTTTTTATGATGATTTATACGTATTTCTTACATGAAACAAACTAACAAATAACGTATTTATATGTACGTTTTCTAGTCTTACAAGAAATACTGATTCATATAAATATGTATTAAAGCGCAAATATTAAACCGTATAACTCGCATTACATCATTTACAGAGAAGAATATCAGTATTTATTGCGCCTTTGTTTTCTTTTTATTATTATTATTTAACGGCGTTTTTGTCAATCCATCGCTGGTCGAAGGCTTCCCCCCGTAACAAAGGGGAAACTGGATCTAATCTCCCACACTGACCAGGGCGATACATTTTATTCCTATAGTCATGTAGGAGAATAGATACTGAGGTGGTTTTCCAAGCCTTCCTCAGGAAACCATTATGGAATGGCGTCAGACCAGAAGATAAAGTGAAGAAGACAAACACAAGAAAGGAAATAAACATCCATGCCGGTGCCGGGATTCGAACCCAGGTTTCCGACACATCGCCTCGTCGCAGGCCTCCGCCTTGACCACAAGGATATGTTGGAACGGCCTAACAGATACTTCCTTTCTATTTTTGATAAATTTACATAAACTTTAGCGCTTTAAATGCTAAAATATAACTAGCATTATACTAAAATATATTTTAAGCTATTTACAAAAATATAGCATCAAGTTGACGTAACAATTCTACAAACACAAATCACATAAACAAAAATATGCCAACAATTCAAGATAATTCAAATAATTAATCTAGCTAATAAAGTATTTAAGTGAACTATGAACTTGATTTACGCCTGCTAAATTCACATTAATTGTCAGATTTTAGCCACATTAAATGGATAATTACCGGGGCGTAATTTAAAGGCATGAATCCTTAGATGATATAATTTTCTGAAATGAATGTTTTGCGATTTGTTGAGGGAGCGAGAGGGGAATGGAGGAAAGGTGAACTTGCTAAATCGGATAATGGCGACAAATATAAATTCTCTCTTTCTGTTTACGACGAGTTGCCCACGTACGAATAAAAGCAATCATCATCATAATAATCATCTTCTCATTGGACCATTATGAAAACAGTTACTGCACTTAATAGCTACGCCAATATTCCCGTTTCTTGCAGTTTGACACAAAAATCTCCTTCGCCCGTCGTATTTAGTGTTTTGCACATGGCTTCGCCTCACTCTCGTTCCCCAGTTATAATGCCATAAACCAGGGATTAATTGCAGTCGGGAGAAGGGGGAGCTAATTGATAGATTTATGTTCTAACGTGATTCCTAGTGAAGAGAGGAAAGCAGAAGAAGCCTCCGTCAGAGAGAGAGAGAGATCACAAAAGCAATTAGGAACAAAAGAAAAACGGCTTTTTTTGGGGAGGACCTAACCGAAAAAAATCCCTGGAAAAATAAAAATCATACAGCAGGTATAACATTAAGCTGGATATGAATTTCTTTCTTCCGTTGGTAGATTAAATATTGTTGAATAATGTAATTCCAATAAAGCAATTGTCTAAGATCGTCATCTGTCCATCAGCGTAAGTGGATGTTTGAGGTTTCAATGTAAAAGCGTGCCAGTGTTTCAGTTTTGCTGTTTATTTATCAATTTACCATTAACAACGAAAGGGATATTAAGCATTCAAAAAACACGTATTAATTTAAACAAATTAAAGAACGAATCTTTGCATTCGTTTATCAATTTAGAGTTTGCAGTAAACCTCTGTTTTAACAAAAAATAATATTAAGAAAATGATTTTAAAGCTACAAAAAAATTTAATTATATCATTTTAATAAGTTAATTAAAATTTTCAATAATAATACTAATGCATGATACTTTAATTTCTTCAATTAAAAAAAAAGTCACTTAAACATTTTTTTTTATAATAAACAATCAACTATGTAATAATTTCAATTAAAGATTTTAAGCAGCATTGTACTGTGATATATGCTTATAATTATTTAATATTTATAGTATTATTTAATATTTAGTTATGATAAAATTCTATAAAATATAATTGATACTAAAATCTTATTTAGTGCATTTTATTATTTATTTTAACCTTCCCTAGTTAGAAGTCTTATATTCATGTATCTCCTGCGATATTGCTTCAATAAAACCTATTCTAAATTTACAAAATAAAACTCTTCCAATTGCGTTGTACAAATTTTCACCGGAAATAAATAAAATACACTATCTTGTTAAAAGATACTTTGTTTTGCTAATACTATGCTTAAATAAAGTAATGCGGTTCCTCGAGCATATTCTCCGCCCCTAGCTACAAGCAACTTAGAGAAAAATACACATCCTGATTTCGGAATATATGAATTTATTAAAATGCATACATATCGCTCAATTTCCTTCTTGGAAAAAAAGAACACTAAATAAAAACCATTTCTAGAAAAATTACAGTGTTAGATAGTTTTATTACTCATGATATTTACTTATAATAAATCCTGAATTTCCCGTAAAAAAAAAGTAAGATTCAGAACTCAAGTGATTATATGTATTATGTTTTCTATTTTCGAGCACAGCAATGTTTTTGCTGATGCATAATTGATGAAACCAATATATCGTTCCACGGCATTACTGTGGTTATTATACAGAAAAAAGAAAGACATTTCAAAGTATATAAACAAGAAGAAAATAAGAAACTGAAAGAAATCAAATTACAGCTTCTGTACCATTAAGCATATTCAGAAAATCAACCTAGCATTACTTGTTTTAGAAGTGTACGTACCAATGTACCATCAGTTGTGGTATGTAAGAAGACAACAACATGTATTTTGTTAGGAAATGTGTCAATCGTTTCATGGCACAGAAGTACTTGATGACAGCTTGTCTAACCTATTTCACAATTAATCCCAAGGTGGATTAAGTCATTACAGATAAGATCTAACTAAATTATATCTTTACTGTGGAAATATGAAGTGATCCTTCAAAATGAGGTTGTCTAATCTTTTCTTCGACAGGCATTCATTGCGACACGAAATAAATAAACTCTAGCGACAGGTTACCTAGTGGTGTAGTAACCACAGCAGTGTAAAAATAACACTGTAGATGTACGACTTACTTTTATTGTGTCTTTGGCATTTAATTTAGATAATTTAAAAACGAAATTTATGAAACCTTTCATAGACTGAAATTATTATCTTACATTTTTGTTTCTCCAAACTAATCGGAATTATATCATCTAAGAGTGATCAAAAGTAGTAAATGTTTTTATAATTTTCACCATTACACTAGGATACAATAAAACAATCTAATTTAAAATAGATACCAGACGTTTCGTCCTGTGCTACGGGACTTTATCAATGGCTAATCATTGGTCGAGATTTGTCAGATTTTATTTTTGATGATTTAACTATTTGCTCACCTACTGCCGGGTTATTATAATATTTATATTAAAATTTTTGACTAATCATTAAAAAATTTAAAATACATCAGGCTTACATATTAATTAATGTAGTTATATTGAAAAATATAATATTATTTACAATATTAAAGGTTTTAATGGTATAAAATGCATGTGCATAAAACATATATCAACACAAACCACAATTACAAGGACTATTGCTCTTTTTTATGGTTGGTGTAGCATGAGTTTCAGTCGTGTGCAGAATGGTTTTTAATATTTGCAACTGCATCAATCACTGCAATTGAACCCCTATTTCCTGCATTTTCTGTTTGTCATCAATCTACGATCATTTCCATTTTCTCCAGTGCATTCACATGTGAGGGAATCCTGTGGGTGACCAGTGATTCAAAGTAATTCTTTTTTTTTTAAACTTGGAAAGTCATTGAGTTCCTTCCGTTGACTGCTTGGATGACTGGACACACAGCTGCAATGCTTCTGCATCACCACCGAAATCTCACATCTACCAAGGGAGAGGGGATGTAGGTACTGATGACTCAGTGGGGGAAGGTTTGATCGAGAAAGGGGTAAATAAAGAGAATTCGAAATTAAAACATATCTCGTAAATTCGTGTAGGAAAAAAAAACAAGTTAAAATAATTAGTGCTAAAGCATAAATTTAAGGGCGACCCATAATAAAAAAAAAATTCAAAAAGAAAACAGAAAAAAAAAAAGGATGTATATTAACGTAGGGAAAAATAAAAAAAAAATATTAGGAAAAAAAAAATTAGGAAAATAAGAAAAAAAATTAAAAAGTAGATATATGCATGCGAACCGACAACCTTCAGTATATGAGTCCGAGATCTTAAACATTAAGCTGTAGCTGACAACTGAAATGATATGGTTGAATTTCTAACATTTAAGCTAATAGGGGAAATCCAATGAAAACAATGCCAAATATCTCGAGTATGGGTAAATGTTGTCCACTGAAAATACCCCATTCTACAGCGTTTGGGCCTCTGAACACGATGGGGAAATCCGTTTGTCGATCCGACCTTCCGTTCGGGAGTTGTCAGGAGTGGACAGACAAGGACGGACGGACGGACAGGATAAACGCAATAGCTCCCAAATAGGTCGCTAAAAATCATCAAAAATGAAAACAATACATTCCTCAATTTGCTCTTTATCTTATTTTTTTCCCCATTTACTTTATTTTTAAATAATTGCTGAAGGAAGCTGAATAAACGATCTTTAAAATAATATATTTGTAAATAAGAATAAACTACAGTGAGATGTTCGTGAGAATTCCCTTACATCTTCAATCTAATTAGATCTAATAATTGTTAGATGTCATACATCATATAGCTACATCATTGTTAGATGTGATGTAGTCCTCACCAAAGTTCTGTTCTTCATCAATCTTCTCTTTTTAATCTCAAGACATAGTTTAATAACTAAGTTTTAAATAAAACATATCGCCAAAGTGAAAAACAAACAAACAAAACAAAAATATGAAAGCAGAGCATTGCAGATCTAAACCAACGAACTGTGATATTATTAATAAGTGTAATTTTAATTAATACGTTACAAAAATATAACTAATTCAAGGTTTATTAATTGATTTGCATTATTAATCTTCAATCACATTAATTTAACTGCTTTTTTATACGCAATTTTAATCTTCATAATAATAACAAATATTTTTGAAATCAAACTATATATTCTTCAGATAGGCCTCACTTAAATTTGCAAATAATAATCATTTGTTGACAACAAATTAGTAAATTAATCAAAACAAAACAAACAAAATTATAAGAATTAAAGCTTTCTTATCAACTTTTGAATACGATTGTGGAAAACATTTCACATTCTTCTATAGCTTTTTTTTTTTTTCTATATCCTAGACTTAAAGTAGAATAAACATTAATAGAAACCTCGTACAAGGTAAACCAGTGCTTCTTAAGTGAAAGTAAAGATGTCTCGTCAATCTTTAGATAGGACATGCCACAGCTAGCTAGCTCTGACCTATGTTTTGATCCGCATTTGAGAACAGTTTGAAACGAAAATAATTAGAACAGCTAGAAAAGTTAAGAGCCACTGATCTTCATTCAATTTAGAATATAAAAAAAATACAAATAGGGCCACTTCAACTTATGTTTAAAACCGAAATGTTTAAAAACTGTATATGAAGCTATTTTCTTTTTAGCAATAGAATGATCTTTTTAGGTGAATAATGTCTCAAGACCAATGCATTCACCGTATAGGCAGGATATCACCTTGAAACATTCGAGCAGAGATGCAGAATTGTATTAAAAACACAGAAAACGAGAGATAGTTACAGTGACAGGAAAGAGGCAATACCTTTAAAACACCTATTTAAATTTATGAATTACGTTTATTGGATAATCTGCATTACCATTTTACTCTATTACTTAAAGAAAATTAGGCAATTTCATCTTTATTTTACATCTGCGAATGGGATATCATTTGGAGCAATTCTCTAATAAAAATTCCATGGGTTGAGCAATGAATTATGGAGACCTATGTCAGCTATTGCTTAGGGTTAATCCTGAAAATATGGACCGTGTTTTGTTCCCATCTCCCTAACTTTTCTACTCAGGCGAAACATAATTAAAGTCCCTTCGCCAGGAACCCATGACTGTGCCCGGAATGTTTCCCTACCCATTAGAGTGCGTGTCGTAGTGGCGGTCTGTTTGCGGCATGTTGTTATGACTTATGCAGATTTCGCCATGTTAATCAGGGCATGTAAAAGCTCGCCGCACCGTACACGGGTTTGCCAAACCCGATTTGTCATCGTTGAACGGACTTCAGTTTTAAGAGAGGACAAAGTAAATTTGGAAACATAGCGAAAGAGAGAGATATGGAAATAGGCTTCAAAAACAGAAAACATACAGTTATCTAAAAGCAAGTAGAAAGAAAAAAAAACGTATACGAGGAACGTGCACAGATATACATTACGTAAGGTCGTATGTAAATACTTCTACATCAATAATGAAAACTTATAAAGGGAAAATGTAAGTAGAAATTAGCAAAGTATCTGTATTAGAAATGTAATATACAGTATATTTGAATTGGTAACAATAACGTGCGTTTTAATTTATATAATAATAAAAATACAGGTTGCAGCATAATAACAAAGTTTTTAATAGCAAAAGCTTGGATTTCTGGGCGTATGCAGAGGGAGGAAGCTTCACCCACTTATTTATAAAAATAAACTTCATTATAATATTTTTTTTTATTTAAAGAATTAGAATAACATCTCTCACGAACTAATTTTGGAAGATTAAATCCAAAGTACAACCATTTTTTTTTTTCGTAGAAAAAGAATTTTGATAATATATAAAATGAAAATTTACAATATGAAATGCGGTAGACAAGAATTTTGGTATAACTTTAACAGATATCTCATTATAAGCTGAAATATTATCAGTTTTAAATTAGTTATGTTAACGACTACGCTAACTATCAATAAATGTTTCTGTTTAAAATTAGATTTGTTAATCAAATTGTAAAAATAAAAAGGAAAAATTGATGTTAAAAAAAAAAATAAAAAAATATCGTAAATACCAGAAATCTAATTGATTACGTAATCTAATTTATTATATAGGTTATTTTATTGCTCCAGTAATTAATTTTAGAATTTGAAATGTTTTACAGTTTAATTAGAATTTTCAAGAATTAAATTGTAATTTTTAATTTTCTGAACTATCTGGAAAACAAAACAAAAAAAAAATTAAATTATTGTAAGTTTAATTTAAAAACTGCGGTTTCGTGCTGCTTAGCCTCATCAATATCGATTAAACTAATTTTCAAAAGTTCTGATATTTTGTGGGGTTTTTTAATGTATTTTTGTACAATGAAATTTTCTGTTCTTTCTACATTTCGCCATCGGCGTATTGAGGTAGTGGGGATTGATAGGGGTTAGACCCCCCCCCCACACACACACACACAATTTGCATCCGAAAATGGAAGAAATGTTGGGTTTTAGAGCTTTTTTTTTTTGTTGAAAAGTTCATTGGCCTGACTACAACCGCCCCCGCATCTCAGAAAGGACAAGACGGATTTTTTTTTTTTTTTTTTGGTTGGACGACCAAAACCTCTCCCTCCCATTCCAAAATCCTGGGTTTGAAATGGGAAAAAATCCTACCCATTTCACTTTATTGATTTTTTTACAATCTACAATTAGCAAATAACTAAAGAAAGAGCTGTTTATTAGCTTTTACAAGAAATATTAGTAATAATATAAAAGTGGCTGATTTGTAACCTACATATTCGATTAAAACTAAAACAATGTATTTTTCCTTTTAAGTTCGTAGGGTTGTACTTTTAGAGGGGTCAAGGATTTTATTGCCAGTAAATCTGTAAATAAATAAATTTACAAAAACATAAATAAATAAATAAATTATAATTATATTATCACGAAATAATATTTAAACATATTTCTTTATCTTGTTGGATTTCTAGTCATCCTTATCATGGCACACGCGTATCATTGCAGCGATACATCAGCCCGACTTCCCAATTTACAATTCATCCTGTGTTGCGTGAATATCATCTGGAAATCTTCAGTATTAATTAGCGAAAGTTGCAAAAAAAAAAAAAAAAAAATTACGAAATAGGGAACGAATTAAAACTGGTGTAATGTTATTTACATACACTCCATGAAATACGTGTTTTGAGAATTCGTCATTCTTTCTGTACTGCACTTCTGAAATCTTTATTACTCAAATAGTAATAAAATAAGGTTAATTTATATTCAGTTCGAATAGAGGATCCAATTTGCCTAATGTATTTGTTTAATCTTCATGTATAAATTATCACAGGAATTTATGAAAAATCACATTGTATAGGAATGAGTAATAGGATGCCTCCAGTAATTGGAAAAGGTCCGCTTACATCATTTTATTCCACCCTTTTCCCCTTAAAGTATTTTTTTTTTTTACTCTATTGAAATGGAAGACATACGGAATTTTACATTAGTTTCGATATGCTTTTAAATTATGGAATAACTCTCCCCCTCAAATACCCGCCAGAAAAATGAAACGCATTTTCCCCTAGAGAATCTTCTAGAGTGAGGGGTGGGAGGAGGTAAGAGCTACCCCCTCTCTCTCTCTGTTTTGTCAAGGAATGTTGTTTTAAATGAAATGAACCGAGCTCCGCAGGCTTCCTCCTTTTTCCTGGTCTCTCTCTCTCAGTACCACTCATCTTCCGAATAATTCCGGCGGAATTTCCATAGCCAAATCATCGGCAGGCAAAGGGGTCCCGGCCCGCAGTGGCAATAAAATCGTTACTAGGAATTGCCTTGACTTCTCTGGTGCATTATCACACTAATGCACCAACCATTTACCGTACAATAAAAAGACAATTACAGAAATAAAGGAGGGAAGAAGAAAAAAAAGAGATCTCTCCTAGAAAATATTGGACGGGTTGAGAGCGGGTCTGATTTTTATGGGACGGATTCCGAATGAAGCATCGGACCGTGCATTAACTTAAATACACAGACGATTATTTTTTGGGAAGTGAATTTAATGCCAGTTTTGTTGCCGTAGCAAGAAAAGCTTTCGGTCTATTAAAAATAAGATCATATCAACTTCATCATAAATTGTTGTACAGAAAAGTAAATGCAGGCAGTTTATGGTGCTTTATTGAAGTTTAGTGAAGTTTTTATATTCAATTATCAATGAAGAATACTTAAATTACCGGAAGACCGAAAATAAAGTTTATCAAACTTCATAGGAAAATACAATAAAAATTTATTGCTTGGATTTTCTTAGACGAAAACACCATATTTTTGGGAAAGTTATAAGTTTGGATTTGTGATGTGAACCTAACTTTATGATCTATCGTAGAAGGATGCAGCGCTGTAATTTAGCATGAAATTTATTTCTGCAGTTTCTAAAACGATTGAAAAAAGTTATTTCTGACAAAGCACTATTACAATTATGATTATGATTATTATTATTATTATTCTATCCATCTGTATATTGATACCGACAGGATAACTGCGAATTCTTATTTTTTTTTAAATTAAACTTGAGATGTATGTAAATTAAAGTAAGTAAGTCAGATGTAAGTAATTAATGAAATGCATGATAGATTCGATCTAATATATCCGAAATTTTATGAGATGTATCATAGATTCAATGAAATACATCGGTAATTAATAAAATGTATCATAGATTTCAATGAAATACATCGGTAATTCATGAAATGTATCGTAGATTCGATCAAATACATTCGAGATTTTATGAGATGTATCATAGATTCAATGAAATACATCGGTAATTAATGAAATGTTTCATAGATTCGATCAAATACATCCGAGATTTCATGAAATGTATCGTAGATTCAATGACATACATCCGAGATTTTATGAAAAATGTCATAGATTCAATAAAATAAACACTATTTTATTTTAAATAATATTTGTTAATAAGTTGTAGATTTCTATTCCTGTAAATATAAATTGTTATGATTACAAATGAACGTAAGTATAGTATTAGATAAGACTTTTGTCAGTATTTTCTTTACCTTGAAAGAAATAGAGCGCTCTATCTTTCATTGCTTGCAGATCAATTCAGGAAATAATTTAAACTGTATTGTGGTTTCAGATCATCCTGATGCTAAATCTTTCTCTGAATAACAACGCAATACATCTATGACAGATATTTTAATTTAAACTAAGTGTTTTTCCTTTTTAATACAAGATTAATTTCCGTTTTTTCCCTAGTCTCTTCTCTTCTTCGTTTTTGCAATTCTCTTAAAATTTCCTCAGGGCTTTTCAATAAAAGGATAGAAAAGAAGAACGAAGGAGGAACTGGGGGAGGGGGAGGAAAACCGAAATTGGCCAAATCTATTGATTGGCTTCCCTTGCAGCCGCATCACTACTTGCACGAAATTCCGATAGCCCGAAATTTACGATGAAATAAAATACTGCGGAACATAGATAATACAGAATTATTTTTTTTTCTTTAAAGAGAAAACTCTAGAATGGTTTTCTTTAAATGTAATAAAGAAAAGATATTAATTTTTATGGGTTTCTTTTTTGAAGGTATTCTTTTTTGTGTCGATAGATCAAATACAGATGAATCAAGTGAAGGCTTTACAACGCACAAAAGTACATCATTGGAATGGGTTGTTTTTTTGTTGCTTATTAATCGTGACGTAATTCACTCTAACAATGCATAAATCATTATGTAATGCTTTGCGGAGCCTCCGGCTTTGATAATGAAATAATACGTAAGTAGACTTGCTAAAAAATTTGTAAATTAAACAAATAATTTGGATTAGTAATAACAATTTGTCTTCTCTATCTGTTAGTAATTGTCTAACAATGCTAACAATCCAATTAAACCGATAGTTTAGTCTTCTGATCAAGATCAGAAGACTTATATTCTGCTTTGTCTGGGGACAAGTATCATTAAAATCTTATTAGCAACAATGACAACAATCGCAACAATAGCGTCTTTCGCAACAATCACATTTATAATAATAAGGAAATTAAGGCAACATCAGTTATATTTTCATAGACGTATCAGAAGACGTTGCGAAGCATTGTGATTGGTTTACTAATCGCTATCCTACCTTGTTTACATTCTACAATACTGTAACAGTTTGTATGTAAAATATGTTTAGAAATCATTTATTTATCTGTATTTTTATTCATTTTTATCCTTAACCGTTATTTATTCGTTTGCATTTCCTAATTACTGATGTTCTGTTTATTTTTAAATTCTTTTCCGTTGAATCAGTTAATTAATTTAAATTCGTTTTGTTTTTATCCAATCATTCTGTATATTTTTAATTAATCCTCCAATCAAATTCCTCAATGCAAATACTATAAAAACTGATGATTTTCATTTAAGAAAGATTTAGTTCCATGACTTGATTCGTCGTCTTTCCATCTCAACGACTCTCCCACAAACACCATCACAATATTAGAAGCGCGCTCTGGCTAACAAAATATTTTTATTTTCAAATATTTTTTTTTATAACAAAAATTCATGTTTCATCAACAAAAAATGTAATTGCATTCAGAAGAAATTTACAAACACTCTCAGTACTCAAATGAAAGAGAATAAAAAAAGTGGAAGTTGAGATCTTACGAATGCTATTTTCAGGATTTAATTTTCGCCCGGTAATGACAGATTATATTTCCTGTTACTGGATGTAGGTCAGGGCATCCAATGCATACGAGCTGGAGAAGCCGAGTTCAATTCCCGACGGAGGTTGGGAATTTTTCTCAGGATGTTTCTCCTCTTTCAGCTGGAGCCTACACTTCCAGGGGCCGAATGGGCCTAGAAGTGGTGTGGATCCTGTAACCTTTTAAAGTGAATTACTCAACACAATTAGAATAATATACGTTAGCACTGATAACTAGCAAGGAGAGGGGGTTAAAGGAGTTGTAATCCCTTATTGCCTCTGAAAAGGAAGATGTCCAGCATTTTGTGCCTTTTCTTTGGTTGGGTTGGGTTGGGTTTTCTTTGGTTTGGTTTTTGTTTGTAACACCCTTTTTCTTTTCCCTTGATCGAATGGAGATTATCTCCGTAACTTCATCTTCCTATTTCGACTTCCTGGATATATTATAGACTGGTTATTTTACTCAAAGTTATTATATGATTTTTTTTTCGGTTGTTGTTGTTGTTTAATGTCATTAAGGAATTCAGGAATTGGCGAGGGAAACGAGCAGTCGTAAGACTTTAAGAATAATTAAATGTTAGACTTCATCTCTAGTATGCTTGACCCTTCGTAAAACAACCCAATTAGAAAACTGATCGTCTTTTTGTGATAAATGAGTGAGGAAAGTAAAGAAGAAGAAAAAAAACAAAGCCCCAAATCCTCATTTGGATCAGCAGTTGGTCACTGTACCGTTTGCCAATTAGAACTCAATTAGATTGCATTGTGGGTGGCACTGATACAACAGTCAATTAGCAATGGCTGTAAAAATTCGAAGATAAAAAGAAAAGGAAAGGAAAAAAAAACAATTTGGAGACACCCATTCTCCCACCCCTCCAGCCTTTTCCTTCTCCCCTTCTACGTGGGAGTGTCTCTATTACATTTTTCAGTCACTTCAATGAAATCATGTAAGGCTAATAAGACATTTCATTGTGTCTGTACACTTTGACACTGGCGTCCAAATGGAAGAACGAATAAAAATTTTGAGTTGGTGTAGCCAGATGTCCGAGGGAGAGGCCGGGCTACAACGAAGTGCCTTGGCCGCGCTTCCAAGGACCGCTTTCGCCGTGGCGAGGGTCTTTTGTCTCCGACACAGATGTGGTTTGTTGGAGTTTTTCCAGTCGGAAGCATCAGTACCACAGACAGCCTCTGATGGGGCCATTGGCGGCCCTCACAACAAAAAACACATGCTCCTCATTAACGAACTCGTACACACACACGCGACAGTTGCTGCCGCCTCCACTCCCTTGAAATTGGCTCCTATTTTTTTTAACTTGTATTTTCGAAGGAAGTAGTTATATCCGTGAACGAGAAAAAGAATAGCATGAAAAGAAAAAAGAAAAAAAAAACATTTTCAAAGCCCAGAAAAAAAAAAGAAAATGAATAAAAGCCGAACCAGCTTGACCATTTTGATAAAATGCCAAAAAATAAATCCGTATAATACATCTTCATCTTATAAGTTATTTAGTAGCGTCACAGTCTATTTACGTATCTTTTAAGTGTATATTTTGCTAAATAATATATTTCTCAGCAGAATCAGTCAAAATAAGAATAATGACAAAAAAAAAAAAAAAAAAATCTGTACACTTTTTACGTACGTAGTTATTCCTTATCACAAATACATCCCCCCAAAAAAAACATACTTGGAAGTGGAAGAGTTTTTTTTTTAATAAAATGATGCAGATCACAAGCTTTTACTTTATAATCGACCTTCATGTTTGAAGACCATTTTTATTTTCATCTCCGTAAGTACTGAAGGGAGAGATCATCTTGAAACGTACTCGCTGATTTATGGACAAGGGATTTGCTCATAAGGAGCCAGATTATAACGATTTGTAAAAACAGTAAAACGCAGATTATCCGGAGATCAGTTATCCGTTGGGTCGGATTAAATTCTGAACATACAATTGCTTTGCTTTTAATTTCTCGTTGGATTCATACAATAACAGAAGTCATTTCTGCATAAAGTAACACTGCAGTTATGAAACAATATTGCAGAATATGATTTTTGTATGTTTCTATGAATTCTTAGGTTTTTAGTCTTCTGATACAAATATCAGAATACTTCTAATCCCGCTTTGTCCGTCCGTCTGTGGACAAGTATCATTTAAATCTCATTAAATTATCATCAATCACAACAATCGCAACAATTGCGCCTTTTTCATTCGCAACAATCACATTTCTAATAATAAGGAAATTAAAGCAATATCAATTATATATTCTTAAACGTATCAGAAGACGTTGCGTAGCATTGTGATTGGTTTACTAATGGCTATCCCTACCTTGTTTTTATATGTATTTAACCCAATAAAAAGTCATTTGGATTAACCTTGTTCTTCAATTACCCAGGGTCTAGCGTCCCCCAATTATTTAGGATAATTGATGTTTTACGGTACTTCAAGTATTCTATAAAATCATTAAGATGACTTATTAGGATACATAAGTATATATGCATATTTGCAAGTCAGATATTATTTAACGTTAATGTAATACAGATATAAAAGGTAAAGTACTTTTTATATCAACATAATGTATAACTCTGTTATAAGCAAATTATTATTTTGACTAAATAAAGTTTTTTTTTCTATATAACAAGGATGATTCAGAATAAAATGTCTGTAACTTCAACATAACATTCTGACGATTACTGCACGGTCATTTGTAAATTTTTCGTGCAATTCCTTGCCACGAAGTTAGTAGTGTTTATACAATAATTATACTGTAATTTACGTATTTATTTCGTTTGTATTATTTTCATATTTAAAAAAAAAAAAAAAAAATGTTCCGTGGAAAGTAAACTTCAAGTTCTTATTCTTTTTAAAATAAAATCCTCTGTACACGCCACAACTGAAATTCACACAGAATGAAAGCAGCTGGATGGTATCAATAAAACATTAATGGACTTTTTATTGTAATTCAATTCTGTTCAGTGATTATTAGTTTCCAATTCGTCACCATAGTCACGTAAGGACCACACGAGAAAAATGGACAATAGAACATGACAGACAAAGTAATAAACTGATAGATTGAATATAAAGCTGACTGTTATTGTTCAGTGGTCAGCAGATGCGAAGCCTAACCCTACATCCTACTTGGGATCTACTAAACAATATTGAAACCGACAAAACATTTGGATCAATTATTTCTCAACTAGCAGCAAAGCCTGTCGGACGACAGGCATAAAAAAATCTGAAAAATCATTTTATTATCAACTATCAAACATAAAAGTAAATGTAATCTAAATACTGTGCTAACTTGTGAACGAAGCTTCTACGGCAAAAATGGTTTTGAGTTTCGAAATCAGCGTAAACAACTGAGTAAGTATGCCAAATTTCATTAAAATGGATGCAGTGGTAACAAAATTATTTGGTTTTGAACATATGTTATGTTAGAATTTCAGTTGTCGAGGTCAGTTCCCAAGAATAAAATTTCATGAAAACAACATGGAACGACACAATGAACTAATATTATCATCCAATTTGAGTACCCTTGATTCAACGGTACCATTGAGAACCGTTGTATCTACCTTAATAGCTTAATTATATCGAGTTACAGACAAACAGACGAACTTAGCCGTCTAAGTCAAATATATATACAGTAAAACCCCGTTATTACGCTCGTCAAGGGACCATGACCTACAAGCGTAATAAGCGGGATAGCGCTATAAACGGGGAAATGATTTATGTGATGGGGAAACATTTAGACACCATTTACAGGAAAGATACTTGATTCTGAAATAGATATAGTGCAAATATGAGCTTATTTCCTATTAAAAAAATCTTTGATTGTGGTTTGCCGTGTGCGTATGCTACTGTTATAAATTATGACATTTTCAATGGGGTTCAAGAAACTATTAACATCAATTGATACTCCACTAGGAGCAATACAAATATATTTTCGGAGCAGATTTAGTGCACTGCCCGCTATTTCACGCGCCTTTTCTAGAATGATTGGGCCACTTAATGGTACTGATGCATCACGGGACTGATGAATCCATTCAATTAGAATTTCCTCGGCATCTTCATATTTTCCACACTACTTTTTTACGTTTGCAACCACCCTTCGCTGCATTGGTAATTCCATTCTTATTTTTTATTATTGTTCTCAGACTGGATGAGGGAATTCTTAGAGATTCTGCGAAATCCTTCTGACTTAGTGTAGAATTCTCGTCGTACTTACGGAGAATTTGCAATTTTTCACTTATAGAAAGGGATTTCCGCTTCGACATTTTGCAGTAACTTAATGTATCACAGACCCGCACTTCAAAGAGTTCAAAGATTCCCTCCTACCAGGGATAGAAAAGAATCTTTACAGTGTTACATTTCTTTTCGATACAAAATTTCCGATATAAAAAAGCGCTACAAGCGGGATTTGAAGCGTTATAAGAGGGTAAAAGTATACAGAGTTACATAGAAAATTCCAGGGACCGCATGAAAGGAGCGTAAAGAACGGGATAGTGCTATAAGCGGGAGCGTAATAACGGGGTTTTACTGTATTTGATTCGATTGATGATTTCATTTGAAACATTTTTTTTTTTTTTAATGTTTATCAGACCTATTTAGGTGTACTTCTTACCTGTACACCTGAAATATAGGTTCTGAGAGTTTAATATAAAGGATCATTTTCCACCAAAAAAAAAAAAAACGAAATACTAATCATATCTAAAGTTTAATTTATCTAAAGAATAATTATTATTTTTGACTCATAACGCCGAAAGGCATTTAAAACTCACCTTTGTAAAATCTAAATACTGCGCTAACTTGTGAACGAAGCTTCTACGGCAAAAATGGTTTTGAGTTTCAAAATCACCGTAAAAAACTGAGTAAGTATGCCAAATTTCATTAAAATCTGTGCAGTGGTAACAAAATTATTTGGTTTTGAACGTATGTTTTGTTAGAACTTCAGTTAAAATTTCATGGAAACAACATGGAATGACAAAATGAACTAATATTTCATCCAATTTGAATATCCTTGATTCAATGGTACCATTGAGAACCTTGCATCTATCTTAATAGCTTAATTATATCGAGTTAGAGACAGAGAGACGGACAGACAGACGAAATTAGCAAATTATATAAGTTGATGTATCTGAAATTTTTTTTTACAACTTTAAATATGGAAATATCGAAATAACATGTTGGTGATCAAAATTTACTACATTAGTACTGACATTGGATGTTCGGCAGTAACGAACCAATGACTATTTGTGATTTTTTTTTTTTTTTTTTTTTTATTAATATTATTTTGTTCATAAAGGACAGCTGTTTCGCCCTATTTAATGCCAACCCAAATGCCTCTAATAGAAAGATAATAGATTTAATAGATACAATTCCAACTTAGTAGTAGTTCCGTAATATATATACTATTAATTAATTTAAATATTTAAAAAATATTTTTATTATTGTTAATTAATAATCTCCCAGAATAATTAAAACAATTAAGTAGTCTGAAAACCTTCGTATAGCAATTCTTCTACATCAAATTATAATCAATGGTTTACACTAAAAAATTCGTGAAATTTTTTATAGACGGGGAAACATAAAAATGAAATCAAACATTTTTCTCTTCATGAATTAGTTTCAAAATATAAAATTTAAGAGAACTTATTATTACTCCCAGAATTAGTTTCCTTTCTGATTAATTTCAGAAAATTAATAGTTCTTCAAAATCCGTTGAAAAATGCACTATTTCGTTTATGTATGACGTAATAATGAAGTTGTAAATAATATTATAACTTCAATATTACATCAATATAATTGCTACCATTAATTAATGATTTTCCATAACTTATAATTATCTTCTACATCAAGTCATAGAATAATTATTATATTAATATAATGTAATGATATTACATTCATATAATTAAAGCTATGATTATCATATTATGTACACTGTTAAAGTATAAACATTGTTTACAAGTTGACGGGCTGTCGACTAATTGGATAAGTTGCATTACTTGGGAGATTAAATATAGCCCCGGAGCATATATTTGAGATCACTGTATTATTGTTATTTAGGTTGTGTATCACACTACCTAATACAGTGTTCCAAAATCTATACTCGCAGGCTGCATTTTATCTCAAGCAGCCGAGTGGATAAGGGCGCTTGAAGGTGACGGGTTCGATCCCAGCCATGGCGGAGGGCGGGGATTTTCCCATGCTCCATTCCCCTCCAAACTGGTCCTAGGGTCTACCCAGCCCTCTGTTAAATGGGTACCGGGTTTCTTTCCCGGGAGTTAAAGGCGGTTGAGCATTGGGCTGACCACCGGACCTCAACTTAGTCCCGTTGGTCACACAACGCCGGGAGCCTTACCTCCCGCGATCCTCATAGGCCTCTCGTCGGAGACGTTAATCTATGTACCCAACCTGAGCGGAAACATATTTATTTTAAATATATTTTTGAGAGATGATTTTTAGATAGATTTTAATTTTGCTTGTGAATATATTAAAAGAAAGGTTAATTATAACTTTTAAGTAATAATTTATAAAGGAAGAAAATTACAAAATAAAACAAAATGGATTTACGTAAATGATAAAAACATTTTGCTTTCCTTGTATTACTTAATACTTTCTTTGTAACGACAGTATTTAAATAAAAAAATATTAACATGTTTTTAAAAACAGTAAGTTTCTGGAAAAGTGCTATTGGTGTAATAATTCAATGACATTTTTCAAAAAAGTATAAATACATTACTATTAGAACATTTGTCATTAACTCAAAAATAGAGCTGTATCGCAGTAAATTTTGCTAAAACAAATAGACAAAAAATACTGATTACAGATTTTCAGGAGTTATCTGAAATACTGTAACAGTGGTAAATTCAATTACGAAATATAACTTGTTTACTGGACACTGATATTCTAATTGAGGATATAACTTGCTCCACTCAAAATTTTATGCTGTTTTTAAAATTTTGATCACAGGCTTTAGTCTGTATCTCCCTTCCTTAATACGTCCTCTTTACCACAGTTTCAATCAATAGTTTAATATCATAGTCATCAGTACTGTTTATTGTTTGTTTTCTGTGTCACTACGTTTTAATTCCCAAAAGAAAGTCATAATAACTATATAATTAATTAATTAATTTTTGAAAATGTGATTTTTGCATAATATGTAAATTGGATATGGTTGTATATATTTGTGGTTTGATATTTTTTTTTTAATACGTTGTATTTGTTTGAACGAAGAAATGAATCAACTGAATTGCCAGAGAAATTCATGTTCTTTTTTTCCTTGAAAAATAGAAAAAGAAAATCTTATTAATAAGACGAGACTTTATCCCCCCTTTCGGAAGACCTGTGTGCAATTGGCCCCAGCTGACAGACGCTACTACTGCGAAACAGCTGTCTCAAGATGTCACCTATGAATTCAAGGTCTTCATTTATTATTATATTTGATAAATGTTCAGGCTTTTTATTTTATTTGTGCACCATTTACTTTAGCTGGTGTGAATGTTGCACGTGAATTACTTGCTAAGCTGTCCTCATTTTTTTTTAAATTTTTAATTAGAGCATAGAGCCCCTTTGTATTTCCAATGTTTAAAATATCATTATTGAAAAGAAACATGAACAACACGAAAACAACTTATCCGAGAAACTAACAATGGAAGTTGTTAAGATTTTGATATATATACATAAACACACACTTGCCGGGTATCGTCGCTTCGCTCCGGAACTCTTGCATACATAGCATAAAAAAAAAGAACTTATTTATCCGGCCTTATTCCTTGTGTACATCATAAAGGGAACCTCTGTGCAACATTTCAGCTTTCTAGGTCAAGGGTTTGGGCTGGGCGTTGATGAGTCAGTGAGGACTTTTCTTTTTATATAAATTTTCTTTTTATTTAAAATTGTAAATACAAATTACGCTTAAACCTTATTTATTGAACAGGGCTAAATTCTTACTGGTAAGGCTGATCTTGAGGATATATCTTGCAATTTTCAAACTGGGATCAGGAGGCTTTAGCCTGCATCTCCTCCCCCCCACGTAATACGTCACTGCTTACGGCATTTTCAGTGAAATCTTTTTTTATTTGTTGAGAATCTCAATCAACAATATTAAATCATTAATCTGTTGTTGCTTGAGACAGTTCCTTCATGACCAGGAACTGCGGGGCCTTGGGAGGGGACACAAGGCACGAAATTAAGAGTTGCGAGGAAGTGTAGGCGGATAAAAAAAAACAGGAACAGACCAAACACGACACAAAAGAGCGCTGGAATTTGGAGTTTAATTTTTCATGGTACTCCAGTCATTCCATCAATTTCAAGCCACCGAGTGGAAAGTCAGAATCACAAAGATGAAAGAAAAAGAAAGTGAGAAAGAATTAAAAGAATGAACTTTCCGAAATTAATTTCATCCAATTTTTTTTCTTTTTTTTTTTTTTTTAAGGGAAGATGTTGTAGTTTCACTAGATTTCGCCTTGTGCTGGCTTTGCTCGCTAACAGAAACAAGTTCAAAATGCTGTAAACCATTAAGTCTCAGTATTTGAAAATTCATCAAAAACATGAAATTAATAAAAATGTAAGTAAAATAAATATAAATAAAACAAATTATTAATAGCAACAATTTACTATGTTCATTTAATTTTTTTTTTCTTCTCAATGGGAAACTACAATGGGAAACTTAAATAAAAAGAAGTTATTTTTCGATTTGTTTAATAAAATATCTTAACCAAGCTTTAGTTTCCCAGCATTAGTTTGCTTAAATAAAAAGCAAAAAAAGAGTATTAGTTGTATGTTATTTCTAAATCAGAATTTCTTAAAAGTGTTTAAAAGTTACATGTTGGATAATCAAAACTTTACAATCATGAAGTTTTTACAAACGCAATCCTTTACGGAACTCAACACTCAAATACCTTTCATGCAATTGCAATCTTTAGCTTAGAAAGTTGCAGAAAGTGTCAACAAAAATACTTTTGAAATTTAAGCTGGCTGAGGAACAAGTGATACAGGACAGGCGAAAAACCAGAACAGCACTCATTAAACATGAAACCGATAATAAATATGACACTTTAAAAGTTAATACTTCACCAGTTATTCTTGCACGACAAGTGGTTTGTCTTCTATCGTTTCGGCAACTCTTGACTCACTTTCGATACCATAAATCTTATACTGTAAACAATATGTCACAGCCGGTTATAAAAACTAGACGTGTAATATGAGACTACCCTATTAAAAGAATCTTATCCTTTTTTGTGACTTTTTTTTGTTAAAGCCCATCTGTGGTTGCGGTGTGATTTTACAACAACATTCCGTCAAATCTGACTGCTCGTAGGTTGTAAAAAAAACACCAACTATAAAAAGAAAAATATATAGCTTTCTTTTTTTTTGCTTCCTGGTATTAATGTATACCAGTAAAGGTAGAAACGTCTGCTCGTCACGTTACAATAAAACTTGTATTACTTGCAGACGCTATGTCCATCTCGATTTAATTTGCACTCGAGCAGGCACAAGGGCGAACCTGATATCAGTTTACAACAAGTCTCTTTTTCTGAATTGAGACATACGTAACTTGACATTCATAATCTTTTAGCAATGAATTGTTTTATATAGTTTATTGTTTAACAGTTGCACTGCTTATCAATGCCTGTTAATCAGCTTAAAGCTTTTGCAGGCGTCTGTCTGATTTTAAACAAGTAGATTTTGATGAAATTTGGTTTGGAGATCCAGAATTGAATTTCTCAAATTTTTACATGACTTATTAAGATGGACATCTCATTAGCATATTTTTAGTTATTATTATTTTTATTATTATATTAACAACAGTGTTTCTTCTTCTTATATTTATTATTATTATGAAAATAACATTCGTTTTTCAGTTTTTATAGGCCTTGAAAAGAATTGTCCACCAAACATGAAGATTTTTTTTTCCAATTTCGATTTAAAAAAATTATATGTACACACCTAAATTAAGTATAATTGTTTTAAATTTCCAAATCTAAGAACAGAACCAATTTTGTCTGCTATTTATTTTTTTGGTTGGATGGCACACGAGATCACCTCTTATGCTGCTCCCTAAATAAAATCCTGTACAAACACTTACAGCAGAAGTGTAATTTAAGGTTGTAAGCTTTAGAATAACAAACCTAATGGATTTGCATGAAAAATACTACATCAAAGAAATCATCTTCCTACGAAGAAGTAAGGATGTGGAATCTATTGAAAAATTTAATGAAATAAAAAATATAAAAAAAAAATCGTAAAGTAACAATAAAGCAAATTAAATGAAATAAAAATGCATTTCTACCGCTCATTATGATATGTAAATTAATGTAGAATTTGTTTTTACGATCTAAAATAGAACTTGGTAACCATAAAACCAGGTGTGTATTTTCTCAAGAGCATTAAGAAAATAAAGTTGTAACTACAAACGAAATAGTTTTAATTAAATATGCAAAATCTTCACTTCTACTCCCAAGAACGAAAAAAAGATGCTTAAAGATGAAAAGGAAAACTATCTTAGAGAATTCAAAGCGGATACAATTACTTTGAGTGTGTTTCTTTGCCGATTTTTTTTTTCTTTTTTCCTTTTTTTTAAAAAAAAGCTGTTCCTCCTTTTGCAATGAACGAAAGTCTGTCACCGAAGCACTTGGAACTTCATTATTCGGCGGTCGTATGCATTGTTAAGTTCGTTCTTCTTTTAATATGCAAACGCACGCTGCGCTGTTCGGTTCCCCTAACGTGGCTGACATCGACGCCGGCAAAACTACTACGCGGGCACCTTGTAAACTCAGAATTTAATTAAACAGTTCACCCTAAGAACAGAATAGGATTTCAGCTAATTTAACTGGCTTAATGGACCCTAAGATCTGCCGCGGAAGGGTATAGGGTTCTGCGAGAAAGAAGTTTCCAGAAAGATGTCGAAGAAGGGAAATTTCTATTTTTGTTTTGTGCTGGCGGCTTTTCCGTCAGGAAGGGGAAAAAAAACGATTACGTTTCACTGAAGTCAGAGAGAGAGAAAGCTTACAAAAGAGTAACAATGCCACAAGAATACCTTTGGAAAAAAAGAACCCTCATTGTAGAGTTATTCAACAAAGCATTATGTGGTCTTAGAGAGACTCTGCACTCTTAATGAGGTAGCGTTTTCAAAAAGTTTTTCCGCAGACATTTCTTTGAAATAATTATGAACTAAATATTTGTAAAAACAAGATGGATAAATAAAGACACTGTAAAAGGTAAATTTGTGGGCATAATTTATTTAACAGTAAAGTCAAGAGAAACAAAGAATAATTTGTTTTGTTTGCTTATAGTTCCCCTCCCCCCCCTTTTTTAAACAATATATTGTAAATAATAAGAAAATTTGGATGAACAAATAAACTTCAGTTATACCGGTAATGAATCTTCGTGAACCTTTGCAGAAAAGAATACACGATTGTAACTATTGTTATTTTATGAGATGCTTTGTAAATACAGTAGACTCCCTCTTAACCGGACTTCGTTTAACCGGATCTCCGCTTTAACCGGCCGAATTTTTTTTTTTATCTTTAAAATGTAAAAAATAGCTAAGAATGAAAAAAACACGTGTTTCGTTATTTAGTATCGGTATCGCAAGTATTTCAGATATAATTTCAGATACAACGTATCCAATACCACTGATGTGATGCTGCTGAAAAAATGCGAAACTATGCGACAAGTTACCGAACTTATAGGCTTCAACAAAAAAAGTTACTCATTTTTTTAATAGTATGTAACTTATAATACTGTAGTACACTGAATAAAATGACGCAATATTGTATTCTAATTGTATATTTATTTAAGACAAATACATCCGAACTTTTAATTTATTTCACTTCTCCGGTTTAACCGGATTTTCGCTTAACCGGCTTACCCTCATTTATGCCGGTTAACGGAGAGTCTACTGTACTTCTAACTTGAGTCGGAATTTTCAAGTGCATAAAATTATTAAAATTAATATTACTTTAGACACACAACAAAATATGAATAAAACTTAATAGAAAAACATTTGTATTAAAAACAGCGTGTTTCAAATTGTTGCGTTTTGTTTTTTTTTACGATTTTCAATTGGTAAAGAAATGAAATATTTACATTTAAATTAAAAACGTTACTATTGGAAATTCCTAAAAAAAAAAAGAGAAGAATATTGAAAGGATATCATAATGTTTTAATACAAGTAAGTTTTAAGGAATTTACTTTCAAACACAGGGAATATGCGTTAAATTCCTTTTACTTCATTTAACACTCATTTAGCACGATGAATGAAGGAATAGGATATTCCGGATATTCTTTGATTTACTATAATCCGAATTATATAGCAACACAGAAGCTGCCATAGATGACCACAGATTAGCAGCAGGATACACCTTACTAAATAATAAGTTGGGTTGTCTTACTTCTACAGAACAGCAAAGATATGTTTCGCCAGGAAATCAAAGCTAACACTCCCTATATGTATCAAAATCTTTTATGCCCATCATAATTATCTTACAATAATATCATGAAAAAAACAAACTCCCCAAAGGCCAATTCACCAATGTTTGATCTACAACGACGCGACGGTCTAACATGTATTATCCCAGGATAAGCCTGTGTTACTTAGCTTTGTAAACGTACAAACAATTTTGTTCTTCGATTTTTCGTGCTTTGTTAGCTGATTTGATAAACTATTTTTGTTAAAAATCAAGGAGTATTAATATTTTTGGGAATATCCAATAAATTCTGCATATTCCGTTTTCAAAGAAAGATAAAAACAGAGCTAATTACTTCAATGAACTGTTAGAAGAGGAATGGAAAAAAATTGTTAAAATCAACCTAATTAAACAGAAGTTGATGGATAGCTCGGAGTGCAGACAAATATCGTCCCCTTAGGCGTGTACTGACCCCCCCCTCCAAAATCTCAAATTTATAGAAATCGTTCTATTTCCTTTAGTGTTTATTGGTTGGATGGTTTGAAATTTCGAAGATGACTTTTTTTTCTTTTCCGTTGTTTCAGCTCTGTTCCCTAACTTGGCCCTCTCTGAAATAAAATCCTTCCCATGCCCCTGACCGTGTCATTTAATCATTCAGAGCAACACAAACTTCAATTATATGATACAAATGATTGATTTCAATTGTCGATTTCATTTGGCAATGAATTGCAATTTCATAGTGGACAATAGAATACGGAAGCATTTTTGTTGTTTAAGATTTGTACCCGTGGCGTTCCACTACAAATTAAGCACGACCTTCCTATTCTCAAGAGAGAGCTAAACACTGCCCTACCAATTCATAAGAGAAGGTTACAGTCCCATCTCTGCTGTCGGATCTAAATGGAGAAAGTCATCAAATGGGTAGCTCTAAAGGCAGAGGAAATAGACCTCGAAAGAGCACAGAAGAGCCTTCAGTGTTTTATTAATGCTCTTCGATGGAAGAGAAGCACGACAGCAGTGAATTTATTAGATATGATTGTTGATGTCTGTGGAATTGGGGAGATCCACTCGATAGCAGTGAAGATGCTAGAAGGAAGGCGTCCCAAC
>JAFIDM010003189.1:18092308-18168537 GCA_023159025.1 Thereuonema tuberculata | reverse complement strand
AAACGTGTCATCATCTCTACAGGCCAACGTACAAACGACAGAAATGAGGGACACCTTATTGAAACTATTATGACTTGTAGAGGTGCTGTAAAATAAAGTTCCGGTCTGAGGTCACTTCCTGTCTCACGGGAATGGCCGAAAGTGAAATATGTAGCTATAGTTCGCTAAGGTTTCGTGTATCATAGGAAACCAGTTTTGCTCTTTTTATCTTTTACTATCAGCTTAATTATCTACAAGTCTCATGTGTACCAAAATCTACGAAGAACTTACATTTATCTAAGTGTACCGTTAAGGTGAAATATTATAGAAACATTTCCAAAAACTTGTAATTAATAGTTAAGAAAAATCTACAACTATATTGCTGAAATAATAATAATATTGCAACTACATCATCTTATGCATCGAATTTAAATACTGTACATCTACATCAACAATGCAACAACTGACACCAACCATTATATTGATTGATCTTAAGAACTATACGTTTTCATCTTCAGTTTTTAATAAAATCAGTTATAAATTTAAGGGAAATATGATAGTTATTCTAATTATAATATAACTGACAATGATCTTGCACATACAGACACAAAAACATAAAACACTGAAATCATTACAAGAGGATATATAATAAATTAATTTAATAATTTCAGCAAACAATTAAAATTAAAAATTATTTTTTCCTTTGAAAGATAATTTCTCGGAAAATTTAAGATTAATTTTTCATTTATCTAAAAAAAAAAACTACACTTATTTTTCGAATGCTAAATTAATCCCTGGAATTGAGAAATATTAAGCACTTCAATAGTTGAAAATTCGTAACACTGCTTTTGAATATGTTCTTGTCATTTTTCAGGTGATTTAAGCAAACAATTTTAAAGTGATATGATTATATCCTTCAAAAAAGAAGAGTAATAATTCCTTCTAAAGTTTTCTTTTGTCTTAACAATATACTTAATTTTTAATTTTTTTAATTATTCATGTTTTTGCATTTTCTTCGTAATTCATTCTATCTCCCTAATGTAATGTCAATCTATCTTGCAAACGGTGAGTCTTAACGAAAACATTAAAATATTCAAGTTAAAAAAAGTCCGTCTTCATGACAGGAATCGAGAGAAAACTGTCTTTTTTTCTTATTTTCCTAACTTTTTTTATTTTTTTCCTAACCTTTCATTTTATCATATCAAAAGGAAATAAAATAAAATAGAATAAAATTATCTTCAAAAGAGGTATTCGCAAGTTTTGTTTTTTTTTTTTCTTGTTTTCGCTGTTTTCAATATTACTTGAAGATAAACAAAGAATCTTGTGTAAATAAGACAATGAAGAAACACAAAATAAGAACAAGTGAATATAATCTTGTGCTGAAGCGTAAATTTAAGGGCGATCCATAACAAAAATAAAATAATAATAATAATAATATAAAAAAAAGGAAGTACATTAATGTAAGGAAAAATAAAAAAAAAGGTTAGGAAAATAAGAAAAAACAAAATCACATTTGAGAACAAAAAGATTAAAGAGAAAAACAAAAATAAACAGTAGATAAGTTTTACGGATTTGAACCGACAACATCCATTACATGAGTCCGGTATCTTACCCATCAAGCTACAGCTGACAACTGAATTGAGATGGTTGCATTTCTAACATTTAAGCTAACAGAAGAAATCCAATGAAAACAATGCCAAATATCTCAAACATGGTCCCTAAAAATACCCTATTCCTACGATGTATGGGTCTCTCAACACGATGGGGAAGTCCGTTTGCCGATACGACCTTCCATTTGAGAGTTGTTAGGGGTGGACAAACACTGACGGATGGACAGGACAAACGCAATATTTACCGATTTTGGTCGCTATCACAATAGTTCTCAAATGGGTCGCTAAAAAACAGATGAACAACGAAAGACGGTAATATTCCTCTTCTGAATTCAGTGGGATGTCCTTTGAAGCCATTCGTAAAAATTACCCTAAACATTGTAAATTATTAAACTGTTTCTGTGAAACCCAGTTAAACAAGAGCTCTATAGGGAGTTCTATAGAAGGCTTACTATTCAGAATTCTGCAAAGTCAATTTACTGAATTATTCAATTCTATAAAGTTAGTAAAGTTAGAATTGAGGGGTAGGGGTGGAGGGTATATGTTTGGTCGTTCTGTGGTTTAGGATTACTTCCAAACTTGCCATTTCTGCGGTTTGTTAGTATTTTAAAGCATCAACGGCGCATCAACTTGTAAACATTATTGATTTGTGTGACTAATACCTACATTGGCAAATGTACACATGATCAATACTGTCTAAAATTTATGAAAATGTAGGATGAGGAGAAGTTGATTCATGTTGTTGGTGCAAAGGCATGTCAATGACATACAGATGAATTATTCACGCAAATAATTTCACGCGGGGATACACGAAGAGATGGATCACTGCTCAAGGGTATGTCTCTCTCCATCTAATGCCCTGACCATTATCAAATAACAAACGCTTTATTGGACTCTGGAGAATAATGCTGTTGTTTCAGCAAAGTTACAAATCTTTATAGAAAAAGAGTGCGTAATAAAGATGACGAACTTTTAAGCTAGGAAAGGCTCTTTTCAAATCGTGTATTATGTCCGTTCATCCGTTCTGAGTTAAGCATTTCTACTTCTCATTTTGATGAAATTTCATATGTTAGTAATACTAATTCATTAACAAAATAATTAAAATGATCAATTATTTCTTTCACTTTATTAATGAAAACTAAATTTCTGTATAATTTTTGTCCATTTTTTTAAAGAAATTTCAACTTTTTTCCATTTTTTTTTAAAGAAATTTCATGTTATTGGGAATAGGCCCACAACAATAGCATATCTTACTGTAAAAAGGCTTATTTAAGATTAATAATTTGTATCAGGATACATACCATAAATTCTTAGTGAATAGCCTCATTTGACTCATTCAGGAAAAATAATTAATTTCTAGGCCTAGTTTTAAGAATTAAACTTTCTAGATATAATATTAGGCCTGTAAATATAATTTAAAAATATAAAATCTTATCAAATCATTCTAACCTTCGGTATGTAGAATTTTGTAAACAATCTAAATTGCACGTAAAAAAAAGCATAAGGATATTGAAAACATAGATCCAAACATAAATAATAAATTTTGTAGAATTTAGTTTCCAAATTGCAAAGTAAGTTTCTTGTTATCCCTAAGTCTGCAACTTCTCTTTGATAGGCTACTCATCAAAGTACGACTAGTCTCTGTTTATATATAACAGAAAATATTTTGCTATCTGTCTATCTCTCTAATACACTGCTGTGTTTATATGTATTGTACCGGTATATATTTTCTTTTCTATATACTCATTTTGACTATATGATGTAAAATTTCTTTCTATATTTAACAGTTACGAGACAAGTGACGTTTACTATTATTTGTAATAGGTGGTTAGTAGATTTTAATGACGCAAAAGTATCTTGGCAAAACTGCACCAAGAAAGGTAAAAATTAGAAAAGAAAAGGAAATGAAAATGAACTATGTAGATAAGAAAGGACAGATCTCAAGAAAAGAACAGGTAGTGTCCAAAGTGATATGACAATAAATCATCTACAGTATATAGATGAAAATAAAAAAAACCGATAATTACAAAAGGTTCGCATGGCCACATATAATGAATCGTAAAACTGATGAAATTGAAATGAATTCCAATCTTTCGCTTGTTCTTCTGCTGAATCTCGAACAGACCTGACCTGAGTTACTTAAAGGATGGTGAAAAAACGCCTCTAGCTCAAGAATTATGGATATAAGTTCCAGGTTTTCTGCAACGAATGGAGGATAAGCAGTTGTAGAGAAATGTATACTTTTTTGTTTTTGTTAACTTCTTAATTGTTTGTGATTAAATTAAAATCTGTATAAAATTGAAAAAAGTTCATGCCACAATGCACAAGTTAAAATAACAAAAAGAATTTAAAAAAATGACTACGCTTCTCTAGGAATAATTTACGATAATAGACTCATCATTATAGATGTGTAGCATCTATATTTCCTTGTCTAATCATTTATGTAGTTATTTAAGTTTAGCCTAAATGATGTAACTGATGTAACTTTGGCAATGTAATATTATTAATTAATTAATTATTATAAAAATAAACAAAAACAAAACACTATTAAATGCAATAATATGCAAATACTATTTGTATATGCGATAATTTATAAATTTATATGATAATTTATATGAATATTTTTCTTTTTATGCTGTTCTGACAGCTTTAAAAAACAAAGAAAAAGAAAAAGTAACAAAAAAAGCAGCATTTGAAAAAAGTACGTTTTACGTTGTTCTTATCTTTACTTTGTTCGTAGAACCCATCCCTTTAGATATCTTCAAATATTTATATTTCTTTATTTATTTGGAAATTAAATAAAGGCTTTTAATTTCAAATGACCTTTTAAAGTATGAACACTTACTTAGAAGCATTTATTAACCCAATACAAATTTCTGTATTTGTAAGCGCTAGATATTTATTTCTTGTCTGTTTATTTATTTACATTCTCCATAGTTGTCTTATTGATGCATTTTCCAAATCGTACAGAAATAAAAGTTTGAAAAAAAAAAGAAAAAAAACCCTGCAATTTTTATGACTCATATATTACAAAATAAAAGAAACAAAATCACGGAATCCAAAAAATCGACAGGTTCTTTCAAATCTCACATTCATTTGTGATTATACGAGCGAAAAACGATTGAATGAAATGAAAGAAAGAAAAAAAAAAAGCTAGAGTCCAAGAACGCTTAATTTTCACACCACGAGTCCAATACTAAGTCGTCGGCTTGCTTTGACTTGATGGCCAAGTTGCGTGTTTGAATTATGAAAGCGCTCCCATTTTATGGATCTTCCAGTTCGGAGAATTAAATGCACGCCATAAAGCTCTGCCATAAAGCGCCATAGTGCGATGACCTACTTTGGCAGCCATCTTTAAAATGAGAAATACTTCAAACATTGTTGGATGACGGAGCAGTCGTTTACTCTGGGGCTTTTCAGTGTGTGTTCTCATCTTAATACAACAGTAGTATGTCTCATACCTTAAAAAGACTTAATTTGCATTGTTATTTTTTTTTTTTTTTCTTTTTCGGTTTATTATAACAGGAAGAAAGCATACGAACAAGTCATTATTTGCCAATGATCTGTAACAATTGTCTATAGAAATCTGAGAGATTGTAGCTGAGCGGACGAAAATGCTTCTATGAAATATATTTATATTGGGTTTTGGAATCTGGAGTTGTTTCAGACTAGTCATTCAATCTAATAATCATAGGATAGTGATGTTACGTGCTTCATTACCATAGTTCAAAGAATACAATTCCTACTGAGAACTCGATAACACAATATCATCTATACTTTCCATTAACTGTCATCTTTAGAAACTTTATATGTTGTCGTTGCTCATTTTTTCTCAAGGAAGTGACAGTCAGAAAGAAAATAAGATGGAAATACCTTAGCAACAATGTATGGTTCTGTTTGACAATGATTCATTATTTAAAACTTAAGGAAAACTGAAAAACGTAAAATTTTGTTTGTTTTGGTTTTTTTTTAGGCAAAATATATCAGAAATTCCTTTAACGAGGACTGTTAATATTCACAACAGAACTAAAACTAACGGGAATAAAAGAATCAAATTTGGAAATTTGGAAAATGCTTTTTATTTTGTTCTTTTATCAAGGCTTGCCGGATCCTAGGATAATTATAATTGCAATAAATAAAAATAAAAGAGAATAATCACTGTATGGCTTTAACACAAAGAAAGCACTTTTTTTTTTTTAATATGAAACTACTCCCGCCTCTTTATCCTCTTATCTTTAACTGCAATTTAATATTTATTCTGATTGTGATTTAGATAGCTTCCAATTGAAACAAATTAACTTTAATGGCTAACTTTAATGGCTTTAATAAAAAAGGCGAATTTTCAAATAAAACTCTACCTCGAATTGTCAATTTATGATCTTAATTAAGAATAAAAACAACATCTTTACATTTTCTTCAGCGTAACTATATTTCGCAGGTTTAACACTTTATCTGTTTATTCAGGCTTACCGATACATAGAATGTTCTTCATAAAACACAATTCTTTATTAAGATTTTATGACCTTTTGTCATTTACCGATCTTCTAAACTTTCGTTATGTAATTGGTTTATTAAAGACCAAAATTTTAATGTATAAAAGTTTAATAATTATTGATTTTTCGTATTTTTTTAATTTAATATTTTTTAGGGTTGAATTCTTTACAGGCATATTCTAAATACTAATTATAATTTATTTTTAATATAAAAGCAAACTGCTACTGTAATTATAATATTTAATACAAAAATAAAATATACAGCATATTCAGTTTATAACATGTAAAAGCAAGTAGTAGTTTTTCAATCTTAAATCGTTAGAAGAAGCTACATCAAGGATAAAGAAAATTAGAGCTGAAATACGTATTAGAAGCAGGTTTTTGGTTTTTTGGATTAATTCCATTTCATTCCGATATGTTCATCCTCAATCGTTATTTCCTTATTCCGTCTTCCATTGAATCATCCCACTCTGTTTGTTCGATTCTCTTGAAAAACCGCATCGACTCCAGAAAGTTCTGTTTGCTTAAAAACGATTTGTCAAGCCATTGCATTGTGCCTTCCATATTCATATTAAATGGTATGATATTGAAACCACACAGCATTCTTGACTAATGCATATTGTGCGCTAGATTAGACATCCCATACGCCTTAGGTCAGGGATGTAAGCGAATAGTCCACTTGAATTAGAAAACAGGGGGGACGAAACGAATGGTACAACAAAATCCTTGAGAAAGCACTCCAACAACCTACTGGATTAAATGGATTAATGTTTACCCGTAAATAATGCATGGGTTAAGGGGAAAAGGGATGCGAATGATTTGGCGCAGACAGGACTACCCTCCCATCTCTCTTCCGACTCGCCAGCGAGATAAAGTCACTGCGAAAGCTGCCAACCAATTTATTATTTAGTGGGGAAAATACCACCTCAAAGACAAATCGTGCAAAAGGGTGAGAAGAGTGAAGGGCCAGCAATCCATAGGTGGTGAAAATTTCATTCCAATCGTCTTGAAGTTCGTCAAGTAAAGGACAACAGTTGTTGGTCATTGTCAATAAAGCTATCAATGTGCGTAGATGAAATGAACAGAGCGCAGAGGAAAACCATCAAAAATTAATGAAAAAAAACAGACATATCACTAAAAAAAATAAATCGTTAAAATTGTAATATTGGAAATTATAAATAACAACCATGGCTAAAGAAAATAGAACAGAAATATTTACCTCAAAATGGAATAAAAAAGGTTTTGTTTTTTAATCGTCGAAAATGCTTTTCAGACAATATTAATCTCCTGTAAAATTTGAGTATCAGTAACTTCAGTTTGTTGCAGGAAAATTTTACTACCTCAACATTGTACTTGTTGACAACTCTGCACCACTTACGTTAGATTGCCATCATAGATAAAAGGAATCCGCAACAAAAAAGATCATTATTTACGTTTTAAGTCAGTTAATAATTGCTTTTTTAAAAAAATAATAAATAATTCGTTACGAGATAATGAGTTCGAGTTATTTTTTAAAAAGAATCCCAGAATTCCTTCCTTGCAGAATTAGGCAGCAAAACCTTGTTTTAATGTTGTATCTAGCCTTGTGGTCAAGGCGGCCACCTTTCACAAGGCAGATGTGTTGGAACCTGGTTTCGAATCCCGGCGTCGGTATGGATGTTTATTTCCTTTCAAGCGTTTGTCTGCTTCTTTCCTTTCAGATCTGAAGTCATTCCATTATGGCTTCCTGAGGAAGGCAAATGGGAACCACCTCAGTATCTTGCAGAGGATATTCGGCAGAAATTTGTTTCATGCCACCCACCAATCTTAGGGTTGAGGAGGAACAAAAATTGCCTCTGAACTGCTATAAATTTCCACAAGAGTTCGATTCGAAACATTGCTTTCACTATTGCATAGTTCTAGGAATGGGCTTCTGACATTATGATAATACGAAATTTTTCAGTCTGAAAAAACTTTATCAACCAAGTTAGATTTAAATATTGATTTAATTCCTTATTATATTTAAAGTTTCAACTTTTCATGGGTTTATTAGGAAGTAAATAAAGTTTTAAAAGGTGAACAAAGTATCTACTATAAAACTATATCGGAGAGAAAACTGTAGACGCCCGTATCAGTGTATTTGTGTGTAATGATCTGTTCAGTGTGTATTGGGTAAATGTTAACGAAAGCGCCAAGAAGATATGGGTTGTAGTCAATACTTTTGCCCCTTGAGACATTTCTCTTTCTTTGATGTTCCAAACTTACAGATTCTGTTTGCTTTTTAAGAACAGTTCATCTTCAAGGGGCAAATAGATATTTTTTTTCCCCTCTCCTAGTTTCTTCATCTTCGAAGAAAAATACAGTAATGAAAAAAGAATGCTGATGCACTCTTTATGATAGTGGTTCTGAAGCAGCGCACGTCATTAATGTAATTTACTGTGCTGTAAATGAGTTAAATCTTATGAAAGATTAATGATATGTATATATTTCTATAAGTGAAGTAAGTATCATAGGATCTCATAATAATTTTCTCTGAGTAGTAAGTAAAACTTAAATGCCATTTTTCAATTTCTGAATAAAAATTGAAAATTTACATTCGTATGTAATATATTTTGTAGATTTTTTTTATCTACATAATGGTTTGTTATAACGTACAAGACGTTTGGAAATAACAGTAAAAAAGTTTGATTATCTCAATTTTTAATATTTTGACAACATTTTTATGATGTAAGGAATAAATTTAACGTGCTGGAAATTTTTATAAACAAAACAAAATAAGAAACAAGGACAGCACAGGAATAAATAAATTGCCTTTCTGATTCAATTATTGGAAGGAATCGGGAACGGCCGTTTCGTCCTGCATGGGACTCATCAGCCCGATCCGCCTTCCCCGATAAAAGACCCAGAAAGGCAAGATCTTAAATGAAGGCCACCGTCACATCTGGCAGCGACCCCCGAAACGGGCTGATGAGTCCCTTGCAGGACGAAACGGCCGTTCCCGATTCCTTCCGATAATTGAATCAGAAAAACAATTTATTTATTCCTGTGCTGTCCTTGTTTCTTATTTTGTTTTGTTTATTTTTATGATGTGTTATTTTTCATCGCGTTCCTGATTGTCCTTTTGACTTGTACTATCACGCCAAGTTCTGGACCGGGAGTCTTACAGCAAAGTTTTCATATGCAGAAGGTAGATCATTTACTGTCCATAAATGAGCTTGCAGGTTTCAAGAAGATCATTTCACAAAGTTTTATGATTTAAAAAAAAAATGGTAGGTTTTTTTTTGTACAACACAAGTGCACGGAAATGAGATGTACAACTTTTCTTTAACTGCCAAATGGGGGTCTGTGAAATTACCCATCCGATCAATAGTGCATGGATAGGTTGCTGATCCAATCGCAGGGACGGAGAATCCCTTTTCATTATGGGTCGGCAAAAGGGTGAACGGAAGAGAAGAAATAATAATAAAAAAGACAGACGGGAGAAAGGCTTTCAATTCCAAGCGACCCTATATAAAACTTAAGACGGTGGTTGATCAACTCTCCGCCGATGTTCGTTCTCCACGCGGAAATCAATAGGTGGGCCAAGGAACAAATTGGATGAGACAAATTCGCCCAGTCTTTTTTATCAGAGGCGACAACGGCGACACTAGACATTGCAGACAGTTGATATTCACCATCAAAAAGAACAAAAATCCTTTATTCTGGTTGTGATTAACTTCTTCGTAAGTTACGTAAATGTTGATTTAACTATGTTCTAGATTCATAACGTACTACTTTAAAGGCTAGGATATCCTTCCGCCAAAAGCAATTCTTGCTGCATTTCTAATGTTTCAGATAATAGCGTAAATCCAATGAAAACAATGCCGAACATGGGGGGCGTTGACCCCTGAAAATACCCCATTCCTATAGTGTTTGGGCCTTTGAACACGATGGTGAAATCTATTTGTCGATCCTACCTTCCGTTCGGGAGATGTTAGGGGTGGATAGACACGGACGGACGGACAGGACAAACGCAATAGCTATCGATTTTGATCGTTATCACAATAGCTCCCAAATGGGTCGCTAAAAACCGTAAACGTTATAAATAAACGAAAACGGAAGAAACATTACAAGTAGGTGAAAATATAAAGGAAAAAGAATGAAACAGGCAAATCTTGAATTATTATTTATAGGACTCCCAGATAGTTATTGTTTTTGTAAACATTAGCCAAAATTAGTTAATTTAAAAACAGAGGCGTGAAAACTTGTACAGTAAGCACTGTACAGTACAATTTTTATTCTTTCTTTTCTTTCCTTTGTCTTAGTTTCACATTCTTAAATGACTGCGAAATAAAGTGAAAAAGCTTATATAAAACGGTACATTTAAAATGAAAACTCTTTATTACAATTTTTTTTTCTCCTTTATTTGGAGTTTGATGGGGAATTATTATTTCATGAATGAGAGAAGGTTACTGCTTTCAAATGGAAAGTTTGTGCTTTTACTGATCTAGTACACAAAGGGAGACTAGAGGAGCTTTTAAGGTGGTTCTGTCTGTCTGTCTGTCCATTGCTTCCTCTGCAGCTCAAACTGAAGTCAAACAGAGATGAGTGATACCTTACTGTAATCGACCGCTTCATCCCATAGGCAAAGTCAGAACAGGATACTTAGCACATTTTATACAAATGCTTAGCCGAAGGACCCGGCACAGGAAACCAAGAAGAAACAAATGATCAGTCCATTTGTTTAGGCCTGATCTTTAAAGATAGCGCAGCTGGTTGTCTGATGCGCCGTTGTTCAACCGATTGTTTGTAGATGTCATCGAACTGGAAACACACTTGGCTAAACCAAACCTGCCGAATTTTTGTGCTAACCAGATTAGTTGATCCAATTAACTAAAAGATGCAATTTTAACATATATACAGATTATTTTCTGAAATTGACGAGACGTTGACAATCATCATCTTCTAGCAAGATATGTGAAATTACAAACTGGCTAGACATATGTCTAGCAAAACAAGATTCAGACGAAACAAATAAAGAAGGAATGAAAAGTACTTCGAAAACGGAAAGTTTGCGTCGTCATCGTAATTTCGTATAACTGAAATTGATTTATTAAACTTTCAACTTTGATATTTAAAATACGTAACTAGTACTATTTGCTGATATTACTAACATTAGTAAATTAACTAATAATCGTATTGAAATTAATGTATCTCAAATTTGTTTTTAGCATTTTTATATTTTATGTATTTTAGCATTTTTGTTTTCAAAATAAGCTACAGAAATAAGTGTAAATTTGTATAATTTCGCAAACAAAGTAGTCCCAATTCACAGATTACAACGGAGCTATTAATAATGGATTTATAAGTTCCTGTTTTTATTTATTTATTTATTTTTATTTTACAATCAGCGAATGCCAATATATTCCTCTTTGATTTTAATTATAAAAAGGTAATTTGAATTCGTCTGCGCCAATCACATTTCAGAACAGTTATAATTATAGGAAGCGGAAGAATATGTGATGTCATTTAAGTAATTGTCTGCAAAAAACACATTAAACCGAAATTATTGCTAAACTAGCGGATAAATAGAGTAAACTTCTATATTATTAGTTTTTTCTGTTTTTTTTTTTTTTTCTTATTTACTACTTTTTTAACCTTGAGTATTCTTTGCTATTCAGAATGTAAATCCTGAATTGTTCCCTAAATGTTATATAAGTTGATAAATAACCATAAATCTTTATAAATGTAATTGCCTTAATTCCTTTTGAAATAATATATAAAAAAAGTAGTGACCTGTGCAGTAAGTAAAAGAAAACTTATAAACAATAGAGAAATAAAAGAAAAAATGTGGTTTTAGAAAAAAAAATCAGTGATTATTAAGTGTTACATAATTTACCATTTTACAAAGATTTCAGTAATCTTTGATATATACACGTAATATTCCGTCAGAAGTATGTAGCATTAACAATAATCTTACAAAAGTACAAATAGTGGTATACATTTATAAACATATCTAACTTAATTCTGATTGTTTTATTTATTTATTTATTTTACTGCAGTAACTTCACGTCTATTTACCAGCGTCGTTAATGTTTAGCAACTACAAAACATGGCGGTCGCATTATCTCATCCATCATTACTTACTTAGTAGTAACAAAAGAACATCTCTTCATAATGAAAGAAAACTCCCTGGTCAGGATATAGCAGACATTGGACACTTAATGAGATGTCACTGATCTCCGCGCTTGATAAATCGTTTCCCATAGTTTGGTGAAAACCCACCCCACCCTCAATTCTCATCCCCTAGTACCCGTATCCTAATCTTGGGCAGGAATCTGCGCTTTTCAAACATCCACCCACTGTCCAATTTGGAGGTTCAAATGAAGAATGATTTCATCGTTACCAACTAAAGATGATTTCAAAGTTTTTACACAATTTGCAGAATTGAGCAACATCGAATTTGAAAGAAGAAATTGTATTTTGGTAAAAAGCTAATTTCTATCATTACTAGCAATTGAAAGAGATTGATACCTATATATCAATAAGCTACCCAACCTCAATGTTACATTTAGAAGTCCAATCTTCCTTTTTTAAATACATTTGTTTTGTACATCTACTGTATATTATGAATTATGTTTTGTACACTGTAATTTTAACTACAGTTTAAAATACTTCACGACAGATGTTAGTTTAATATTAGTTAATACTAATAAGATAAGTACAGTCAAATTACATGCTTTGCGTACTCATAATAATTACTAACAAGGTATATTTTGTTAAGGTTTTATAACAGTCCATTTTCAATTCTTTCTATGGCTGGTTGCTAGCAATGGTACTAGATCAAGATAAAATACAGACGTTTTTATATCACTAATACTTAAAAATAAAGAATATCTTTGTCATTTACAGATATCTAATGTAACGTCTCAAGAAACTAAAAAAAATAAGCGATTAAAGTAATCATAACTTGCCACTTGCTGTTCAGGTTAAGTCAAGTTTTGACGAAATTTAATGGCATTATTAAAATTTCGAAGTATGTTTCAGTTTCAACTGCAAAAATGTTTTAGGGATACATTATTTTAGTACTTACAGTTAGGATAAAAAAAAAAGTAAGTCATGAAGTACAAGAAATTAAAACTGGTCTCCAGAAAATTTTTAATAATATTGAATTTTTTTTTCTAGGTTTCATAAATAATCAATCCCCCTTTTTTTTTTAAAGGAAAAATAATAATTTAAGAATTTCAGAAATATATTTAAGTGATTCGAATTCGTTTTGTGGACTTCTATTAGAGAAATTATTATTTTTTGACAGGATTTTATTAAGATTAAAATTATAGACAGATACTATAATGAGTGGCTTATATTTATATTGTAATTATTTATGTACTGAAAGGTAGAAAATTTCCATAAATTCAAATCTAGCTGGTTGCCATTGTACAGTCGAAAGCACAAGAAATTAAAGGATATTTACAAATATTATGATTGGTTAATGATGGTCACATGTTTTAGGTAGTGATTGGCTAATTTGAATCAAATCAAAAATACATAACGGTTTAAATTAACGGTCTTTTTTAATAACGGTAATAGAATCAAAACTACATTCAGTGATCAGAAATTTGATTTTAAAAGTTTAATAGATTAATTTAAATAGTTGATCAATAAGAAATAAAAGGAATCTATAACAAAAACAACAAATCTTTAAATTTTATGTAGAAACAATACGTGTAGTAAAAATAAAAAAAAAAACATTAAAAACTAATCATTAAAAGTAAATCACAGAAAAGTCTGGAATACACTGTGATCTTCTTTACCGAATCTTCCAATTCTCTGGTAATTTTCAATCCTGTTAAAGAAAGAAAAACAGGTAAGAATTTAAGAAGAAAAAAAAAAGTCATCAGCTGCTGGTCCACGAGATTATTTGGTAGTTTTGTTGAGTCACGACGCACAGCATCACCCTTCTACCTCCCCTGTGACTGTGTTAGAATCCTACCGCGAAATTTGAGGAATCCGCCAGGACTCGGCAATCAATGACATTAAGTGACACAGACCAGCACTGATCGACACCCATGAAAAACCCACAAAACCCGGATGGTATTTCGTTCCCGGAACAGTAAGAGAAAACGAAAAAAAAAAAAGACGCAGCTTGTTTTTTGTTTTGTTTTGGAATGGTTGTATTGAAGTTTTTTAGGGAATCGTTTGGACGCAACGGAAACTGTTTTATGGACACATCACAGACCGATCTTTCATTATAAGTAAACCTTACGATGGGCCGTTTGGCCGTCGGGGAAACAGTAATAGTGCCGAATTACAATTGGAAATGCCGAAAAACAAAGGGAAATACACAGTTTCCTTTCCGATTTGAAGAAGCAACGACTCTCGAACGAGAATCTATCGCTCATGCTGGTAGTGATCTAACTGCAGTTGATGCACTAGGAAAAAAAAAAAAAATAGCCGAATTTTAAAGTAATTGTAAACCGAAATTTCGGACAAGCATTTCAGGTTTCGAGAGCAGCGGTCACTGGCTCTAGAGTTCTGATCATTGTTTTTATGATAAAAGAATATTAAGATCAACAAAATAATGATGTAATATTGTAAACAGATACTATGTATCATGTGACCTTCAAATCCTGAAGTTTTACCTTTTATTATCGAAGCTAAACTTAATGACCATTTTCATATCTTTAACATTTAAAAAAAATGGTGAACAAGATTGCAGATTTACAGACTTTTAAGATTCTCTATACCTAAGGATAATCTCAGCTGCTTTAATATATTAAAAATCGTATCTAATATTTATAATAGTACTTAGAACCAAAGCTTAAAATTCTGTTTTTAATTAGAAATAAGCCTTATTTATAAATTCATATATTTATAATCGAATTACCAAAATAATCGAAAATTAATGATCTTTAGAAAGTTAAAAATATAGCTTAGGAAATGAAATACGAAATCCCTATTGATATTTTAGTACAAGTAGACCTTAGGAGTGGAAGTTACGGCAAGGAGACATTAATAAACGTAAAACTTCAGTCATTTATGTCGTTCAAAAATAGTTAAAACGATAAACAGTTACAGCTGAAAGATATTTAGATTTAAACGTGCTTGCTTTGTTTAAATTATTGCATGTTTACGTAACTAATCTTTACTTAACGATATGATAATTCTTCAATCCACATTTTCACTGTAAGCAAACTAATTTTAAAGTCACATAATTTTAAACACGTAATTTTAAAGTCACATAAAATCCCATATTTTTCATTAAAGTTAGGAAAACAAAAACTTAATCTAAGTTAAATAAAAGATGAAATTTATTTTCACTTCCAAGTTAGTAACAACACGAAACAACAGTGGTTTTGTTCAACATAAAACAAAATATTCTAAATTAACAAAATACTAGAAAGAAATAACAATCAGATACTATATAATAGCTGATTAGAAAAAAATGCTTCTTACAGAATTCAAATAAGCATTGAATTCATCCGTAAATTCGGAATTTTTTCTGGTCTCAGTGAGGTTTATCTGCAAACCAAATATCAGTGCTGGTGTCATTCAGTTGACAAGTTGATACACGACAATGGTTGGACAGACAGGCCACTTGCATCCCTTCTTTTTGTGTGTTTTTTTTTTTTGTTGATTTTTTTTTTTATATACTTTTAAAGATTTATGAAGCAGTTACAATGAATATATCAGTTCATATTCCTTTAGAATGACAGTTACACATTTCCTTTCGAATCTGTATATCGTAAATTTTAATTTTAGATCTTTTAAAAAAGATAAATTTTAAAACTACAACAACAACAACAACAAATAAACACACATAAACGTGTATCTTCAAAGTATTATTTTTCTCTTATATTATTTTTTTTTTTTAATTTTACTTTTACTTTTTAGTTAATTAACTTAATTAGTTAATTAATTATAAAATGGGCTTTTAAATTGACTGATTTTAAAATTAAAAGTTGAATTTTAAACTTATAATCTAATTTTATGCTTTTAATTTGGCTAACTTTTTTATTAGAAGATTGTAACTAGAGGAATTGAGTTTAAAAACATTGCAGACAAATGGATTTTTTTAACTAGGGGTGAGACGGTAGAGTTTTCATATTCGCTCGGGAATAACTTATTCTGGAAGAACTACTTCTTCTCTCTCCAAAATTTAGTATTTCTAATTAACGTTAAAATTGTTAAAATATAATTGTCATTTTTTTCCCCTTTTGTTAAGTTTCTTTCTTAGTAAGTTTAACATGCATAAATGTTGGAATGTTTGACAATGGTGTCAGTTTAATAATTTAAATTATTTATCTAAATTATACTAGTTTAAATAAAAAAATCAAAATGGAAATCTACATATACTAAAAATTAATGTATAATATATATATAGTATATGATACAGTATCTCCCCTATTTGCTGAACTTACATACCTTCTCCCCTTGACAAATCTATCCTAAGTCAAAGGTCGTCTGAATATCTGAGATACCTGGACATCAGAATGAACATATGGGAAAGATATATATTTGATATTCAGGAACTTCCAAAATGTTTGATTTCGGCTAATAATGGCTTTACTAATTTTATTAAAAACATTTAAGATTTTACTTAGCCAAGGCTGATGTAAACACTGTACGTCAAGTAGTAAATGTTTTGCAGATGGCTTTGGACGTATTCATTGTAAGAAAGATCTAGAAGAATGACAGACATTCATCTAATGTCGTTAGTGACAGATAACCATGCTGTCCTCTGTGGGCTACTTCTGCTGGTTTAGCAACAAAATGAGACTGGAATCACTTCCACCTGGGTTTTCGGGGAAAAGCTGGATAGTTCATTGAATGAATGGTTCATTTAAAACGTCCCGGACCGGTGACCTCCCAAACTGAGGTCACCATTTGACCTTGGAAGTTCCCCTACGTAACCTCCTACAATCCAACTGTCTAGTTTAATTAAAGGCTGTATTCTGATGGAGTTCTGAGAGAGGGGAGGGGAGATGACATATGGGGGTCAGTCCGCGGACAAATTGGCAACAACCCCTTTCCAGATGGTGGCTGATGGACAAGGGAGGGTTAATTACATTCAGACACAACGCCTGGGGTCATGCGCACGGGACGTTATTCTGCCTGTCATTGGCCAATTCCCATTTCCGTTCATAAAAATGGACCCTCTTCCTCCCCCCCTTCGTTTTTAAACGTGGAAGACAATAAATCTAACCACTGGGAATGTCAAGTCGTAACCCTCCAAGAAAACCCTAAAATAATGCACAGATTTCCCAACCAGGTTTGCGTTTTACGAGGACTTTGGTATCTCTGGCACGATTATAGTCAGTAACAAACACAGGAATTACTTTTCTTGAACTTCACTATTTCAAATGTAATTACTCTCGAAGGAATGTCAAAACATTTTAAACTTAACAAACTTTACAGAAGCACTTAAAGTTTTGCAATCAACAATTCTAATTGGCATTCTTATGGTCCTATTGGAATTAACAAAACTGTAATGTCTTTACAAATGATTCAGAATCTCAAAAAACTATAACTTTTTAAGTGTTGTTTACAACACATTTTGAAAATCTTGAAAAACCCACATTTCCAGACTTAACAATGCAATGAATGTCACTAAATAAAATTTGGAACAAACTTAAACTATTTTGAAACACTTTTCATGGTTTATTAGTAATTGAAGATTATTTTCACCAACTGTTACTTTTTTTTTATAAGTGATTTCACTATTTCAAATATAATGTGTTAATTGCAATGTATTCGGATATTATCCTTAATAATAAAACATAGTTATGGAGATAAAATGAAAATAGTCAACACACTAATTAGTAATATAAAATATAATTAAAAATTAAAAAAGAAAATACATACATATTGGTAGCTTTCGGACACTTCAGCAGCGCCCATTGTCAACCTGAGTTGTTACACAATTGGTCCGAGGTTATGTACAGAAAAATTAACAGATGCGCTATTCTGACGGATTTGATTCTTGGAGTTTGAAGTGGCAGAATTAGTTGTTGATTGGTCCGGTTTTTAGTGGCGCCCTCTAGTGGCTTGATTGTTTGTTGGTAGGTTTGGTTGTGGTCGGCGGTGTATTTTCTTTTTTAATTTCTAATTATCTGTTTATATTACTAATTAATGTGTTGACTATTTTCATTTTATCTCCAGAAATGTGTTTTAAACACACGTTAAATTTAATTCCATTAATAATAAAATCAAATTAAAGAAAATATGACCGAAGAAATTTAATCTAAGGAAAAATGAAGGTAACCACAATAAAAAAAAAGAAAAAGAAAAAAACACAATGTTTATTATTTTTAGGAATATTCAATTTTTTTCCAATGTAATTGTTTCCACTACCATGAAGTACATAATCAGCATGAAATACTGTACTACCACTTCCAAGTCAACATTTTGGTAGAAATTCAAAATTATAAAGCATGAGTTACTTCTTAATCAATACCCACTAAACAAATAAAATAGTTTTAACAATAAAATATTTGACTACAATATTGAATATATAAATACTCAAGTCAAAGCATTACAGAAGATGCAAAATTTCAAGTCTATTTATATTCACAATTTATATTTATATTTATAAATGAAATTAGAAGTATTTATAATAAATATGACATTAAAATTTTGAGAAGTTGTAGTAATATAATAATAAGAAATTATGTATATTCCTAGAAGTTTCCTTGTTTTAGAGTACGTTATTGTCCTTGTGCTTACATGGTTAATGTAGTTATGTAAGCAATATCATTCTTGTACTATTCCCTTTGTAATATTAAAATATCGATTAAATGTAAATAATTTGAAGAAAGTAAGCATAATGTTTTCATATTTAGCAACAAACTATATAATGTTATTAATACTTCCAAGCAGTGTTGTAGCAAGGGGAGGGGCCCCAAGACGAGACGAATTCATATTTAAAATTTATCATTAGTCCTATTCACAACGTTTTTTTTTTCTTTTTTTATGGTTGTTGAATTGGAGATTCCGTTTTTTTTTTTTTTGGTTGTTGAAGGCCCTGGGCTAGGGGACCCCACCAGCCAGTTTAGGGGCCCCATTCACCTAACTATTCCGACCAGCCCCTTTACCACAACGTTTTTGTTTTGTTTTTATTTTGGTTGTTGAATTAGAGATTTCGTTTTTTTTTTTTTGGTTGTGGAATAATGGAACTCCCGTCCCGGGCCCCAAAGGCGTTGCTACGCCACTGCTTCCAAGTACTTATTTTATAAGAAGTATTAATTATTTATTAGAGTGTACTTATAAAATATATTTTAATATTTTATTAGATTTATTGCAAATATATCTACCGTAATTACTAATTATGCAAAATCTCATTACGCCATGTGAAATATTCTTCTTTTCTATTTAACCATTTGTCTGCTTGTACTTGCATCACATTAAAACGCTTGGACGGGTTTTTATCAAAATGGGTAGATAATTTATTTACGAGCTAACAAAAAACATAGGCCCAATTTCTACATTTATTATAAACTTAATAAAATTAAGTACTGACACATTCATAGAGTACTGGATGCATAGGAAATAAATGATTAAATACTAAGTGTATGCGCGGCTTTCCATCGCATTGTGGAAACAGAGAATGTTGATCTGAGGGTCCCATTTCGAGGAGTAGTGGGCGGGGGTTCACAAATAACCGTACTTGTATTAGTTGGACCATAAGTCAGCATCGAATTAAATTTTAAAAAAAGACAATAATTAGATATTTAAAAAATATGACCTATATTTAGTAGATATATTCACACTAAAGACAGATATATAGGCCTATATATATAAAACAGATAAAACTAAACTTTTTAATAATACATCGACTAATAACTTAAAGAAATCAAAATTATATTAAGTAGGTCAGTAAAACACAATTAAAAAAAATCATAAAAACTTTGATGACCCGAAGGAAGATGTTGAAGTTGTAAGAAATGAGGCGATACATTAAAAAAAAAAAAAAAAAAAAATACCGTAACCAATTTACAGTTTAGGCTTAACCGAAATTTTCTCACACTTACGAAAGGTCAAATCATTAAAAACTTGCAATGCGGTCTGTGTGTGGGATTCTTTTTTATTGCAAGCGTTTTGTTTTGGCGACATCTAATTCTTTAAAAAAAAAAAATGAACACATTGAATGATTCGATAAAGAAATAAAGAAAAAAAAAATAATCTCTTCAAAATGCACCGTCAAATATTAGGAAAAAACCTAGACAGAAAAGTTGCTTAAGTTAAAAAAGTCAGGCATTCGAAAATGGTCAATTTCACGGTGAAGATAGGCCTAACAGTAGTGAAATGAGCTCTGGCTTTTTTTTTTGGTTTTCTTCTTCTTTCTTTATTTCCCAGGCTTCGAAACCGGTAGTACAAAAGAAAGAAATATTATTCTTTTCTTTTTTTTTTTTTCCTTTTAAAAAGGGAAATTTAGTTTTTGGTTAAGCACTCTCAAGAATACAGAATTTAAGAAAATATTGAAAAAGTTAGAACAACAAAAAAATCTAAATAATATATTTCTACATTTCTTCTGCCATTGATAAGTGCAAGGCATTAACTGGAGAAGTTAGGGATATTTCCGTTTCAAAGAAAAGCGCTTTAGGTTTACATTCTCATATTTTACAATATAAAATCAATATGGTAATAACAGTAAAATATAAATTTTCTCTGTATGATAATTGGAAGACATTATCCTTGAGAAGTAAAAAGTATTTCGATTTCAAATGTAAAGCGTACATTCTCTTATTTATTTAACAATGCAAAATACATATATACAATATTTTAAATAATCAACAATATATTAGTTGGTTTTAAAACGATAAAAAATTATAAATTAATGGTTTTTTTATTCATTTGCTTTTCAGAAAAAAAATGTTACAAAACTCAGTGATATATTGGATTTTTGTTATTTATACCAACATTTTCATAACTTAGATTGATCCGAATTTAATACAGTATTTTAGAAATAAATAAATAAAAGTCTTCCATTCAATAGTCGCTTGTGGTTTTCTATTTTTAAATATGATTATCGAGAAATTTCTAATAATTTTGTTAGATCTACTGAATCAGACATTTTTGACAATGAAGTATCATTAATTTTGATCACATAGAAATTACAAAATGTAAAAAATTGAACGTTAATTTACTAAAGAAAAAGTAATTACACTAACAAATTAATGAATTAATTATTAAACATGAAAGAATTAAACATTATTTAAAGAAAAATTAATGCTTAAACAATTAAAATTTGAGACCAATGTTCATCACTGATATCTCAAGACAGCCTGTTTCACACTAACTTGGCGATTATCAGTTGAGAGTAGTTTTTTTTCTTCTTTATTTTTAGTGTGTATTATTGTTTTTAGTTTAGATTTGTGGAGGTTCCATTTATCTTCCCATTGCCACAAGAATTAATGCTTTGAGAATTATATTTGTCGCTGAAAGGACTAAAACCCTTCTGAATAACTGTCTGAGATATTGAACACTGAAGTTAAATACTTGTACAAAAATCTAGACTTCACATATTCTTTTTTGTTTAATTTTTTTGCTATTTTGGGGATTATAGTGAAAGAGCTTAGTCCATTTTACCAAAAGGTTGACCGTTTTTCATACCACAGGTTGGTCCAAACAACTTAAAAACTCAGGGTTAGCCCACTCTGCCTCTTAATGCCTCAAAAAATGTACAGAAGCAATAAATTAATTCATGAACTTCAGTGAGGAATAACTTAATAATAAGGGGAAAAAAACTAAATTAATCGAGGTAAAAATTTCAACAAATCAAAAAAACAATTAAATAACTGTAAAAATTTTTTTATGAATGTTGAGTAAATAAATATAAAATAAAGTAGTGAAGAATTAATTTACTAAAAATGTTAACTACTGAAGAAGTAACGGGACGTAATTAATAAAAAGACTAATTGTATGAAATTATATATAACACTTATTAAAAAATGGAGGACTTACATTGGTGAGTGTCTTCAATCTATACAATGTGTATATCAATACGATATATTTCATTATTTCAATATGTAACGTCAAATATATATAATAATTACAACTAATTTATAATACAAACAGGATAAAAGATAAACGAATTTTTATTTAATTGCCTACGATTTATAAGTGTAGACTATAGGTGATCATTTTAAAGTTATTTAATTAGTGTTAATAAGAAATTTCGTAAACATTATTTATTTTACACGTACATATCTTACAATAATGTATTTTTAAATCTTACAAAATACTTTTGCAACATTCAAGTAATTTCTATGGCATAATTTCATTTTTTCTTTTATCTCTGGAATACATTCCATATCTCTTCGGATTAGGCACCGAAACTTGCAGAGCAATTTGCACTAAGAATGTGTAAAAGGAGATTTTATTTTCCCCTTTTTTTGTGTTTTTTGAGCTACACTGAAATGTTTATGCGACTGCACAGTTTGGTTTCCCAAATAACCCCGGTTACAGGTGCGCTTTTTGAATGATTTATGGCGTGGAAAATATTTAAAATGCAGGAGGATAGAACAAATTCAGCAACACAGCGACAAAAGCCCCCTCCCCCCTCTCAGTTTCTTTAATCGAAGCGAAGGGATTCTATACCTCAAAACTTACTTTTCAAGGAAATTCCACTAATTTAGCGTGAAATGAAAGGGGAAACTTTTGTAATGGGGGAAGCATAACTTCATCACCTTCCATTGATGGTCAGTTTGACCGCGACCAAACGAAATTATATGGGAATATTCGCACTTAAGAAAAACCTCTCTTACCTCCATGAAATGAGAAATCGGAAAGAAAGGCTGTAAAAAAAATGAAATAAGACCTGACCTACAGGTAAGAAGCCGTTGAAATAGAAGGGAAGGCAAAACAACGCCCAAACCTTTAAGAGCCCTCAAAAACAAACTGTGTTCTGATGCAGCTACCAAACATGTTCATGTGCCAATTATGCAAGTATAATTTAAATACAATTATAAAAATTTGCATGTTGTTGTTAAAAATATTCTCATTTTTTGTTGATACTTATATTTTTTTTTTATAATTTTGAAAACTTTGTTATGACCAACAATGACGACATGATTAACTTTTAATGGGATTTACAACAATGGACAGGGATACAGAAATTCAATTTTTTGATGATCAGTTACAAATTCATTACTGAACTTCTTCAGGTAGCGTCTGTAGGGATAAATCGCATCGTGGAATATAAATCAATACTTCTTGTTAATTACATAATATCCTCGTATTTTTTTATGAATAACGAAGACATCATATCACTTTAATCTATGAGAATATTTCTGTTATTAATATTATTTTTTCAATAAGTTCACTGAATATTCATTAATTTTGACTCGTTTTTCTTAATTCACACATTTGAAACTGTTTATAACCAATGCGTCCACATTAATCGTTCTTTATCATTTCTTACTCGATGTAATATATCAGTAATCGTATCAGAATTATGATTATTCTTGTAGCAGTGATCTGCCCAATCAGATCCAGTATGCCAATGTATGTTCGCGAACACGTTCTTTCAATGTCCGGCCTCTTTTACCAAAGTACACCTCCCCGCAGTCTCTACATTTTAATTTATATATTACCCTCGTAGTATGTAACTTCTCATACTCTGATTTTTCTTTTCTTGACTAGATATAATTTTGTTTCCATTATTTTCTTTACACATTTATCTAATATTTTTAATATTTTTACTAGATTCCATTCCTGATTGTATTTTAATTATTGTAGAATGATACTTATTGTTGTAATCAAAAATTGTTAGCTTTAAAATCTTTAGGAATTTAGTAACAGCCTCCAGAAACGTAAAACGGACGACACTTTCTATGTCTTCCTATACATTACAAATGTAATTTCATATTATAATATCTCGTTCTATTTTAAGTCCATAAAATATTAGCGCTCCACAATATGATAACTATTATAATATTACTGCAATATTATATATCGCTATCCAATATTTGGGGATGTCTTCCACAAGAGCAAGCCAAATCTGAGATCTTTTAATGGTGTGCAAAGTGCAACATTCTCTTAGCGATCGTCATTCGGACTGTTAGTATATAATAGGTCAAGATAAACTTTCATACTAAGCTCCATGTCGATGGAATTATTTCTTAACGTTTGTAACTATTTTTTTTTCTTTGTCAAAGAATAAATATAACTTACATACAACTTTCCGCTCTTTTAACTCAAGAGTTGAGACAAGCAGGATTCAAATGCATTGATAATTTCAATGGTAATGACGGAGTTCTGAGAACTTTAAAATTTCACCGATGCATTATTAGAAACGGCAAAACAAAACAAAAAACAAAAATACAATATATATAATATATCTTAAAACAGAAAGTTTTAAATAATTATTAGTTCATATTTTGATTTCTTTTGAAAATCCAGATATTACAATAACATTTAAGATATCACAAATTCAAGACTATCACAACTCAAACTTAAATCAATATAAGAAGAAGCCTCTTGAAATATTTTTTTAATGAAACAAGCGCTGCCTGAGGAATATCTTCGTATCTGGCAAACAATACTACGATGTACAACTCATGACCTTTTGCAAAGTAAACACGAAATCAGAGCTTTCTTTAGAAGTCTGCAAGTGAGTTCCCCCAAGGCATTCCTTCTGTGCAAAGATACGAATCTCAGCTAAAGATTCAACTCTAAAACAACGTCTCCAAATTATTTTGAGTCATTTTTTTTTAGAAATTATGAACTTTTTACCAAAAAACCCCGGAAGTACCCCTTGAAGTCTAATGAATTGGCAAGTACTAATACCCTCAACAGAAAGCAATCAAAACTAAATAAAAACTGTAACTACTACCCATTATTTTTTAACAAGAATTATCTTCCTACCACAGTATATCACAAACGGATATAACTTACAGTCTTTTTAATTATAACTTATGTAATTATTAATGAGAACTTAGAAAAAATTACGGTTTCTTAGAAAAGATCAATTCGTTTCTCTTTATCAGTTATGAAATAGACACATTTTTTTTTTAATAATTTACTTCGTTCTACTTGAAACATTATTCTGTAGTTTAGACTTAACTTTTATGCTTGTCTTCCTAGGAAAGTAATAAAAACAACTTTCGAACCGTTAGATGGGTTTTATACATTTGTAATATTTTTGACGACGATTATATTTTGTAATATTTGATGGTGGACGTCAAGAGGACGTCAAAATACAAGAGTTACTCACAAATGGACCAAGCCTGGCATTATATGATATTATAAACTTTTACCTAATTTCAGGCACTAGCTTTATTTAAATGACACAATGTCAATTTTCAGTATATTTATATATTACCCAAACTGCTAATAATAGCAGTTCAAAAGCATTTATATATAGTAAACAATGAATATTTAATAAATAGTATTTAATGTGTACCAATTTCATTGATGAAGTGACAAAAGAATGGAGTCAAGAATAAAATTAAGAAGTTAAACGTTTCCTTTTCGCTGATTGGTTCCCGTTTGCCTCCCCGATGATTTGTAATTTTTCTAAAAATATGTTGTATTTTATTTTATTTTAATATTGCTTGAGAAAGGTCTTATATAAGATCGAAACCGGTCGCATAATTTCTTTTTAAATATATTATTTCTAATTTTATTCTTGTGTGTAGGCTCCATTCTTTTATTGCATCATCAATAAATATGTGTTGTTTTTTTTTTTTATATTTTATTTAATTTACAGTAATTTCTTGACTGGAGGCCAACGTTGTCTACTGGAAAAAAAAAAAAAAAACTTACTATGTTTTAAGAATATCTAAGTCGATATCAAAGTTTTTAATGAAATTAGCCAAAGACCGCTCAACACCAAAGCTTATTGCGAACAGCTACGTCATCTATTCTTGAGATTAAGAAAACGAAGCAATAATATCCTATTTGTAATAACGAGTGAGATATTGATAGGCAAATTAGATTGACCAGGTAAGTATAGGGACGCAGCCATCCAAGCAGAACGCCATTTCAAAAGGAGTAACGAACTTGAGGCAACACTTCTATGAGCACTGATTTGTAATTAAGCAGTCCCACGAGGTACAGAGTAATCCTTCCCCTCCCCATGTACATCATCTTTCCCTTTCATCCTCCTTCTCGATCGGCATTTTTAAAAAAAAACTTTTTCAAAGGAGAGATAGAAAGAAAAAAAAAAGTCACAAATATATGAGCAAATTATATGTAGATCCTTTGTACAAGAAAGAATAATAATAATAATAAAAAAACATTCCATTCCTTGGCTTACAGCTGAGTCACAGAGACCGTCCGTGTATAAAGAGACTGTTATCCAAAATTTAAACACACAATAAGCTATAAATCCTGACATAAACGAGACAGTTGCTACATTAACTCTTCAACATCATCATTACTAACGTCATTACCACTAATTTATTAAGACATCATCCGGACCGAAGCATTTCTTGTCTAGAGTAACTTGTTCGCTTCCCTCAAAGAAAACTTGGCATCGGCTGCAAAAGATCCTTCTTTTGAGTCGACAAAAGCAGAAGACGACACATACACAAAAAAAGAACGACAAGAAGGTGGTTGAAGAAAAAGGGACAACATCAACAGCAGTGCTTTTCCCTTAAAGACAGCATATCCGTACGGAACCGCTTTGCTGCTTACGGTCGACTCTTTCTTATGAGATATTACTTTTAATTATAACTTGTGTGTGCCTGGAAGATTTTTTTTTTTTTTATCCTCCCTTTCCGTAGTATGCCATGAATTGCGCACGCAACTTCGCCCCCTTTTTTTCACACAAATTTACGGCCTTCACGCTGTTGCTAAAGTCCTGTTCCTCTGATGGTTCACACTCTAGAATCTCATTTTTTTTTTCTAGAAAATTCTTGAAGCTAACCGAAGCGCAAATCTTAGGCTTGCAGTCCTATAGGACGATATTTCATAAATTCTATTTTTTCCCCTCCACTTTTCTTTGTTTCTTTGCTTCATCTTTTAAATTCAAGCACATTTTTTTTTTCTTCTTGAAAAAAAAAAAAAAAAAGGGGGGGGGGGGGCGTTGTAGAAAATTTTCTCTCTTCCACAGAATGCTGATTTAAAGCGAGAATTCCTCATTACATTGCATTAAAGTAAATGTAACACTGCATTAAACTAAATCAAAATTTCAAAATTTTAAATTCTTCACAATTTGCAAATTATTTTTAACTTATGATAATCATCTTTAATTTATGATTAAAAAAAAAACATAGTAAAAAAGGAGAACAGGAGGAAAAAAAAAATACTTATCAATTATATCCGTTATATTATATATTATAACTGTATATAACTAAATTTTACGTTTGATTATAAAATGTCTTGATAAATGTAAAAGTGCTATTCATTTCTATATTATTTCTATTACATCACTGGAATAATAAAATTTTATAAATCTCTGACAATAGATGATATATGTTATCTTATTAGCCATCTATTAAGTAATTATGGATATTTAATAGCAATGTTAAAAACTGAACCATATATATATAAATGGAAAAAAGGAAAGTCTTCGAAGAAATTTATAAGGTAAATATAATATAAAGAAATAAAAAAAAAATCTCATTAATTAATTCTAATTAGTCTTATAAATAAGAAAGAATGTAAATTTAAAAAAATATTATTTTGTGTAAACGTTATTTGCTTAGTAATTACGTATGTACAGCAAAAATACAAACCATTTATATAAAGCCTAATAAATTTAGCATGTGAGAGCATCATCAAATTTCTGATGATTTTCTTTATTTAATGATGAGTAAATAAAATAAAGAGAAAAGCTAATACACCAAAAACGGAATATATTTCTACCATAAACAATGTCGAATATAGTAAGAAGAGTAAAGTGAAATTTATTCTTAAAGTTAAAATTTGTCTTTCGCTTCCTTGAATTTTCTCGAACTTTTGTTTTTCAAAATAAGGATATGATATTCAAAAAAGAAATTAGAAAAAAATAATTCTTATAAAATTATTAAAAAAACTGATTCAAGATATTAGAAATTTTTTCTTGTGCCAGATGTTTTAAAGATTAGAGTAAAAGCGAAAATTTTTAAAGATTTTTACAAAAATAAATACATTACTGGAATAATGCATAATACATAGATATCATTCGTAAAACATTTATGTAATCGTTTCTAAATTTATTAGAAATAAAAAATGCATTCATGTAAGCAATTTATTGTGCAAATTAATTTTTGTTTTTGGTTTTTTCTTAATTGTTCGAAAGTGATTCGGATATGGCTGTAAATATTACATAGGAAGACTTCGAGCGACTTAAAGGTGACAATTCTATTCCATAAAGATAATAAGCAAAAAAGGAGAGATTATATAAAGAAAATGAACAAACTCCTTTGGCTAAGACTAGTTTATCAGCATATTTATTAACCAAATGTTGTTGTCTTTAATAAATAAATCTGTTTACTGTATTATTAAACATTATTATTGTCTTTTGGTTATATTTTAGCCTCTTCACTAAAAAGCGAAATTCGATATTTAAAACTTTAAAATATTACTATTACGTCCAAATAAATATTCATTCCAGGTCACAATTAAAAGACTAATGATTATGCTACCTTCACACGGTCAAAACACCACGGTAATTTAAACCTCCTGGGGCAGGTCACATTTCTTATACTATTCTCGAGAACCCATGTTCTGGATAACAGTCGAATAATTTTTTGCCGAATTCTTAAATTTTATTTTTTCTTACTTTATTACTTTAACACACAATCTACTCATATTAACATTATACCTTATTTTTTTAATTTAAGTTTTTAATTAATATAAAATAAATTAAGAAGGAAACCTAACATAACTTTTATATTATATAACAATACTCCAAAGAATTATAAGCATTTAATTAATAAAAAATCTTGTATAAATTAAAACTCTTGAAAATCAATCCCTCAAAAGTTTTTTATACTAATAGCAGATCTAATTAAATTACCTTCTTAACCAGATATCCTGCTTTTTTGGAGTAATATTTCATTTCTAGGATAAAATTTGACTTAACTTTAAAACGTCAATATTTTATTATACATTAATAATTCATTTTAGCATAGCTTGAAAGCCACAATCTCATGATTTCCGGCAGGCGGAAGTCTGTAACACTCTCAGGAATAGTAGCAATCAACAGATAATTCTTTCACAAACATATTTCGAGTTGTTTAGTTTATATTGTTAACTGTTCACGATCGACAGTTTAGATTTTGCTTTCGCACAAAATATAGCTGAACTCAAGATCCAAGGATGATTATATACAAAGAGCCAATAACTCGAAACAGCTGTCCTTGGAATCCTGCTACAATAAAAGTAGGATTGGAGAACTTCTATTACATTTTAGTCTGTTTACTTATAATCAAATTAATTCTTCAATAATTTTTATGTCTTTTATATGAAGTTTACAATTCTTCAAAATATTTTCCAATAACAAAATGGCTGCCTTATTTCTTAATTTTTTTATAGATTTTCTTTTAAATCTTGATGATATCCTGGCGTAAAGCAGCAATATTTTTTTTAATGGCTCACAGACAAAGTGCAGAGAGAAGCAATTGCGATAATGCTTAGAAGATGTAGATACAGATTAGATGAAAGTTGGCAGCGAGAAAATTGATTCTTTCGTAAATGATCAAACCGGGTTTCCGCCATCTTTGATTGTGTGTGGCTCCCTCACGCTGCCGAAGACGAAAAGGAGAAAAAAAAAATCAAGGCGCAAATCAAACGGCGCTATTACGAAAAGGTAATTGTCGATGGGAAAGAAGCGCCATTACCATTGAAGAACAATGAATTAGAACGCACGGAAAAAAAGAGAATAGAAAAGGAGGAAAGACTACTGTGGGAGAGAGAGAAAACAGACAAAACGAAGGCGGTCCTTTTACCTTTCCTTAACGTCCTAATTGGATTCAACTTTTATACTCATATCCCGAGGAATGGAAAAGCTATTCCTATAATTGGCGGGTTAATTTCATCGTTGGGGGGAGGGGTATTCATTCTCTTTACGGGGCCATTCGGTGGCATTTAATTTAGGGGCAGTGATTTGCAGAGAAGAGTGAAGTGCTCTATCCGAAGGAAATGGAAATAATTCAGCAATAACAATAAAAAATAATCTAATGGGAAACAGAAGAAAGAAAAAAGGAGAAAAGGATAGGTGATGGGTCAAAGGTAGTTCAAAATGCCTCTGTTTAATCGATGCATGATCCCTAACTGAAGTCAATCCACTCTTACCGTTTCTCGTCTCAACTGCGAGATTTCGCGAGACTATATCAACTTTGCATGAAAAGGCGCAAATCATTCAAATGGTAATGAACCTTTTTTTTTTTAAAGCAAAGCTTTAATAAAACAAACGAATCGCGGGAAGTCAAACAAAATATTAAAAAGTAATCAAGCGATACATGAAGTAAAAGCGTTTAAAAAACAGATCAAGGTTTATAAACTTCGCAGTAATTCCGAGTTCATGATAAAAAAAAAAATGTTGATTATAGAATATCTAAAGAAAAATTGTGTCGTAAACAACTTTAAATGCAAAGAATTAAAAGTTATTTTAATGAGAATTTTTATTGTTATCTCAGAAATTAAACTGATTTTAATTACGGGAAATTGAACTCGCTCTCCACTTGAATTATTTATATTAAAAGTTATAAAAATCAGAAATAAATAATGATCTTTCTAATCGTCTCATAATTATCCTTCCTCTGAATTTTTTTCTTCTAAAATTAGGAAAAAAAATAATTAATATTAGATAAAAATTATTGGATATTATTATTATTATTATTATTATTATTAAAAATATCAATTTTAAATAGAAATCAACTTCTTATAAATTAAAATACATTTATTTCAATTCCATATATAAAAAGAAATGATAACTTGAAGTGATTTTTATGTCATGTTGTACAGTGGCGCGTGTTTCAGGTTAGACAAATTCATGGATATTAAATTAAAAGTAATAACATCATTAAACTTTTAAAAATATTAATATTATCTTGAAATTTATTTAATAGCTTAAACTAAATTATTTGAACTTAATAATTGCAGGGAATTTAGTTATTATCATTAACTAGATTATCATTGAAAATTATGCCAATTAAAGGTTTATTAAACTTCGAATTTTAATTAGTAACATAAATAGATTAAAATATAATGCCGTGAATAAATCATGTAAATTAAAGCAGAAAAAACATACACTTCAATTATGTTAATTTTCCAATATTATTAGTCGATTATTGGACAGTGTACTTTCAATAATTTTTTAAATATACGCTTGTTATTTATGAACTGGACGACAAATTTGGCAAGATAATTTCAATGATTGCAGCAAAGATTTTAATCCACATTGTAGCAAACATTAAATTTTGGTAAACTGCAACCTAATGAGTGAAATAATTTTCTCTCTCTAGTAAAGATGGATAGGGACTTCCTAGGTTGCAGTTTACCAAAATTTAATGTTCGGTAAACACTCGCAAAATTGAAGCAAATTATTGAATTTTCATAGGCAACGAGGTATTAAATAATAACAATAAATGAATAACATAACTAATGAAATACCAACGAAAGTAATTAAATTATGTAATACATAAATAATTCAAATACACAATCGTAATTAAGCTTCTTAATAAACTGCCAAATCTCTCTATATGAAATAACATAACCTAATCTCTTGTTAATCGTTATTTTATATAAAAAAATAGATGTAATTAAATGATATATTAAAAATTATTTTGTATGTAACAAAATAGTGGATAAACTAATTTTTATATCTTGAACTAATTCAATTGCATAAAAAAAAAATCAGATCGTTTATAACTGTGGGAAAAAAAAATTATGCATGCAAGCATTAAGAAATATATTTACTTAGTCAATTATTACATTATTCTTTCTACATTTCTTTATTCAGTTTATCTGTAAACTACGCAAATGTTGGATTCGAAAATGGAGGGGCATTTGGACCTCCAAATCCTCTTTACTTTGCAGGTTCATTAAATTTAAGTTTTATTTTATTATTTATGGCTTTTTGACTTTAAAAACTTTTTATCTTCTCCGAATTTAGTATTTTTTTCCTTCTAATGATAGATAGGCAAAAAAATATAGGTCTATTCTATTCAAAAATCAATTTAGGATGTCTTCTGAATATTCAATCTTTCGTGAAATTTTTCTTACATTTCCTTTTTTGACACTATTTGATTTATTATGTTTATTTTCCAGCAAAGGAAGAACAGAGGAAGGCGTACATTTCTATAAAATGGGTGGCTGTGCGTAGTAGAAGGGGGATCGCTCGGCCTTGGAAAGGGGCAACAATATTTCAAAGAAGGAAAATGACAAATGCCGCTGTCGAAATACACGAGCACGACACGCACACAAGCGTCTAACAATGAGAGAGCTACTGGTAGCAGCCTAAGACGAATGATCTATCCAGAGAGACCCCAGCAGAGTGCTTCGTACTACGATGTAAGCTGCGCAAGATACACCAAGCGACTGATAGTTGCACTAGAAAATAGCTAACAATATTGAAAGTTGCAGCAATTCAATACGAACAGCACTAATTGCAATCAAGATATTCTTGCCTCGGTCTGCGAACTTGAAGCTCGTAAAGCGAAAACTCGCAAAATGAAGATTATTCCAGCATTAATTTAAAATGCTGAAAATTTAAGAAAATTTATAAAACAGACTAAAATGTAACAAAAACTTTGTAAAGCAAACAATTATCATTTCCAAGAATAACATGTTAACAATTATTTCTGGTAGTTTTCAAGAACAAGTTCCCGTCCTCGCAATACGAAGATTAGCATTACGAACTTTCGCTTATACGAGCTTTTATTGATGACTCATCGGCTTGACTGGTCAATTGGGAATTAGTGTTCTACATCTTTACAAATTAACGGAAAGGATAGTGTATATGTGTGTTTTGAGTGAGAAAAGGGTTGGGGGTTTTTTTGTTTGTTTTTTTTCTTTCCTCGCCATTTTTAAAATTTTCAACACGCGAACAACAATTTCAATCGAATCCATTCCGGAAAAAAACAAAAAACAAAACAAATACCCGAAAGATGCGGAAGCAAATTTTCAAAAGAACCAGTTTCAAAAAACTAATTAGGAATTGTAGTGAAGAATTCGCTCTACGGAATCTCTCCATGAAAGCGTGGATGGCTGATCCCTTAACCATATTCTGTGAAAGATATTTCTTCGAATTGATAATTCGTCGAATTTTCTCGAAAAACAAAACAGTTTCAATTCCTAATTAATATTCTAACTTTAGAATTTCCGTCGTTTTACACCTTACTTCCGGAATCCTGAAAAAGTACGCGGAAACCACCATTAACGGAATTATCAATTGGCTACCTAGATCAATACAAAACTCCCATTTCTCTTCATGGATTAAAACAGTGTATTCAATATTATTGATACTTTGAATTAACACCCTACACCTTAGTATGCGGTTTCAGGCGAATTGGTGATCATCAGTTTGGAGTAAACAATTAATGAACTGATAAAATCAATATTAAAAATAATTTTAAAACATTCACAATATAGCAGGATTTACTGAAGACGATTTAGTGCAAGTTTCAATCCATCATTTTATGAATTGGGGCTTCAGGAACGTGCCTGTTTCGAAATTATCATTTCCTCATCAGCAAAAACAATCCATTGGTAAACCGATCAGATACAAAATACAAAAAAGAAACATAAGAGGATATTAAATACAACAGCAGACAACTAAACCAATACAGGGTTGAATTTTATTATTCTATATTTCGTTTCTTCATACTTCACAAAATATTAAAACATTTTTTTTAAAAAAAAGGTAATAATTTAAGTTAGTGAAGGAAAACACGTTGTGAATTTTTTTCATTAATGTTAGATCCACAAAAAATTGTTTTCCGATAATTTCAATACTGTCATCTTATCTCGTAATGGGATTCTTTGAAAACAATGTAGAAAAACATGTAGGCGTTGAAAATAACTTCAGGATGTGATGACTCACATGAAACAATTTTGCCAACGTTAAGTGATTTCTATGACTCAGACAATATTTTCTTATTTATTAAGACAGTATTTCAATTTCTGTTAGAGGCATCTTCGACTCGCTCCACATATCAGCTCACTATGAAGATTTTCTTGCATATCTTCTTTTTCAAATGATATTTTTGTAATTTTCATTAAAGAAAATATAAAATCATGTGATGTAAATACATAATATATAATGATTATCTGTATTAACTACAGTTGTATCTACTATATATGAAAAGAAATATTTAGATAAGAAAAAAAGAAAGCTATATATTGAAGTGATACATGCTGCTTCACTGTTTAGTTCCTGCTTTGGCCGCCCTTAGTCTTCCAGGCGCTAAATTCGCTCTGCAATATGTACTTCAATGAAAACAGTCAATATTATAATAATATGTTTAATCACATTATTAGCTTCAAAATAGTGTTAATATAATGTAGTAATATGATTAATAAATCATTTGATTGTCTAATTACAGTAGATATGTTTAATAAAATTACAGTACATTAAATTAAATTTAAAATTAAGTTTTTAAATTGAAGTTTAATGATCTTCATATTAAAAAAAAATAATATACTTAATTCTCATTTCTAAATTAGTACATATTTTGTTGCTTTGTTATTTTGTTGAATATTTTGATGCTCAAATTACATTATAATAAAAAATAATCAATCATCGTAAATCCAATTAATTGCCAAAAAAATTAAAAATTCAGTTTCATTTAAGTGTAAACGTAGTGTGGCGAATATTAAGTTGAAGATCGAAGATTACTATTAAATACAGTATCATGTTACATTTATATTTCTATATTGTATTTAAGTTGTTTTAAAAATAAGTCTGACTGTAAAATGCATCCAGTAATGAAGCTGAATCAGGTTTGTTGATTACACTTATGAAACATTACGTGGTATTTTGGTCAGGAATTCTATGTTGTATTCGACGTAAAGAACTACTTCTGCTTTGCTCTTGTTGTTGTGTTTTTCAATGGAGGAAACCTAAAGTGGTCAGTTCACGAGAGACAACATTATAGGCCAGAATAGAATTATAACAGAAACTGATATTCAATTATGGGTTGTTGGCTGAAACTACAAGAAAATATATTCATAGAATGATAGCTTTAGTACTTATGAGCGATTAATAATAATCTTTGATTTTACGGAACCCATGACAACAGCTAGGGAATCTTACTTGAATACCAGTGTTGTAATGATAAAAAAAAAATACTATGTACATTAACAAAAAGTTGTAATATTCTCATAGTTTCAGTCAGTTGTATGTAATACATATATTTTGCGATAACAATAATTGGCATTCAGTTTGTTATTTTTAAAATATAAAAAACTATTATGTATAAAAAACCAACTGAAGTTATATCTTGGATGGCGAAAGGACAAAACACTGCTACTGTGATGTAACTGCTATAAATGGTTAATTACAGAACTTGTCTTCTAACTTTCGCATTTGTAAACATTGACTAACAACCACCTCCCAACGCAGCGCCCTCTACAGTAGCCACTTGGAAACCCATTTCCATAAGAACAAGCAGATTAACTGCCATTATTCGTGTAATGCTCATATATCACGAGGAACTTCTAGTACCCATAAAAAAATGAACGCCGAAGCCATAACAGTATTTCACTGCGATGAAACTCCTCCTTCTAATTCTCCAAGTGCTTTGAAAAACCGAAGTTTCACTGTGGAAAGGCGAACTTTGGAGACTCATTATGGGACACATCAGATCATCAATCTGAACCCAGTCAGGAAATGGAAACTTTTCTATTGCCAGGAACTTACTAATCTTTTTTTCTTTCCTTTTCTTAATGACTTGTTTTTTTTATGAGACAGCCTGTATGTAATAACTCATTACAAATACATTTAAATGGCAATATTTATTGTCGGATTAGTACAATGATTCTTCTTTTATACATATCTTGAAAAATGGTTCTTTTATAACTGTTATGATAAATGCTGCATAAAGTGTAAGACGTGACTTTTGAGTTCGAGAATGTTCGGTAGTATTAACATAGCTCTCAAGTATATTTTCCTTTACCATATTAATGTTACTGTACAAGGAAATGGTCATGGCTCTTAATCATTCCTGGCAGTGCACATGATGGAAGTTATTGAAATTATCAGTAAAAATATCAAGTAATCAGTAAAAATTAAAAATCTAATCTTCCAGTAATAACATGATCCAAGATATAAAAAAATTACAATAACAAGATCTCCTTTTTTTTATTCATTCACGAACAGTCCATAATAGTTTAGTTTTTCAAAAATAGATGTGGCACATGAACGATAAATCCATTAGTAATTGTTGCGTCCCTTTTGTTTTCTTTTTGGATTTCAACTATAGACAATAAATGCTGCTACGAATTCTGTCAAAGTTTGTTTAACTTAGTAAAATTCATCCAAAGTTATAAAGAAAAATAAACTAACCAACAGTAAATAAAAATGAACATTTCGCTGTTTTCTACAGCAGGGATTCTTAGAAGCGCCAGCTTTGATTTTATGAGATCTGTACATACAGGAAATGTTTTTAGACGTTTTGGTAATTCGATCTAATCAATCGATTAATAAATTTAAAAATTACAATTTGTTAAAATTAATTAAAGAAATTAATGAACTGCTAAAATTAATAAACATTAAAGTTTCCTTAAATCAGTAAAAAGTTTTGCAAAATTCGAGCCTATGTTTTCATTTTATTCTTTTATTTATTTGTACAAAATTGTACCACATTTTACATTCGATTTTTAATTCTTACTAATATCGTGGTCACTAAAACCTATAGTATATAACTTTAATATTACTTCTTTTATAGCAAACATAATGATCAGCATACAATAGCAATTGTTGATTTGTTAACAACGCAGGGAATTTGTTAAAGAGGAATAAGCAAAATATATTAGTATGTAACAATTTTAAAAAAGCAAAGCAAAACTGTATAGTATAAATAATGTAAAGTTGAGGACCACAATTTAATAAAATTTACCACTTATTATAAAGTAATTACATGAATTATACTAAAACTTAAAAAATTGTGTGAGCGGGGAAAGGAACAAACTGCACGTCATTGTCTCTTACTGCATTAATGAATTTTTGTATTTACTTATGCAATTTGTGCTGCAGCATTGAAAGCCATGTCTGTATCAAACTGTTTCCTATAGCAATATTTTCCGTAGAGGTTCGTTACAGCTTTCTACGTAAATCTAACATCTTTGTATTTAGTTCTAAAGATCCAAGGGTCGTTTCTATTTGGCCATTACTTCTAAAAAGAGAGCCAAAAGAGAAGAAAGTTGTTCCATAGTTCTTAGCGCGGAATCTTTGTCATTTGATAAATGCCCTCATATTTCATATCTTGAGACGATTTCTTCTCTTGAAGATGACACTGAGGACAAATGCCTCATTCGAAGGTCGAGGCAATTATTTTTCCTCCATCGTCGCAGATAATCACCGTAATGGCATCATTTTAATAAATCTATGAAGCATTTGTTATTGTCAGTTCTTCTAATAGGAAGACGTGAAATCGCAATGTACCATCCAATCGATAGAAATTTTGATGCTCGTCTACAAACAGTACCATTTCAAAAATGGAAATCTCTTCGCTAATCTGTCGTAAAATTGTTAGTTAAATTCAGGCTTAGCATTGGAAAAAAAAATCTGTAATTCCTCCAACAGAAGAGCACTGAAAAATATTATTGTATTACAGCAAACTTCTTATATGATGCTATGTTAAGTAATCATGAACCTTGCAAATGACAATGAAGACGAGAATATTATTATTATTATTTAACCTTAACTATTACTTTTATAACTTCTTAACTAATCTAGTTAATTCATTCGTAGCTGACATGATATGTGTAAACATTAATTAACTGCTGGATGGATTTTCATGAAAATTGGTATGCATATTCGAACACTAGGGACGGTTTAACTTTTGTATTTGAAATCTTTTCAACTGTTGAGAATTCACAAGAGGAGGCGTCAGAAATTCCCAGAAAAAAAACACTGCAATCTAAACAATGGACTTCCATCCTTTTTTACTTCAGTTAATTTAATCCCATTGTCTTAAACAATCAATATGAAATCTTAGCAAATACGTTGCACGTGATTAGATCGAGCTAAAATTAATCCAATTTATACAATTCAAGGAAATAAGGCGAATTTATTTTTTTATTTAATTTTTAAGAAAATGAAAAATCTATATTGTTCTATTTAATAAATATTATAATTGTAATATAAATGTAGGCGTTGCGTTTTAACACAACTTAAAAAAATAAGGGGGGGGGGAAGCCTTTATAGAGAAACTAGGCTGTAAGTTCTTGGAAATTCTTGGATTTTCTTTTTTTTATATAATACCAGATGTTAAAGATAGGATTCCATTATTCCTTTTTTTTAATATAAAATTAATTACTTTTTTATAAACCGAAATGGTTTCAGCAACATCCGCCATATTTGTAATTGTTAAAATAAAATGGATGAATAATAAACTTCGTTCACTGTTTAAATAAAGCAACATTATTTAAATAGATCATGTAAAGAGATAAATTTATTTAACAATTCACTGATTCGATTACAATTTTTTAAAGCTTATTTAACAGTAGTCTTATAACGAGTTTTTCAGTCATTTCGTTGTATTACAATTTCGTTCTAGCCAGTTTTGTTTCATATCGTTATGAAAGTATCACTGTTCAAATTTATTGAGTTTATTTAAGTATAAACTTATTTAATTTTTAAACTGTTTTAAATAAAAGTTAAATAAACTTTATTTCTAACTTCATTCAATAAATTTGGACAAAAGTGTTGGACGTAACTACAAAGGAACTAATTAAGAATACATTATCAGGAAACAATTATTTCACCCTTTCCAAATAACTGCTCCATCTCCGTTCACCTGAAGACCTTTTCTCTAGATCCGTGGAAACGTTAGGATTGAAGCCCTGGTAATAATGCACCAACGATAATCTAATTACAAACGGTAGCCAATCGGGCAGAAAGATGGGTAAACACTCTTTTTCTTCGAGTCCTCGGACTCTTTTAGTTACTCTTTGCTGTGTCTTTGTGTTGGCTTTGTGCCAAAGGAGGCGGCGGTGTGGGTGTGAGCGACGAATATAAAGAGACACACAGAAAGACAGCGGCAGCTGCAGTTCCATCAACACTACAGAACATGAGATTCCATAAATCAGAATCTGATATCGACACATGAATTCATATACAGAGATCTCGATTCCTCCTTTGACGCCCTCTATTGGCGAAATAGGAGACGACTTCCACACTGCTGCCTGGATAAACAGACGGAAATGGCAAGGAGTTAAAGAGGAACCAAAGAAAACAAAATCAAATCATGCAGTTTTTGGGATTCTGAAGAAAAACCAAAAGTGATGTTTCGAGTTTCTATGAAAAAAAAAAAAATATTAAAAATAAGTGAATACAGAGGTTAGGTTTTCGAAAAAGAAAAAGATTTATAAAATTAAATGAAAGTAATTAAGTTGGAAAAGGTATAGTATGAAAAGTAAGGTTTTTTTTTTTTTTTTTTTTTAATACCTACATCACAGCTACCTCAGGATTTTGTAATTTAAGCCTAACGTTTGTATGTTCCTGAATCAGTAGGAAAATAAAAAAAAAAAAAGAAGAATAAATTTTAAAAAAACAAAATTTCGAATAACCCATATCCATTCTGTGATCACGATAACTCACATACTATATATCCTAGAAAGCTGAAATTTTAGGAGTAGGAGTAGATTGTTACAAAGATCATTCCTATTAATTTTGATTAAAAACTGACATAGATAAAGAGCTGCAGGCCAAAAACAGTGAACAGAATATTTAAAAACTTAATTTTTGTTGTTGTTGTTTTTAACGAACAATTTCACAACTGTTTTTGTGTTCCCACCATTGAAAGTTGACTCACCAACTATATCTATCCTTTTTGAACTTTTGGTCCCTTGCGTATGTCAGTTTTAATTCTCTGAATAAAAAGAAATTGTTAAATCCCATGAAGATATATCCATTACTAATCGAAATATTGCTGAGAAAGAAGAGGTATTTGGAAATGTGGTTAAGAATCTTGAATTTACCACATTAATTAACTTCCTTCTCGAAATTTCGGATAAATTTTGGGGATCTTCATAGCCAACAAGTTCCATGAAAATCACTCAAATATTAATAGAGTTCCAAAAGAAAAAACAGCTCTCCAGATATTCTTAATTATCGATGATCAAAATGACTAAAATAACAATTTTGTAATATCTCAAGCAAACTTGCCATCTTGGAACAAAATGGCGGATTTTTTCATCTTAAAAAATTCGAGAAACTTCGAAATACAAGTACGAATCTTAAGAAGAGCATTCTCACAAAAAAAAAAAGCTACCCAATTCCTTTCCATTAATCTGTCAATCTGTCTGTCTGTAACTGAATTTAAAATACAGAAACATACATTTTCAATTTGTACTTTAGATACTTTATGTATATTTTGCCGTATAGCTATTTTACGACTGAAAATGAAGTGCCATAACCCTTATCAATATTATATGAGTTAGCATTTTACTACAAATTTAATTACAATTCTAATGGAAGTAAAGGGGGGCGTCCAGGAATGACATCAGCCTGACTCGTATGTTTTTTAATCCCCCTCCCTTAGTCATGGACCATCAGTAAAATGATGTCATGGGAGCCCCTTCTCCTTTTACTTTTAAAGGAAAAAAATTAAAGTAAAAAATTACAGTAAAGATAGATGTATTAAAAGAAATATCAATTATTAAAAAGAAGTGTTAACTAATATGTAAAATAAAGCAGTGAAAAAAGGATAATATGATCACAATGTTTTTTAATGTTAAACTGTTTACCATTTTGAAATTTTACGGTTTGTAAAAGTATGCAAACTTTAAATCGTCAAATTAGCAAAATAAGAATAAACATATGTGTGTTCGTTGTATTACGTAACAGTAGCATTTGTTCGTGAAATATCGAGAGGAAAATTGTACAATTGATAGCTATTAAATCAAGCAAGAACAGCAAATTATTGATATGTAGACCAGCATCGTAAGTTACAACTGCTTGTTTAACCAACATTTCTAAGATGGTAATAGTTTAATTTAAAATACTTTACGAGCACTTTACGAACACTTTAAGAGCATTCAACTAGAAAACTTCATGAATCTGAACAAAAGTTTGTAAAGAATGCAATAATTCTATGAACATTTAGTAAGAAAATGAAATTAAAATTCGAAGTAAAATTAAATGAGATTGCTTGAAAGTTACGCGAATAAAATGAAAGAGGATTGAAACTATTTATTTTTTTGTTTGTGTTAATGTGTATGAATCTCCCTGATCTGCATGATCATATAGGTCAGGCATTCAGCATGGGTTCAATCTCGAGTACGGCATGGTATTTCATTCTTTCACTCTTTCCGCCCTTCTATTAGCTGAAGAAATACCTGGAGGATTTTTTTTTCTTTCATTTTCCTTGAATTTCACAGGCTTTCCGGCCCTGCGGAAGGCAAACTCGAAAACAAGGAACCTCCTTCATTACGAAGAATACAATGAAAACAGATGTTGTAGCCTATGGTAATTAATTCTATAAACAGATATACAGTATAAATAAACTGTTAAGGTTTTTTTTTGTTGTTTTTTTTTTTTTCGTTTGTTTCAAACTAAATAAATATATAAAACTCTCTCTCCTTTAATTTTTGCAAAACACCACCCAGAAACAAGAGTACAATAAAGGTATAAGCAATATTAATATGTAAAGTCGACTCATACGGTAACGAAACGAACAACGACATTATGAATATCCACTGCTTATTATTTATGTAGTGACTTTGTGATTAAAGGCTCAATATTCAGATTTTTTGCTGAGTCACACTTGCGCTTTTTTTTAATTGTTATTAATTTTTAATAGGTTTATGAAAGAGTGTCGTGCGGTGAATTCGCGCTTTTTAACAAAAGAATCCATGTTTGAAGTTTTATAAATCTTTAATTATTGTTTACTGAAACGTCAAAAAACAAAATTCTTAGGTCATATTTTCACCTCCATCATAGAAATTAACAAATCTTTTGCATTAATAATTTCCTCACTAAAATTAAGAACGAACTGACAGTTAAACTTCTTTCAACAATGCACCGGAAGTAGACCTATGTTAAAGGAATTTAGGCCTATTTTTATTTAATTATTGAGTTGAGTTGAAATTTTTAGAATATAATGTCTGCTTTTGTTTTTGATGATAATTCCTAATTTTGTCCATTAATTTCGTTCAGAGCAAATTTCATCAAAATTGTCTCCAGTTTTCTCGCTATTATAAATTTACATTAAAGATATATTTCCGTTACAATATTTTTCTTTTCTATTTTAAAGACAGTAAATTTTCTGTAATTCTGAGGGATTTGAAACTTCCTACATCAAGACAAAGCACACGAATTCCTTTTCTTTTGAAGCTTAATGAAATACAACAGAATAAACTTGAATTCTGAACTGAAGTTTTTTTTTTTTTTTTTTTTAATTTCCTCTTTTGCAGTGAGTTTTTTGTATCTGAGAAGTAAAATTACATCGTTTCTAGATTACAGTCTATCTGTGGACAGAATGTTTCAAAAACCATTAATCTAAGTTAGCTGAAAAACTTGATACGTAAAGCTAGGAATGTGAAATTTATTTTATACAGCCTTTTTATTGTACAGTCAGGGCTGGAATAGTCCTTTTTGCTGCCCTAGGTCAGGCTGACCAATAAAAAAAAAATAAATAATAGTAGTTCCACAAAAGTATGTTTATGACCCAGAATTTTGGCGTAATTTACGATGAGTCCTATAAGGGTTTTTCTTTTTGGTTTATAAAAAGAATTTTCATTCTGTGATTTCATTTCTCAATATATATTTATCAACATCAAATTGTCCTAAACCACAATCAAACCGTATTCCTAGCAAAGAATGATGACTTTTGTTTTACAAGCAATAAGAGAACCTCTTATAAGACTAGCCTTAAAAATTACTATAGTCTAACACATTTATTTTGACGATCACGTTTGCGCGGGAATCACGGAAATTACGAGATTTGGCCATTAGCCTCTTCAGCAGGTCTCAAGAAATTTAGTATTTTTAATGTCTTGTCACTAGAAAAATGCTACATAATAAATTTATTGTTTGTTTATTGACTGATTTCAACTTATTAATGCTATATTAAAATGTAGTAAAAGTCTCATGCATTTCCCCATATTATAATTCATTTAAATGTTTCAATATTTTGTGAGAAGACATGGATAGAGACTATTCTCGCGTAAATTACGTGAAATCACGAAAATACGGGATCGTCAACTTCCATGAGTTTGATAATAATACAATCTTTCATTGGACAATTTAACATTATGTGGAAATCCATTTTCTGATCATGTTATGTGAAAAGAGATTTTAAAGACGGTGATTCTGTACATTCTGGCATTTTCTATATTTATATTTTGTATCTTAAATGATTTTTTTTTTGTGTAAATATAATATTTTTTTTTAATACCAGACTTAAAATCAGAGGTAGAGTACTTCACTAATTTCTATCCAATTCCAGAGAAGACAATACTTTCTATAAGTTGTTCACCGTTGAAAATGACATGGCCTCTGTCTTCTTTAGCTCAGTGCTACTTTGGGTCTGAAAATTGAAAACTCTGTCTCGATGGCCAGCAGGCAATTTTGGACGGAGAGCGCAATGGCACTGAAAGTAGCGTCAGAACAGTGGCGAACGACTTGCTGGGATCAATACGAGTTGGAGAAGGCAGGCAGTGCAAAACACCCACATGGGAACAGCTCAGAACAACAGCCCCATGAAATATTCACCATTTTAAGGGATAATGTGTTTCTATCTTCGGCAAGAGTTGGCCAAAACTCATTCTGGGTTCTTTTTTTCTTTTTTTCTAGAAGCGAACATTTGCATTTAACACTCGAAAATGCGACTAGACTTTTAGATTCTAACCTCCTTTTCGAGGAGATCATCATAATGATCAAAATGCCATCACCAAACATGGTGGAATTATTCAAATGGCAGAGCTGTGTGAATTTGCTTTTAAAGATCGCTTCAAGACACTCCCAACATAAAAACCAATACAGAAAAAAGAACAAAAAAATCATCAAATACTGCCTTCAAAATGTTTTTATAAATCAGCTGTTACCAATTTCTATGCAATGGCATTAAAAGATGCTGTAGTAAATATTACGTGTATTTATAAGCTTTCCAGCAGAGTCGATTGCTTCAAGCTGTTGGTGAGGCTCGTTGGAAACCTCGTAGCATTTGGGTACTTCTGTGAGTCTTAAGATTGTGGCAGGCTCTTTTATATAGCTTTATAAAAAACAACCATTCTCCTTTTATTTAAGTTATATATAAAAGGTTGAGGCGCTATTTATGTATTATTTAAAAAAAAAACAACAAAACAAAACAAACAAAAAAAACCCCACGAAACTCCAATTAGATGCGTTTATCAAAAGACCTAGAGGTATCTTTTACGTAAATTATTATAAAGAAAAAAAAAGTATAACAGCCGGCCATTATTAACAACAACCTTCAGAACGCAATATTTTTACACATAAATACCGGCTAATATTACAAATAGCTACTTTATTTCAATTTCTTAAAGATAAATGGCAATGTCTTTCTGTACCTTTCGCTGCTATTCGTCGTCCGAAATCGCAATGACGGGCGGCCGCCTCACCGGAAGTTTTTTCGCGTATTTCACCGCACGAATCTTAAAGGCAATGTCAAATGACCTTTTCGGCGGCATTTTGTAAGGCAATGTACCGTAAGGTATTATACACGACTGTAAAGATACGGACGCTTACACTAGTAACAGTAGGCAAATATCAAAGATCCGGCTACTATTAGAGACCGGCTACTATTTGGCCGTGTCCCCTCTGCAGCCCGGCGCTTATTAGAGACCGGCGACAATAAGCGACTCGGCGTTTATTGGAGCATATACGGTATTTTAATTTCAGGGGAAATTTTCTTGGTCTTCTGCTTTGAATTCCTGCTTCTTAAAATGTAAACTTTCTGTATGATGTTATATAAACCTAGTGCTTCTCAAAGAGGCGCGGAATCATTTTTCTTGAAAATTGTTAAAAAGGGCTAAAATTAATAAATTGACACTGCAGAATTTAAGAATCTACTTCGCTTTTTTATGAAATAGTTACAAGACACCAATATTATCTTTTTTTAGATAGTTAATAACAATTGACTATATGGTTAAAAAAAAAAATTATTCAGTTTTGATAATTTTTTTTTGTTTTTGTTTTTATTCTTTAAGATAACTTAAAGTAACACTACAGACACTCAAACTATCAAGCTTATAATGAAGAAGTTCAATACTTTTAAATAAAAGTTAGATAAACACTGGTATAGCGTTTATTTTGCATCCTATGTTGCTAAAACTTGCAGAAGATGGAATTAATAATTAAAAATCAAGTAGTGCTATTATTAAAGAATAATTCGATATTTAGAATTATATTTTACATATCGTTTATAAATATCTACATATAGTCTATTTTATAAAAAATTGGTTCGCTTTTTTTGTTTTTTGATAACTGAGAATATGAAATTACAGGAAATTCATGTATTAAAAAAATGCTTGAATTAATTTAAAAGCTTTTTTTTTTTTATTTTGAAATTACAAGAATATCACGAGATTAAGAAAGTCTAATTGATTGCTGAAAAGGTTATGTTAAACGTGAACCACTTGAAACAGAGCTTCTGAACGGAGCGGATCAATACCTTAGCGCAGAAGCTGCTGTATCCCATCGCACATGGGGGAGAGGAGGGGAAAAAGCGCGAGATGTTCGGTCCATGTGCATTCATGGTTGATTTGGGCCTCCCATTGAGGCATGAGGCCGCCACCAACACAAGGGCGACTGGTTCAGCACTGGCCAGATGGTGGAGCACAAGATCAAAGAGAAAGAAAGTAGGGGGGAGGCAGTGAAAAGAAGCGCTTCCGGACGCTACTTCTTAATGAGTGAACCCCCATTTTTTTTTTCCTTGATGTTTTTAAAGCAAGGGGCACAACACAGGCCTCACATAGATAGCGCTACCTTACGTTGGTGGTATTTGAGGTTCAAAGTGCCTTCCGGACCATATGGGCTCTACAGACCGAATAATAAGGACCTGGATCGGATGGCAGACCTCCCTAGAAGAATCTAGATACTGGTTAATGCTTAATTTATTGCCACAGATGATAGCGGGACATTCCATAATTCATCTGCAGAAGCCAAACTGAAAGGCTCGCTTCCAAAGCTTATTTTTTCCTAATTGGGATTTCAGGAGTTAGAATCAGCATTTAAAAACTTTGAAAGAAAACAAATGTTAACAAACAACTACATTATAATGTTGAAGATTGTTTCTAATAAAAATAAAATCAATAAAGAACGAAATGATTTGGAATTTCCGGGTTCCTGAAATCCGACTACGATGTTTTTAAGTAATCCTAACTCTTCCTTCAGATTCTAGGTTGAAATATGGCAATTTACCTTAGATCTTATTTGTAAGTACATATATATGACTATATCTTGAATCTATCTTGTATACTGTTTATTTTTATCAATTTATTATAAAAACTGAAATTTCTGAAATTGAAGAAAAATTTGAATTTTTCTTGGAGGTTCAAGAAAACTCTCCACTATATCAGAGGTTAATCATTCGTAAGATAAATCCGTTCGTGGTATAAATGTTATACTACAAAGATTCAAATTTGGATTGTAGCTAAAGTAATTAAGTTAATTCTTTTAATTAAATTTCTGTGCCTGACACCGGAAATGACTATTTTACTGCTTCGAATACCTAGATCACAAAAAGATATTTTTCGTAAAACGCTTCTCAAAAATGCTGACAAAGCTCTAACAAAATCCTATTTTTGTCAATAATGGTTCTGCAATTGTGGGGATGTAAACAATATTGATTTCTGAGATTCCCGTAGTTGGATTCGATGCGTTTCCGCAAATCTTAAACCGATCGCCAGAAGCAGTTTCCGGACAAACACTGACCTTTTTGAAAGATACCACAGCGCGTATCCAGTGGTGGAGCCTTTTGGTTACGACTAATGCTCCGTATATTACTGCCGGATAATCCATCACTTGATGTCGGCCTGCCTTGGCCGCTGTCCCGAGCAGACTTCGCCGTTGCCTGGCGGTGATTTACGCCGCTTTCTTCCCGCTCAATAACAAAACAATATCGACGTCAATCGTATGGCCATCACACCCGGAATATTTACGCGGATGAAGCGGGTCAGGAACCCCGGAATGATTTACAGCTCTTGCTGTCCAGTTAATGGGGGTTGGGCCTAAGTGGAGGTAGGGGAGGAGGGTTTTATTTATGACATTAAAGAGAAAAACGCTTGATTTATAGGTTGGACCGAAGAAAGAATAATCGTAGGCATGCTATTGACAGGTTACGTCGAATTTTCTAGAATAGGGTATGAAAAGCCCACGCGTGAATTTATGACGTTTTCTTGCATCTGACACGGGTTCTAATGTATTCTGATGCCCGTTCCTTATAATGGGGTAATGGATCATGGGCTTTTGTCATGAGGGGGTGTACTAATATGAGTAAAGCGCAAGAACACTACCTGCATAAATTACTTCCTTGAAACATTGCATAATTCCAATAAAATGCATCTTAAGTTATTATATTATCCCTGTAACCAAAACTCAAGATAATGATCTTATTCATTCCATTCTGCAACAAAGTATGACTGTATCTTAAAATAATTGTAGATGTTAAATCAACAGTTTTCAATAAACACAGAATATTACTGATCTATTCAAAATAATAAAAGAGGTTTTCTACAATCTTTTTTTTTTAACTTATTTTCACATTTTGGAACTCATCAAATCAGTCTTCAAATATCTTTTGAACCTCTGCATGGATTCTCTTGAAACTTGATATGCAAATTTAAAGACAACAGATAATCGAAGTATTATATTTCAATTTTTTCCCGTGTTCATCCTTATCGAGAAATAAGCGTGTGAAAGTGACAAAAATTCCTATAAAACGTATTAGAACCGAAACATTGAATTTTTTTTTCATTATTTTAAAAAAAAAAAAAAACCCACCAGATTTTAGAAAGTATTATCAAGATATTTCAGGGACTTCTTTGTTTCCGATCAATAAATAATGATGATAAAAAGAAATAATGACAGTAATTACTTGTTTTTATTCATAGTGTGTGTAATAATATAATTAATTATATAAGACCATCCACACAAATAAGAAAGATGTAATTTATAAATCAAGACATAATAACAGTGACATGTTTCGAAAATTCATCGTCAGACTGTAAATAAACATAAAACGGAAAAACGTCTTGTAAGGCTGTTATGCCGTGCTGGCGTGGCCGTGCGGTCTCGGCGGCGGTCTGCCATGGCGGCCAGTGCGCCAGTACCTGGGTTCGAATCCCGGCAGTGGCATGGTTGTTTCAATTTCCTTTCCTGTGTTGTGCAGCCTCTTCTTCACTTTCTCTTCGGTCTGACGTCATTCCTTAATGGCGTCCTGGGGAAGGCCACGGGAAACCACCCCAGTATCTCTCCCTTGAAATTCTAGGGAGTCTTCTAGGGGTTCGCCATCTTGGGAACACTAGCGCTCCCTGGAACACGGATGCTTCGGCTACGAAGCTCGCACTTCGGTGCGTACCGACGTCACGTCAAGGCTGTTATAAGCCTATGTTCTTCCGTTTTATGTTTATTTACAGTCTGACGATGAATTTTCGAAACATGTCACTGTTATTATGTCTTGATTTATAAATTACATCTTTCTTATTTGTGTGGATGGTCTTAAATAATTAGCAATTACTTGTGTTACAGAATACCGTATTTACCAGCATATAAGACGCATTTTTATTTTTCTTAAAACTGGATGCGTAAACACGGCGTTTATTTTTTTTTGTTTCAGTATAATATTTTTCTTACCCCCCCAAAAAAAATTTCCCTGAAAACGGGTGCGTCTTATACGCTGGCAAATAGGATATTTTATATATATCTATATATATATATATTCAAGTACAGAGTTAAAAATAATTAAAGTTTACTTTACAGATACTCAAATATAATTACCTAAAAATGTATTTATTGGTAATGTATGGAAGACTATAACAGTAGATGATTGGTGATGCGAAATCTAACACCCGTTATTGATAATAAAATTCGACAATGTAATTCAAATCTTTCGGAATCTGATGTAATCAATGGCATAAACCTTAGCTTACCCAATAAAATATCAATTTTAGCTTTAAACAAAATCCCAGCTGCATTTCATTATAAATAAATGAAGATATTAGAGAAGAATTTGCTTGAGAAACTGAGAATTGCTAAGTCTAAATTATGAAGGAAAATGCAATTGGAAGATGAATTGGAATAGGAAAATGATTGAAAGCAATACCTTATCTCAGCTGCTTAATTTTAATCAGTTTCATTTGATTTTAATGTGAACAGAGATCAAAGTCAGCATCGGTTATGAATTCCCTAACAAGTAAGACATATAGTTCTCAAAATTATTTATCAAATGTGTGCAGTGTGCGAAGTCAGATAAAGCTCGATTATTCTTATTATAATACAAAAGTAGAATCCGTAGAAATTCTACAGTTGGAAATACAGTTCTCCGAATCCTAATTAAGTGGCAATTCAGATTAAATAAGATCTTTTAATCATATTTAAAAATATTATTTAATTACAGCAATTAATTCAATGCGAATGGATTCAACTAGTTTCTAGTTGTAGAAGGGCGCAACAACAGGGATCCAGGAGGCTAAAAATGTTTTATTAAAATTACTTTTAACAAAAATCAACAGTTTCTACAAATTCCATCAATTTCAAATTCCTACAACGATATTTCGCAGAAACTATCGTTCTGCTTTATCAAGTTTCGCAAATTAAAATAACAATAATATATATACTAATAACAATATCAACAATGTTTACACATTAGAGTTAATTCAATGTCTTAAAAAACAACAAATAATAATTCATATCGTTTAATAAACAATTTTGATATCCATTATTGAAATTTATCGTCTTTATGTCGCATTAGATTCTGGAAGTGAGACAATGTGATGCTGTTATAACTGCATAACCTTTATCTCTGTTAATGCATAGGTATCTTTTTTTAGTAGTGAGGCCTCTAGTATATATCTTGTGTGTTTATCTATGTTTCTGAATAAAATCTCCACAATTGGATCTGGATTGTGATTTTCATTAATACAATGTTCTGCCCATTCCGATGCTTTCGGCTTGTTATTCCTAAAATCAGCAGTATGTTCATGTATCCTCTCTCTTAAAGTTTAAACAATATTTTACGTGTGTTTTAACATAGTTTCAAAATATATATAAATATACTTACAACCATAAAAAAATATAAAAATATACATATTTACATAAGAATGGAGCCTTTCGAACCTACCCAGAGGTTCATCATCATGATGATGATGAACCTCTGGGTAGGTTCGAAAGGCACCATTCTTATGTAAATATGTATATTTTTATATTTTTTTATGGTTGTGTGTATATTTATTTATATTTTGAAACTCTCTTAAAAGTTCTTCCCGAATTTCCAAATTACATTTTTTGGCAAGTCCTACATTTTTATTTCTTACAATAAAAATCAACATGCTCATGTTCGCCTCCACATCAGGACCTTTAATTTGAAACCTCAATTACCCTATATCTATTGTGAAAAAGGGCTTACAGACTTCGTTTTATATATATGTACAGATAGATCTTTCCATTTGCAAGCAACTTTCAAGATGCAAGGAGACATCTATATAATATCTCTAAGAATTGTACATTATCTACATCAAATTTATGCCTATTAAACAAAATAGGCGGAAATTTCTGTTCAATGCCAAGAATGGGAATACAAAGTTCGAGCCTTGCAGTCATATTAAAAAGTATATTTTGCAGGAATATTACTGTGCTTATAAAACATTTTATCTTTCAGATAAAGTTATGGCTAATGTCTGTACAAATCTGGACACGCACGACAATTATAAAGAAGAAAACTACATATATAAAAATATAAAATATTGATTAAAATCTAGTAAATAACATCAATTTCTTAATACGAATTCTTCAACTCCTGGCTTTGTCTTCAACAACTTCATCCAGATATCACAAGATAGCTATTAATTGGAGGAGCTGCAAGTTGCAAATAAATACGGTATGTACAAAATATAATCGTGGACATCTACAACCTAGAACAAACGATCATAGAAGTGTTTGTTCTTAAGATAAACTCAAATTTAGAAAAGATTACTTACTTCAATAAAATCAATTCAAACTCTATAGTTCATCTCAGAATGGGACATTGTAAGTTGGCTAACAATAAATTTAGGTATGCTTTTTTCCCATTAGGTCAGCACAACAATGAATAGTGCTAAGTGAAAAATCACTGTTACTGTGGGAAATAACAATAGCAGATCTCTTTTTCAAATACATCAGAAGAGAGGAATCTTTTATTACTTAGCCGTAATGTTATGATGTACAAAATACGTACATTAAAATACGTTATCTTCTTTAATCCAAACTAGACACATAAATAAACTCAAAACACCTTCACTGCAGAATACCGTTAAGACCAATATTTCGTTTTAATTTCTTAAAACTTTTTCAAGGTTTTGTTTGATGAACAAAAAAGAAAATAACATGAAAAAGGAAAGAGAAATTCTTCTCTCATTAAAACAATATAAAAATACAACAACTAAAAAACATGAAAAAACAAAGCAAGTGAATAAAAATTGGACAATAAAAACGGTGACTATTGTTGACAAACAGATGAGCAGAAAAGATTCATGATAGAATCTTGCCTCATAAATTGTTGTGTTTTTTTTTAATAAGAATAAGTGTTTAAGAGTAAATGAGATGTCTTTGTCCATGTATAGGAATGCATTGATGAAAATGTGAGAGTGAAAGAATTTTTATCTCTCATATAGTTCATCTGTATTTGAATGTATTAAAAACTAATGTATTGTACTGGATGTAAATTATGTAATTTCTTTTAGATGCTTAGAATTTTATTTATGTATAAGGTATATTAAATACCTCGAATTCTACCAATAAACCTGAAGGTACATAGTTAAAGATAAATTATATCTGAGGGTTCGAAAAGGTAAGTTAAAAGATATATATTGATGAATTAGCAATATACAAGGATGTTTTTGATTATTGAGGAATTCCAATGTTGTTAGAAATGATGAACTTGGGGCAGTTCTTTGTTTGCAAGAGATCAGAAGAATCGGACAGACATATGTGATCCTAAAAAGCCGGATTATGAATTCCAGTATAATTAGAAGAAATGAAAGTTAAGTATTATTTTGATGGAATACAATCGAAGTGAAATACTGCTGAAAGGAACGTTATAGAAGCAAGAAGATATCATAATGATATAAGGCTTAATCCTTTTAACGTTTTATTTTATTTCTTCTAGCATAAAGGGCTCGTAGAATGGATTATCAGATGTTGATAGATAATCGAACAGCCGCCATGTTGAATTCGTTATCCAAGATATTGTTTTAGATTGATCCTGCCTCTCTCTTGGAATATATTAAAGGATACGATCTGCAAATGTTCAAGTTTACAGCGTACTTCGGAATTTAAAGTAAGTGACTTTATTTTACTTTAATAAACATCCGAGGACTTGTTGATATGAAACTTCAAGGAAGGCTTATCATATAGAATTAGCTGTTCGCTAGGATAGTAATAAGATATTTGGGAAACCTGAACGGTTAAATAATATATAGTTTCTTATTATGATTAACTTTGATTATATTTGCCGAATGATTTAAATGGAAGTTCAGCGTTTTTTCATTATTAGGTGTTCGATAGCGGATCGTTAGGACTTGCGAAGAACTTTGATTAAATTAGTGAAACTTAATATAAAAGTTCAGCAATTTTGTGTAAAGTGACTTTTCGTCATATTGCAGCAATTTTAAATGTGCTACTGTGAATATTCAATATATTGGATTTGATATTGAACTGTAATTATTTTATAACTGCAATTATCGTTTTATTAGGATAATTACAAAAGACAAAGTGATACATATTCTTGTTTGTGAAAGCACGAAATTGACTGAACAGGTTAGATACAAATTGTGCATATTCAGTGGAAGGTTAAAATAAAGAACTCTTATAAAGTATAACTCTGCAGGATTGTGAACTATAAATAAATATTGGATACTCTTTGCAGCAGTGAATAAAAAATGTTTAATTAATTATATGACAGATTCTACGAATTAAAATACTCAATTTGATTCGGTTTTCAACGGTGCCTTATCATTTATTTTGCTGTTTTGTGTCCTACATTACATTTATATTAACAGCAAACAAAAAGAAAAATAATTGAATATTACTGGTTTAGAGAGCCTAAAAATGAAAAATGTTTGTTTCTTCAGCGAACATGGAAGGGAGCGTAGGTTCTTCTGGGAGGTGCTCTTTAATTCCCGGTGCTTTAATAACAGCAACCATGTTGCTGAGTTAACCTGGAAGACATCCCCATAATCAGCAAAAGATAGGCGAGAGAGCGAGCAACGTAAGGAGATTCAATGAGTCTAAGTGTCTCCATGGATCCGGGGAGAAACGGAAGAACACATCCGCTGTGGTCAGCCAATACCACTTCTAGACTACGACTCTCACCAACATTATGCAAACTTCAAGAACCAATAAATCGGTTACATAAAGAGCAATAAACACTCATTCCATTAAGTACGTTTATTCCAGCTGACGTTGATGTTATTGTGGCTTTTCTACAAAGATTTTTTTTTTTCCTTTCTTTCATTATTTATTTTTGCAAGAAGTATAGGCCTAAGTTCATCCTAGTAGATCTCCAGAAAATGTACTATCTCCTGCCGGGTGATATGACTTTCCTGTATCGCCTTCATATTATCAAAGACGCTTTAGAAAGTGTTTTAACCTTTGACCTTTTAGTGGTTTCAATTACGTCGTTTAAACTTACGACGTATTTCGTAATTCTGCGTAAAGCATGCAAGTCCTGCTAAAGCTTAGGGCATCAAACAGCTCATACTCTCAAATACATTCTCAAACAGTACAGTAAAGGAGATGGAGGGCTCTGCGATCCCTGGCTTAATAGAACTGCTGCACGCAGATCGGAATACCAGTTGGGTTGATGGCCTTAAACCTGCAGGAGATTAATTTGATAGGTATGTGTAAACATTAAGAAACATAAGCAGGAAAAAAAAATTTCAAATAACCATCTGAGCTCCCGGGAACCATCTAAAATTACGCAAATCTAAATTAATTTTACTAATGCTGTAACTAAGTAATAAATTTAAAGAACTTAAGGAAAGAATCATTAATTAAATCAATGGCAATTCGCATAAGCACATTTACCAATTTGCTTAATTCCGACTGTTATTTGGCTAAAAAGAATTTTCCTGCGAAAATGGAGGCTTGTCAGATCACTAGTCTGTATGTATGTTCCTTATTTCCGTTTAGTTTCTTGAATTCTAAAACATTGATCGCCAATATTGTAATATGTACCAAAACGCTTAACTTGCCACGTAAGCAAAGACTAGCTTTAGCCTAACTAAATGTATTGAATAATGTTCTAAAAGTTTTATATATAAAATATGCTGTATAATATCTTTGCAAATATGACTTCATTTCTTTTTATTTCTCTTTGAATTATAACAAGTAAGTTGTTGATTTCTGTCCTGTGGAATTTAGAAGAAAAAAATGCTAATATATAGTTTTAGAAGAACTAAATGAAGAATTTAGACAAGCCAAAAACTGAAAAAAAAAAAAAAATAATAATATATTTCGATACCACGTGATGACAAGGCTTTTAATTTTAAGCCTAAATAGGAACTTGATTAAATGAGCCAAATTCTTAATTTCTTTTGATCACAGCGGTTCTCGACAAGTAGCTAGAATTTAACTGTGCAAAAAACTACAGAAAGGTTTTTTTTGGACTTGAGTTTTCCTACTTTCTGGGATTCGGAGCTTTGTTTTCTGCTCGCTCCTCTCGCCAAAACCGTAGGAGGCAAAATTTCGACCTTACGAATCTCACTTACTGTAGCTCCAATTTATTTTTATTTATTTTTTTTACTCGGAGTTTTCACGGAGTTTTATGGTTACGCTGAAGGGAAATGAATGGATCTTACGGGAATTTTAATAAAAAATACTGCGATGGATCATTTCAAAGCACTTATTAGAAGCGCTTACGAAACGAGACAGATAAATGATATGCATTTAGAATAATATTATACATATAACAATGTACTGTAAAAAATACAGTATATTCCTTTCTGTTTTAAAATAGACATCGTATTCCACTCACCGATAACCCACTATAAATCAATACGAAGCAATTTTGGAGTCCGCTGGTCTTCTGACGTCATTTGGTAACCATTTCAAAACAAATGTAGGATTAGGTTTTCATTATGATTCTCAAAATTATCGTTGTAAAGGCAATTAATCTGATCGAGAACGAAGTCTACTCGATTCCATGCTATGTCGATCCCAACTACGTCAGTCGACTCTCGCTTCATTACATGTCTTGCCGTCCTATTCCGAAACTTAGACAATGTTGCATTTAAATTGTACTTTGTTATTTAAAAAAAAAAACGCACCATATTATTTGGTATTTTAAGTGTCTCCGAAGGATGGAATGATTTACACATTTCTTCTTTATCTCTAGCTGGGAAAGTAACTTCTGATAATAGAAATGTAAGTAGGGAATAATCATGGCAAAAAAACTTAAATCATAAAAAAAAAAGTTCGTAATTATCGAATCTTATTTCTTTTTTATTTTTATTATTACACGAATCAGACTAACCTCTTCATGCTTACATGCAAGTCTATGATCTACTCTACAGAAAAATAGAATAATATCTTTTCTCCTTATAATCTCAGCTGTAATGTAATTCTCAAACAACGCATCGAGCTCAGATATCCTAGTTATCAAACTGCTGATCACTCTGACATTGTATTAATACAAAGCTTAGTATTTTAATGTAGTTCGTAATTGTGTCTAAAATACACTTTCCATTAAACACCAGATTAATAATAGAAATTACGAACCAAAAAACAAAATCCTATACAAAGTATTTTATTATCAAATTAAACTTGTTTCTTTTAAGTGAGTATTTTGATGGTGTATCGACAACTTTTTTTTTTAATAAAAGAATAATTCGATTAGTTCTCCTAGGAGACAGAATGGCGCCAGATGAGGACAGCTCACGCCTTTCAAACCTATTAGGAGCCACATTCACAGACGTAATGTTATATTAACGGACAGAGGACACAATTCCATTCTGTTTTCCCATTTCGCCACACCTGGCGTTGCCGTGACGAAAGCGGAAGAAAGAAAAAGAAGCTCAGATTAGAACGATAAGGGGATAGGGGTTAGAAAAAAAAACCCTCTCATTTTTACTCTAAAAAAAGTTATGCTCTCTTATAAAGGAGGAAACAGCACAGATAAAAGCGAAAATATTTAGCTTTCTCGGAATATATGACTGAGAAATTTAACAGTTAAAATAATTTACTTATAGTTCTTGAAGAAGTTATGCAGCCAATTCTACATAAATTTCATTTTTTCAGGCAATTCTGTGAATCTCAGGAAATGTACATTTTTTTCCCGTAGAAAGTATTTCTTCATTTTTTTTTTTCCGTACATATCTAAAATATAAAAGGTCCGTTAGTGAGATTAAAAGATTAAATGCGTTTGCCTTGTCTGACACATTCACTCAATTTATGAAAGAAAGACGCATCATAAAGATAAAAATCTATAATATAAATCAAAAAGAGTTAAAATGAAAATGAAATGTTTTTGCTTTAAAATACCTACTTTTTACGGATTTCTAAGACAACATTTTTTTTTTAATAACAAAATAACAATATTAAATATCACACTAAAAGTACAAAAAAATAATTAAATCCTAATTAAAATAATCAGAATCATAATAGCACATAGGTTTAACTATCAAAAAGACATTTCACATTTATATTTCTACACATAATTAATAATGAAGTATCTAATCTATAAACTAACTATTCATATTCACTATTATTCACTCTTTCTAAGTTTTTAAGGGATAATGTTTCATGTCTGACCGTTTTTTATCTAATTATTTTTTTTTTTAAAATAGTACTTTACAATATATAAAACAATTCTGATCATGTTTAACTTAAAAATAACTTTCATTTATCATTTAGAATTTAAGATAACTTATTAAAACAGTTGAATTCAAGAAATATTTTAGATATATATTTTTGCTTAAAACAAAATGGCAACTATGGAAGGCATAAAAAGATTTCGCACGTCCAGCTGTCACCGGAGAGAGTCTGGGACTACCGTTTCGTCCTCTTTAGAACTCATCAGCCAGACAAACTCCATTGATGACAGGCTCAAAAGGTGGGAACATATAAGAATCCCACAATCACACCCGGAAGTGGGACCCCACGAAAACTCGACGTGCGAAATCTTATTGATTTCCTTTGTGTCTCCCGTAGTGACCATTTGGTTGAATTATTAGGCACGTAAAATTTGTTATTATTTTTGTTAATATCGTAACTCTTTATAATGTTTTCTCTACAGTTATCGTATTAAACAGACAAATATAAAATATAAAACATACATATATTAAAAAAAAGTAATTCAAGTCAGGAAGTATTTATCTATATGCTATATCTTTACAACCAAAATATAATCAACAATATATATCTAAGCATTGGATCTAATATTCAAGTAATATTTACTAACAAGTAAGATTTGGAGAATTACCTGAAAGCTGGATTGATTCTTTTTTAAATCCGTAGCAGCAATTATTAGAAAGTATGTTAGAAGTTTACAGAATTTTATCAGCAATCAGATGTAATCCTTCAATCTTTATCACCATGTTTCCATTTATGTTTTGTTTTCTTGTATTTTCTTATTTTTTAAGCAGACCGAAATTTATTCATGTTTTACTTTTTAATTAAAAAGAAAGAAAGAAGAATTAGAGTAAGGAAGTTAGAAGTGCTTATGTTTTGCAATTGTATTGCGTCATTGCTAAATGTTGACATTTGACTAATAGAGGATCTATCACAGTACGATGACTAATCCTAACTGTATTTAGACATTTCCTTTCTTATTTGATGACGAACAGAACTTTATATTAGCAGACATGAGGCTTATTCACAAAGACTCTTGTAAATATTTATAAACAACAAAATTATATAGAAGATTATATGTAATGATAGACTTGTAAATGCAATCTTACATAATCTTAATTAAGAAGTTGAGCTGATATAAATAAACATGGCAGAAATTAATAAAAAAAAATATATAAACAATTAAACTTTTTTTGTAGATATTAAAAAAAAAAAAAAAAAAAACTAAAGGCAAATATTTTTAACATTAAAATTAAAGAATTGAAATAATCTATTTTATGTACAACAGCTTATAGATATTTTTTAATTTAATTTCTTTCTTTTTTTTAATATAACTAATATTTATTTCTGGCCCAAAAAATTTTAAAATAAATATTTAATTATAATAAAAACAATTTTATTTATTTATTTTTTATTAAAAAGATTGTCTAAACATATTTTTCATTCTAATGAAGAGAAATACCTACTTAGAATACTGTACACAAAGAGATCTTCTAATAAGTACATTATTCACAACTATTTATTTCTGTATTAGTTTAAGACTTTATCTATAGTATCTAAGAGTAGCTCAAAAAGTTGTTAACATGGGAAGAGGATAGGAAAAATTTATCTCTTAAGCTGTAACTACTCTTAAGGAGATAAACGCTGTAACTTGCATTATAAAACATTAATCCTTACAAAATAATAAACAATAAATCTAACTAATAAATCTAAAGTCCAATTTTTGATATAATGCTGTATTCCATGCTGTTATAATTGTGTGGAACGACTGAAACTGAAACAATGGAACAACAAGACAAATATGTATGAAAAACACTATTTAGAAATGACATGATTGGCTAAACAAAGTGATCACATGACTTACGAAAAAATTTGAACCCCGATTACTTAGAAACTGATGTTTATTATTTGAATTTTTCAAGATATTAAAATTTGTTTTAATAGAATATTACAATAATAAAGCAATTTATAAAAATAACAAAAACTATATTCCAATATCCATATTAAACTTTTTGTTTTTAAACAAATTTCAAATTATTTATGGTTTTGTTTTTTTTTGGTAATTGGATAAAAATAAAGAAAAAAAAAAAGATTTTTAATGTCAACAATTCATTGAAATTTTTTATTTATATTCTTATACATTCTTAAATTATTGTTATAAATATTATTATTCTTTTAATCCAAAAGTATCAAATAAGGTTTCTTTGAAAAAAAAAATTAAGTTTCTAAAAACAATCTTTTCATGACATTTGTTGCATGACATTGTAGAGATTTGCATACAGTAAATTAAATACAAATAACCATTAGCTTTAATTTAATTAAGTCATTAAGCGTGAAATAATTCAGGGTGAGCTTGTAATAATGAAATTTATTCATTAAGAACTCACTTATTGAGGCATTTATAATATTCAAAAATATTTCGCTAGCTGCATCCGAATAGCCCTTAATAAAAACCGATAATTTAAATCGGCACAAGATGTTTCCGTTCCCACATTCTCACAACCAACGTTTTATCGATTTGAATGAAAAGCACAGAATTGCGCTTGACTCGTTTGATATAGTAGATAAAGTACAGCTGTATTTCAGTTGTTCAGAATGGGTCCCTCCCTGTTTAGTTGTTTAAGATTCTCGGTGCTTCATTACTATATGAATTGTTTATTGCTGGCAGCTAATTGGTGATTATAGTATTACATCTATTGCCGAAATTTCACTGTTGAAGGTTTGACTACAGAGACCAATTTCATTGTTCAACGTTAGTTATTCAGTATTGAAAATTAAATTCTTGAAGTAAATTTAGTTTTGGTTTTTTTTTATTTTTTATTAATCGATCATTGTTGAGAATTGTTTGTGGAAGCAAAATTTCATTATTCACTTTTAATTGATTGATGTTGAAAATTGATTGTGGAAGCAAAATTTCATTATTCAGTTTTAATTGATTAATGTTAATTAATGATGAAAATTGATTGTTGCATTTCATTATGCTCTTTTAATTGATCGATGTTGAAAATTGATTGTTGAAGCAAAATTTCATTGTTCTTTTAATTGATCAATGTTGAAAATTTATGGTTGAAGCAAAATTTCAATGTTTCCTTTTAGATGATTAAAGCAACATTCCATTTATATGTATTAATCCTCAGTATTGAAAAAGTGATTTCATGAAGCAAAATTTGATTTTTTTTTCTCTGTTAATTTTTCATTGTTGAAAACTGACTGTTGAAGCAAAATTTTATTGTTCACTTTTAATTGATCAATGTTGAAAATTGATTGTTGAAGCAAAATTTCATTTTTCACTGTTAATTGTTCATTGTTGAAAGCTCAATCTTGAAGCATTGTTTTATTTTATAACTAAATTCAGAAAACTAAATTAACAATAATATTTTTTTCTACAAAATATTACGACATTATTATGCATAAATTCTGGATCATCTGTTTTTATATATAGTAAGCCTACTAAAGAGCAAAGAGAAAAATTACTAAGATTATTATTAAATTTTTTAATTATTTCTAGCCATAATATAATTAAAGTGAGACATAAAAAGTAATAAAAAAGAACAAAATACATTATTTTTAGTATTTATAGAAAAAATTAATTAATTTTTAAAAATAAATTCCCTGTACTTAAAAATTATCAAAGAATATTATAAATCCTGTAAAAACATGAACTAAAAAAAACCGGAAGATTTCATTTTCAATTTAATTGTATCTGCTGAATTATTTAAAAGCAAATATTCAAATAAAAGTAAAACTCATGAATATAACTATGTTTTAATTTAAAATGAAATAAAATATGCTGGATCATCTAGAACTTTCGGAACAGATGAAATCCCCCAGTTGTAATGATGCTTCATTATACATAACTGAATAATTTATGTTTAAATAATTATGTTACTTTCATTTCTATGTAAATTTAAATAAAGAAATTATTAATATTCTGTTCGCTTTAAATCATAGCTGCTATTAGATAAAGTCTTTTGCAAAGTAAATTACAGTAAAACGAAGTTATTAAGAACTCACACATAAGAGTTTCGTTATAACGATCTATTTCACTAAAGTGGGACATTGCAGAACTGAAATTTTGACTGCTTGTAGAAGTACTTTTATATGAGAGAATTTAGTACATCTAATCTCCGAAGAACACGGTACTTGAAGAACACGAGTTTCGAAGAACACGGATACCTTCCCCCGAATTACATGGTTTCAAACTACACGATTTTGATAAAAGAATAAAATACGTATATTATTTGATATAAAATTACAGTATTAAAAATTTAGAGTAATATTCTCATCAATTACGTCAGCGATCAATGAAGTTTTAACCTTTTTAATACTTTTAGTGTTTTAGAATAATATTTTTCCCAATTAATTCGACTGAATAATTTATATTTTATATAGTTTTCCAATCTTAAACCAAAATTATTATTCAATTTATTGATTTGAAAGATTTTTAACCAATTGTATCTAGTTATTTTTTCATTATTTTGATTATTTTTTATTTTCACACTTGAAACGGAATCCCGTTTTTTGTAGTCTCGAACAACACGGTTTCAAAGAACACGGAACCAATTAATCGTGTTCTTCGGGGGATAGGTGTAAATCTGGCGGGCGTTTTCATTGTGTCATGAAAAAAAAAAACAATCTCCATCTTCGGATAAATTTTATTTTATTAATGGTGATAAAAGATTATCCGAAGATGGAGTTTTTTAATCTAATTTAATAGGAGTATAAGATAGGATATAAAAAAACAATCTCTTTTTTTATTCATACTGAACAATTATAAATTAATTTATTACAATGTAAATTGAAAAATTAAAAAAAAAAAAATCAGGAAAAAAATTATTCACTGCCTCAAATTTAATTTGGCTATCCTTGCATTTTTTTTTATACTTTTTTTCCCCTGAGAGCAGAAATTAAATTATATTTAACAAAATATGCATTTTTTTCGAATTCCGTTTTGTATATTTATATTATTATCAATTCATTATTTGTAAATAAAATAAATTAATTAAGACCACCAAATCTAAATGAAATTGTATAAAATCACGAAGTGCAAAATATACAAACAGAAAAAAAAAATTAAATTGGAAAAGAAAAGCTTCAATAATTCTTTAAAGTTATTTAATTCAAATTTATGCTAAATATGACTAAAATATATATCACTTCGGTTTAAAAAACGAAAAGAAAAGAAAAAAAAAATAAGCAAAACAACGGTATTATCGCATTTCAGTTAATCTCCGCTAGATCATATTTGATTTATTAACTTAGAATCTTTTATTTATAAAATCGCATCGCCACCTAGTGGCCAACAACTGAAGTGCGCTAGTACCGTTATAGTAATGCGAATTGTACAGTTACACTATCAGTCTTTATAAATATTTATAAAATCTCTTTTAAATACTTATTAAATTAACTGTTTAATCTAATTAATGGTAAAATATTAAAGAAGAAACATTATGCAACATTTCTTTAATTTTTTTTTTCTTATTTTCTTTTTTTTTTAAAATTAGGCTTATATAATTTCAACACGTAAGTAATTCGGATAGTAAAAAAGAAATTTTTATTACAGCTTAGTTTTGAGACGATTTTTAATGGTGAAGTGCTTTATATTGATTTTTAAATATTTTAATCAATTTAATGTTTTTACCTGTTATTTATTTATTTTTGAAAGTTTCTATGGATAACTTAAATTAATAAACGTTATTATGTTATAGCAATTATTATCGCGGCTATTTTTTATTATTATTATTATTTTGTCCAGTTGACTGAAGTTGAGCAAATGGATCAAATTCTTGTTGAAACGGTAGGAGAACATAATGTGACATTCAATATCTAAAACAATTAACAACAAAACCACACATTAGGTCAGTGATTCCCAAACTTTTTTTTTACCTCGCCATTCTGTTTCACTCTAACATTTTCATGGCAAACCCTACTAAATCATCCAACCAAACAAAAGTGTAGTATGGATGTAATTTCACAGATACACCGTTAGATAAAAAAAAAAATACGAACCCCTAAGCACTTTCTGAAGGTTCAGGTTCCTTACACTGTAAATATCGAAAATACAGATCTATTCCTGTTTTTTCACTTAGAGTTCTACTAAGAGAGCATCTAATATTTCAGATCACTGTTAAGTGGCGCACAATGCATTAATGCATGCCTTCTGTTAGATCTAATAACAATAAATTCTAAATACCACTGTACAGTGTTGCAGCGATAGAAGAAATCATATGCCCATTTAATAATAGCAACCTAAATTGTGACCTACAGAAATCTGAGACATACTATATTTTTTTTCCTTTCAATTTTTCTTAGGTTAAAATCTTGATTTAATAGTGACCCTCTCTTTTGGTTCCTTCATTTTTCAATTCTTGTTTAATGATAATTACAGGTCGTTCATTTCTACTATGCCTTCAATATCAGCGTATTAATGTTCTAAGAGCGATGAGGTAGACTTATAAGAGCTGTGCTCATTTCACCGTCAGTCCAATTAGGCACAATGGTCTTCCATTTCGATACACTCTTCACGGTGATTCCCGTACCCCGCGGACAAGCAACAAGCACCGTCTCTCTATCTCTCTTGGAAAAATGTCGTTTACCTGTGGCGGTTTCACCTTCAGAACTACCATTTGGGAACTAGCCATCCTCCCATCCGCCCCCTTACTCTGCTGCGTCACCTCTGACCCGACATGCAAAGTTAATGGATGCCAAGTGACCTGCCTGCCCGGCTGCCTGTGAATTCCGGCGCTAGCAAACGCTGTGAAGTTGATGCCCCTCTGATCCGACTCTCCTCTCTCCGGCTTTTAAAGAGAAACGCCTGCAGCGCTAGCAAACGCTTTGACGTCACATATTTTCGTTACATTTGCAATAGAAAACAATAAAGATAGACAGAACGATGGTAATCTGATTAGCAAAAAGCTTCCCCAGAGCACGAATATTTTCTTTTCTCTCCAAATGAATCAATGTTGTTTTTTAATCAATGTAAAATCCAATTGTTAGTCTTCTTGCCAATAGGCTTATCAAATCAGCCAGTGTATGTGTGTTTCCCTTAACAACTTCTGAACCGCTGAACAGATCTTCTTAAAACTTGGTATGCATATTCGAGATCTAGAGACGATCTTACTTTTATATTTGATCTCTTTTCGAAATGGGTCCTAGTCAGGGAAATTAGCGCATGAAGGCAACAAAAAATTCCCATAGAAAAGCATTGGAATCTAAAAAATGGATTTATATCCTATTTTATTAATATCTAATTAATACCTCAAAAAGCGAATAATTAATACCTTTATTCTCAAACAGCGAATACTAAAGCCACAATCCACTCCGAGAGGTTTGATACGATTAAAGATAATCAAATTTAGACAATTTAAGCAAAATAATGTCGATTTAATTAATTAATTCATTAATTATAATTATTATTATTTTTAAATGAACATTTGTATTCATAATTATTACAATTTGAATATAAACTTGGGCTTCTAGGGTATATCGTTTAAAAAAAAGAAAAAAGAAAAGAAAAGAAATAATATCTTAATAAATAAATATATAAACCATATAATTATGATACAAGAAACACAAAGGAACGCAAATTCTTCACCAAATATTGCTGTATTTTCACAGAAAGTAGTTTTTTTCTACTCTTCAGGCATAACAAAGCAAATAGAACAAACAAGGATAATTTAACACTCAAATATAGGCAATGCTTTTTGAATTTTTCTAATAAAAATGGAGTTATTTCAACACCTTTTTGTTTATTAAAACAATCAAACCTATTGATAACACAAGCTTTTAAATGGATCTTGCTTACAAAAATGAGAAACATATGAGAAACTATCCGGGTCCTTAAGTACCCATAAGAGCTCAACATTTACGGCAGTTTTCCAAATCACAATTTTGAGGTCATGCCCGACTTCTGAGTCTCGCCCATAAAAACCCGTGGGAAAATGTATACTTTTTTGTTAATTATTTGTAGTTAAACTAATGCCCTAAAAGCCCTAAAAAGTTCGCGGCAAAAGGCTCTAGTATATCCGTGAGGATATGCCTTTGAAGATAGGAAAAACGTCAAAAAGTGGAAATTTTGAAACGTTCTTAACCATTTTGCCATTTTGAAACGGGTGATCCGATTTGGTTGAAATACTAGATCAGCCGAGTTCTTAAGGGTATCTAGCACCCATAAAAATTTTAGCTCAAAAGCTCAAAATTTATGGTAGTTATCCATGTTAAAACTTTGAGGTCACGCCCGACTTCAAAGTCCCGCCCCTTAAAAACCCGTGGGAAAATGTCGAGTTTTTTGTTATTTATTTGTAGTTAAACCAATGCCCTAAAAGCTCTAAAAAGTTCGTGGCAAAAGCTCTAAAAACAACGTGAAAATAAGGTTTTGAAGATAAGAAAAGTCGAAAAAAAGGGGAAATATATACCAGTAAATCATGGGAAGAAGAATTTGAATGACATAATTATATTCTACGACTCCTGGTCGGCGCTTATCACAAGGGCTCATCTGTTCAAGTAGGGGAGAACGCATTAATCGAGTTTGATGATAACTTTAGTAAATGGTCAAAAGTCTTTATAATATTTTTAATTTACCTTTTATTTCAATTCAACATAAACTCTTTGTTTAACTGCTCAGAACTGGATAGCTGACGTAGGAGAATGATCCAGAAGCAGATAAAGTAATCCCAGTAACGAAAACAATTGGGGAAAAAAATAGTAATACAGGAGCAGTGAAAATAATTGGGACAAAGATTGTGTTGGTTGATTGAGTATCCAAATACCTTAATCGAACATTTGGATAATCAAGCATGTGTGAAGATATCTAGCTTATGTTGTGGTGAATGTTTGCGGACACTGGTTCGTGAAAGGTGATAAGAATACTAAACTGAATAAGATCTAGCAGGAACTGTAACTGTTTATTCGTACCATCAGGGGTTAAAATAAACTATTTACAAAGGCTGTGATTGGTTGGCGTGTTTTTACAATTGATTGGGGGATTTAAATCACACGTGGGCTTTAACTGATTATTAACTGTATTTTTAAATAACAACGAATCCAAGGGGAAATGCAGGGCTAACGGAAAATTTGAATTGAATAACAGAATTAAAACGATAAACAATAAAAATTAGAATATACAATTGATAATAGAATAAATGCTGATTAATACGAAACGTAAGACAACTAAGAATATGTAAGAATAAATAGAACTATAAAAAGATAAATGTGAATATAAAAATCATTACAATAAAAAATTAGGCCTGCAAAATTAAATTAATAATTGCACAGATAATACTACTGTAATTTAAAATACGAAGTATTATAAAAATAATTTGATTAAAAATGATTTTTAATTCCAGTGATGACAAATGAATATTATTTCTACGCTACACCGCATATATCTGCATATAATAGGACATGAATATATTAAATAGAAGTAGAAATATTTCAATTTTACATTAATGAACCTACATTAACAGGTAATTTTCTGGAAGAGGGCGCAATAATCGACGTTCTACAGTAATTGCTTAATTTTTTTTTTTTTTTTTTTAATAATTATAAAGAAGTTCAGAAACTTATAAAAAACCGACAGCGCTCATTAAAAACGAATTATTAAGTAGAATTGCAAACACGAAATGGAAGGAATAGAAGCAGAACACATTTAATTTCGAAAATATATTGAACAAAACTAAAATATATCGAAGTTTTCGAGTCTTTCCTTGTAGAAGATACTACAGCAGGTACACCTGTTGAAATTGTGAATGACGCAAGAATAAATAACTTCTCAAGAAAAAATTTTTCCCTTTCTTTGAGTGTAACTGTTAAGTATTTTAGTTGAAGCAATATACAAGATCCTATTTAAAAGCAGTCCATAACTCAAAATCTTACCTTTTTGAAACTGGAATCTCGAACGATAATTCCAAACATCTTCCCTTCACTTAATTTCTCCCCCTCCCCCCAACATATTCTTCCTTTCATTACTTGCTCCGTTCTCCCTCCGCCTGCAATGTAATCACCGAAAGGTCTACTGCTATCTTACCTCTTCCCCCTCCCGCCAAAAGCTCGAATTCACTAACATAATTAACATGCAATTCTCGTGGATGACATCGCCGGAACAAGATAGACCAGAGAGACAGAGAAAATGACTGGTTGGAAATTATCCCGTTCGGTTTGCAGACCTTTCCTCGATTACTCTCACCCCTTCTACCCACTACCCTTCCCCACCCCTTTCGTCGGGATACTGCGAGCAGCCCGTGCATAATTGACAACGAGGAAACTCAGTGGTAATGAAGTGGACGAGGTAGAGGCTTGCCCGCCTTGTTTCCAAATCAGCTTTCTTCTCCTCTAGGGAGCGCTTCCTTTCCATTCATTACAAGAAGCAAAAATTTGGCTAGGCCATCCTTGACCGCCAACATCGTCTCAACTTCCTATCAAATGCTCTCCCTTAATGTCACGTAAAACACACTTGTAAGTTAAATACATCAAAACCTCTAGATTTTTCTCCATTTTACTGCTCTCATTAAATGTCTCTATTGTGGAATTAATAACGCTTGCTTTGATATTGTTTTAAGTTTTACTAGTTAATTTGTTTACGATGTTCATCCAGAGATACCACTTGAGTTATCCAAACTACGATAATTAATTACAAAGCAAACAAAGTTCAAAATTTAATACAATTTGATTCGTTTAATTCTGGCAATCATAATTTTGGTAAAAGTTACTTTCTTTTGGGGTTTTTCTTTAAGGTCCTAAGTTTAAACGCCAAAAGTAGACGAAGCACAATAAGTGACCTACTCAAAGTGTTTTTTTAAAAAAAAAAAAAAAAAGACATAAATTGCCCGATACTTAATTGTTGCAGACATTTATCTTTTATTAATGGGTTTTGATTATTTTTAATATTTCTTTACTAATAAACCGCGAATAACAGATATTTATTTAATCTAGATTAAGACAATGTTAGAATTGTTTATGATAATCATATACGTTATGGAACATGGATGCCGTTATGTCTGACAGCATTATATAAACATTCGTTATGAAGTGGCAGCCATTTTGAAAATCTGATTTGTTTATATTTGTTGCAACAAGATCTAATCAAAATATGTGAATTTTTAATATGTGAAATTTTAATGTAAAATCGAATAAACCTCATTTGTAATATACAGTGAAAACTCGATTAACCGTCACTTTGTTATCCGTCATCGTTCGCAAAACCTATTTACAGGAATTTTACGGGACATTGCCGCGAAAAATGCTCCAGCCACGAAGAAACAGAAGATGACTGATTACAGCTTTAACATATAAACCTTATTATCTAGTACTGTTTTATATTTCTATTATTATTATTATTTGTTTGGTGTTTGACGATATCTATTTGTTACCGATAGATATTTTTTGTATTAATTTATTGTATGCCTTTCGTCCCAAATCAGCATTGAAATTTCGTTACTGTACATGTTTATTTCGAAATTTCTGTTATCCGTCTATTCGGTTAACCGTCACAGTCCCGGTCCCGACGGTGACGGTTATTCGAGTTTTCACTGTATATCTTCAAAATTCAAAGAAGTTATCCTTTTTTTTTTATTACTGTATATTTACTGTATGTTTTCATACGATAACTATTGTAGATTGGCTAAACTTATAGGAAAAAGTCATGAAAATAACTTAATATGGCTTTATATATAAAGTTTTATAATTGAATATATGTAAATTGACAGGACGATAACTGGTTTAGCAAAATAGATTGTTTTTTTAATGTCACTTCCGGTTGATTGGCACTGTTCTGGCAATTTGCCGACAATTCTCATATTATGGCGGTGAAATATAGGAGAATGGATGCAACATATTGGCAATTATCTAACTTTGAAACCACTGTAGGTGAAGAGGTCGTCCATAATCAATTTTATGGTCCTAAATAAATATAAGACGACCTCAGGGAATGATGCGATCTCCATGGTTACCAAATGCAAGAATAATTCAAAAAGCATCAATAACTTTCGAACAAAAATTCTCATTTGAGAAGTTTTAGAGATATACATGTTAATATCCATGATGTAAAAAAAAAAATAAAAAAAAAATCAAAAAATCAAACTGAGATGTTGGTTGTGGAATAATTATCCAGTAATTTTCTTTTTTAACTCACCAAAAATTGTGTAAAGTTATTAGTATCTAATCCTTTCAATGTAAAATGAGATAAAAAAAAAAAGATAATCAATAATAAATAAAATTATTTTTAAATTTTGCCGAAATTTTATAATGTGGATAAAATGATTCAAACAAGCTAAAAATTGCTTATGGATTTTAAATTTTCCATTCGTTTCATTTATTTGTAACAAAACTACAGGCCACTACTACTTTAATATTACATGTATTTTCTTGATTATAAAAATGATAAAATTGAGACCTAGAAATTTTTGAAAACATATATTAAACAAACATATTAAACAAACATGTCTCTAGTTTATCTAGTAAGCAAACTTTTACTCTAAATCAGTGCTTCGTAAATATTGATACACAGTTTAAAAATAGTACTCAGGTTGTTAACTGAACTGAGTTAAAATAATATATTTGCTGCTAACTATATCTTGCATTGGTAATTAGTTTGCAGGTTACAACGCAAAGATGGACGGAGAACGACTTCAAAAATCAATTTCGGTTAAGGGGTGCATGTATCCCCTCACTCGTAAACATTAAACCAGTAAACAGATCTTGTAAAATTATTAATGTTATGTCCGAAAGATTCTTTCAAAAATTAAAATTAACGTGGAACATCAAATTTATCTTGAATTTAAATTTATATGTATTATAAAACCAAATAAATTTTTTTAAAAAAATGCGAGTTAAGTTAAATGGATTTAACAATACACATCATTACACATCTCAAAATGTTGCTGTTACTAGCTTAGATACATAAAAATCACTAAAAAGATTTAAAGGAACACAATTTCACTGTAGCTTTTATATTTTTTTTAAAAAAGAAAATATTCATCAAGTATTTTGATGTTGAAAAATGAAAGTGTGCTCCAGGTTCTTTACGAACTCGTTATCTATCCAATATCAAATCTACAGTTTTCACTCTTGAAAATAACTTTGCAGACAGCCAAATATGAATATTATGTTAATCTACCTTTACTAACCATCGCTTTTTAAATGACATTGGGTCAACCCATTTCCATAGGACGAACTTACCAATGTCCCACCGATCGAATATTTGGATTAGACCAGACTCGATAGGAACACAGCAATAATAGTCCCAGGATGAATTATTCAAATCCCTATGTTAAAATGCTAATTGGTATATAGTGGCTCTTAACGAAGGCGAAGGGAGGACCGAACTACATGATACAGAACCGGAATAGGTTTCATCAATGCTTTAATCCATTATTCTGAACCCCATCAGTGCTAATACAACGCAGGAGTAATGAGGCATTAACAGCTTTCCACGGGTTACCTGTATAGCATTTCTCTGAAATTGGTGCAGCCATCGACGCGATAGCAATGTATTGATGGACAATTTATTATCGTAATACAGATACATCTTCACTGCAGTTGTTAATGTTCGCTTTGAAGAGGTACAGAAAACTTGAAAATTCTAAATAAAGTAAAATTAAATATAAGTTTGTTTGTTTTGTTTTTAAAAGCAAGCTTCTAAATAACTCATGCAGCGCACTTCAAACTGGAAAAATATTATTTTCCCTTTCCTTTTTTACAAATTTGTTTTTTATACATTATCAAATTATAATAGTTAGTTACTAGTTGACCCGTCGAATAATTCGCAACAACTATTTTGAGTAATGATAAACCTTTGAGAAATAATAAACGGAAATAATAATGAGCTGTGGTGCATGTTAGTTAAACACATTGTCAATAGATGATGCCTTCTCCGTTTTTACAAAAAAGTTTGACTCGTGCAAATAATTCGCATGGTATGTTGATCACTCCCCGAATGTTAATGTGGAAATAAATAAATGAACAGACTGTCAATAGATGGCGCTTTCTACATTTTATAAAAAGATTTTTAAAATAAAGTTTTTTAACGAAAACATTAATTTTAAACAATTTGTTTATTTTTCGTCATTAGCGGGGAACGTTATCTTCAAAATGATGTCTCAATCACTGATTTTGATGAAGTATTAAGGGAGTTACGGCGTACCGACACAAAAAACACCTTTGAGAAATAATATATAAGGATTAGTTGGAATAAAAAGAGACGACACACATAATTTAAAAAAGGATAACACATTAAAAATCTTTAAATATACATTACAAAACAGGATAGTTTCGTCCGGCAAGAGATGGCTCAGGACCTCATCAGGTCTACTTCATCATTTTCGTATTTATAAGTTACTTTTCTCTTTTCAAAAATTTCTGACTTGTCCCTTTTTATTTACATCTTTATTTCTATTTGACATCTTTCGGAAAACAGGAAAAACATGTAGATATTTTTTGGTGGGTTCACTTACTTCTGGAAGTTCTTTTATGTTTTAGTTCCAATCTTCCATCTTAAGTGTTTCACTTCAAGGAATTTCGTCCAAAATGCCAATGATAAACAACACGCTGTAAAGGTCTCTTAACGGCCTTCTCTGGTCTTTTCTTTCTGGAAACTTCCGTCAACAAGTTTGGCAGGATCCAAAACAAACATCGACAACTACAATTGAATTCGAAAAAGAATAACGAATTTTAAAGACTTCTGAAGTAGTATTTATTTGAACATGAAGTTGCTTTTGCAACTGAAGCCTGAGGCATCATACCAAGCAGCTACATCCACTCAGCTGCTTCTTACCATACGAACGAAACTTTGAAAATTCCAATGATTTAAGAAGGCCTTCGGGCAACAAAAACATACCAATGTTTACTAACGGCAACGGAACAGTTTCTTATTTATTCATAACTCAACAAAACCAAAAAAGAGAAGAAAAGTAAATGCTCAGAACATTCGGATACAGAAGATTTAGTCTATTCTGAGGAAACTTCCTTAGGAAATTGAGTTCGAAATCTGTCTGTCTGTCTGTTTAACTCTTTATGGAAGCATCCCCTTACCCCCATTAAAAGCTGGAATCGCTGAAGGATCTTCGTGAAACTATATACTCATATTTAAGAACCACTGACGTCGACCTTTTAAATTTGAAATTTTTATTTCCGTAGCTCATCAAAACCATGCCCAGATCCTCACAGGAATGTAATATATGGTTCAACGTATTGTAATGAAGACATCCACTACCAAATTTCATCAAAATACACGTCTCTGTTCTTTTTTAATTTCTGGAGAATGTAAAAAGAGAAGGCAAACATTCTTACATAAATCAATCTGATATGCATAGAAAGAAAACATATTTTTAATTGGGGGGTGGGGATTTCATGTGTATATGTGTAACAGACCTGAGAGAGATGAATATGGAATCAACAGATTTCAATAAAAGTAAATATACACATCGTAAAAATAAGAATATGTAGTATATATTTGGGTTTTTAAGCATATTCCCTTCCACCGCTTTGTTATTGCTTAAGAATATCTTTTCTTTCTGATCATTAGCTCGCATCTTGTCTTCATTAAATTTTAGGCTTTGAAAATCGATTTTTAGGTTCAATGTTCTTTGATCATTCTCGTTTTGCAATTGTGTCATCTTGGACAGAAAGCAATCTTTAAATTTCACCTGCAAAGGTTTCAGTGCTGCGAATTAAAATATCGATTACATATTACAGGAAACAGATGGCCGCTATGTTTGGGAAAGACTATAACGAGTTAACAGAAGGAAACAGAATCCAAACTTAATTTCCAGATATGTAGAGAGGCAGGAACAGCTGATGGTAGCTTTGTTTCTTCTGTTCTCTTTTCCTCAAAAAAAAATTGGACAATGAAATCGAAAATGGTTTAATGGAATTCTGAAAACTAAAGCAGGGTCTGCACTGGTTCAACATTAAGAAAAATGATATTTGCAGTTTGTGTTGACGAAACTGCAAGGAACTAAACAAAAAACATAGATAAATAAATCATTAAAAGTTATGTAGTGTATGCATGTTGCTTTAGGAAACTTTTAGAGACTACAGCTATATATCTGCTTTATGAGATAGCAATCAATACAAATGAAAATAATTACGAATTTAGTAACATAATATAGTCTGACAGATGAGCGGTGACGAATGAGATTTTTCGAGATTCACGTAAAGTCCGAGACAATAGCTTCTTTCCGAGGCTTCTCGCAAAATGTAGACACACACTATTTTAAAAATAGTAGAATTACTCGCAATAAAATTTAAACCTCGGCTATTGTCTCGGACTTTATGTGAATCTCCAGAAATCTCGTTCATCACCACTCATCTTCAGATTATAGTTGTATTTACAGTTGAATTAAATTCACTTTTATTCTGGGAAAAAAATAAAAACCAAAAGTCTTAAATCAGACAGTTTTTATTTTTTTAATGTAATAAACAACCTAAATATAACAGCATTGCGTGCTGAATTTTTTTGCAAATTCTCCAAACTGTTTTGTTGTCCTCTATCACACATATTATCATTTGCTGACTGCATGTTCACAAGTGCAAAAGGTAGCTCTACACTAATGGGAAACTGTCGAAAACAACAAGGCACGTGCATTGTGTGTTGATGAGAACTGCTAAGGCAACAGCATGTAAAAGTCTCTGCTAATTTCTCACAGCATACATACGACTTCATGTGAAGCCACATCTGATTAAAGTCATAGCATTAATCAAAAGCTATATTCATTTAAGTTTATCTATATTTTGATGTAATTGGATATTAAAATTACATTTAACTGAGAAGTGAATCTTTCATTAAAAGCGAAATTAATTAAACTTTGTAATTAAACGTTAAATAACAAATACCAAAAATTCCAAAAGATATGCAATATTATTTAATTGTAAATTTTAAAATAAATTATGCACAATATAAGCTAAATACAAATCTTACAAATTTTTTTATATTAAAAGGCTTGTTTTTTTTTGTTTTTTTTTTTTTTTTAAATCCAAATACTATGCAGAAGTTCACGAATATCTATATCTATGAATCACAGTCTATTTATCTGGATGTTTGTTTGTACGCTACGCATTCGGAGCTTGTTTGAGCTACCAAAACCAAAACTGGCAGAATTATTAAATAGAACCTTTAATAGGCTTTAGCCAAGGTTGGTCTCGAGGTCAATCATATTTACTGCAAACCCTATCTAAATATTAGCAACAAGTCCAACGTAAAACTCAATTGTTTATTTTCAATTTTGACAACCAGAGGCGCTGTATTAAAGTGGCCTGATATTTATCTCTTTCTCTCTCTCTCTCCAATCACTGGACAATGCAGAAGTCATTCGCAGGAGTCCGTAATATTAAGTAAGTCTGGGGAAGTAGTAACTCTTATCTCCTACACTATTTTGGGTATATCTTAACATACATTCTGCTTTTATATCATCAGAGATCAATCAATATAGATCACCTTATTCTCTGCAGCATCATATCGACTACCAACGTTAAATTCAAAGATTCAGTATCAATAGCCTAAATTATATATTTATGTTATATATACAAAACAAAGCAAATTCTTCAGATGAGCAAACGTCACAGGGAACAAAAGAAACTTGAACCAGCTGAGGAGGGCAGCGAACGGTAGCATCCAGTTGTTGGATGCACCGAACTTTCAGCAGTTTGTATACGATTTCTCTCAGCCAACACCATACGACTGCAGACGCCAAATTTTGACAACAAACTATTAAACACGCTCTGCGAATTCCTGAAAGCGAAAGTTGAGGTCACAATCCTTAAATGATTACTATATATCGTAACTTAAATTTAATTCGACACAAAATAAATTTAACTTTTGAGCATTTTGCCTAACTGAAAGTCCTATCATTTAAAATCTTATAAGTAAATCGTGAGCATCATCTTTTATCATTAAGTTTCAATAATACAGTCATTTTCTCATTGAAACCGTCGGCGTTCCTCTGTCAGGAGATGCTGGTACCAATAAAACCCAGAGGCATTATTATTATTTAATGATTTCAGAAAGGGACATTCCACGTTGTTTACACATGTCCATGTTTGCTATTTTTCAGAAATTAAGCCACTACAACTTCGAGCTTAGCCATGTGGAGCAGATATTCTGCTAAGTCCTTCGCCCCATAACATGTTTAGAGAATCAACATACCACTAATCTATTCTTTAGAAACTATAACGAAATGGTAATCAAGTCAGTGTTTTCTGTATTCAACTCGACTTTCAGGTCTGCAAAATCTGAAAGAATTTTTAAGATCAATATTAGTGAGACCTTGGCGGTTCACAAATTGAATTCCTTTTTTAATGCACCTATTAAATTCCTTTACAGCTACGCTTGGAGGTAACCAAGTATTTTAACTTGAATATTTTAAAAGTGAATGTTTACTAAGTGGTTTGTACTTTAATTCAGTTACAAGTTGATGAAGGTATAAAGTTACAGCACTGATTATGTGGTTACTGAATTACCCACATCTAATATATTAACATTAGATGCGGTTAACAGTGACCACATAATCAGTGCTGTAAGAATATAGGAGGCGTAGGATGAGAAACTGGAATCATAAAAGATCCGCATAACGAATTTTCAAGTATAAAACCCAAAAGCCTTTTTATTAGACATTACGTGTTTAAGTAATAAAGTGTTTTTGGATGATAAAAGTCTTGCCTCTTTTTTTTTGGTTGGATGGATTCGCTTTTTAGATCATAAACGGCCCCTGTGGGTTGGATTTTTAAGTAGGTCTACTACTATCAACACGCTGAAAGATGAAACTCCCAGAATGCAAAGCAGCTTACAGATTGCCCTTTCCTGGCCGACCGCTAACATTGAAATAGAAGAGGTCGCTTCTCTTCTGTTTCAATGTTAGCGGTCGGCCAGGAAAGGACAATCTATAAGCTGCTTTGCATTCTGGGAGTTTCATCTTTCAGCGTATTGATAATAAGTAAGCATTAAAGGGTGGGGGGGGTATAAGCTTTGCTTATTTTTGCTGATAAGAGGGAAAATAGAACAATGCTTACGTAAGAAAGACAAACATGCACGCGCGAGTGTGCGCTACGCGAGATAGACTTTTCCTCGGTACTTGATGCGTATTTTTATATTTT
>JAFIDM010003189.1:18059639-18091908 GCA_023159025.1 Thereuonema tuberculata | reverse complement strand
TAATAATTCCCTGATCTGTTCAACCAAAAAAAAATAAAAAAAAAAAACCTCCAAACCGATCTGTTCAACCAAAAAATTCCCTGATTTTATGTAATAATTGCAAAATTCCCTGATAATTCCCTGATTTTTTCCAGAATAACAAAATTCCCTGATAATTCCCGGTTTTCCCTGATTTCCCGGTTCTGTAGACACCCTGAAAATATATATAACGTATTAAAATGAAAACCAAGGCAGCACATAATAACGCCTTTCGAGTTTTTCATAGGAGGAAATCAGGAACGGCCGTTTCGTCCTTTTTGGGCATCATCAGTCCGATCCACACTCTCCGATGACAAACTCAGAAAGGCGTAAACATAAGTGGAAGTCATCCTCGCACCCAACAGTGCCCCCTAACCAAACAAACAACAATAAAAAATAAGTGCTCTAGTGCACACAAAAAAAAAACTTTTTATTATTTATTCAGGTGCAGCCTTAATTTTCATTTTAATAATTTTTTCACGTTAAATTTATTTATATATAATATACTTTAGAAAAACACACAAAAATATATGAAAAAATATATAAAATATATGCATATTATAAAATAATAAAAGTAGAGATAATGCAATACAATGTAGTTAAGTACTATAAAATTTTTAATTGTATTAATACATGCTTTTTAATAATTTTTAAAATTTTAGCCCTTTCTAAGCTTTTCTTTATGATTATACTCGGTTTATTATAATTCATTGGTATTTCTTTTTATAACAACGCATTACATGTTCTGTTACAAAATTATCACAAAAGTTTGGAAGAAATATAACGATTAGCAGTAATCTATAATCTATAATCTTACAACTATATCTTTCTATCGATGATCGAAATTTAATTTTGCAAATGATATTACGATCTGATATAAAAAGACACGATGTCTGTTTGTTTAATAATGTTAGTCTTAAAAAAAAGGAAAAACTTAGCCGAGTACTGAAGAAATAGCCTCCGGAAACAGATTTCATCACTTACGTCCAATGATAATTATTTTTATCGCAGAAAATAAATGCAGTCCTCGATTTACGAACAGTCGTCGACGAATAAATTTCGATTTAAGAAAACATGTACAAGTTCAATCAGCTGTTTTGTTTTGCGGCTGCTTCCATTCCGTAGTCTCGTCAGCCGAATTCCGATTTCGCCGACGTTAAAAAAAATATCTATATATATATGGTTGGCATAGTAATTTTCGAATACCTATATGATAAGAATGCTTAAAAAACACACATTTGTTTATTCATTGCGTTGGTAGCTCTTGATCCGTAGTTTGTCCGTTTGTTACCAAAACAACAGCAGGAGCTTCCTTTTAATAATCTTTGCCTTACCTTTAAAATTTCAGCTTTCTAAGATATATAAATTCTGAGTTATTGTGATCACAGTTGGACGGACGAAACATGAATATTTCGACTTCGAATTGAATTTTTTTTTATTTTTTATTCAAGCTTTTTTTGTCTCTGATGCGTATAAAGGTGTTCTACAAACATTAGACAAAACTCTAATATCCTGAGCTATCTTGATACCATGCGGATATAAAATTCGTCAGTACATCTGAAACTGAATAATTAAATAAGTTTTGCCTGTTATACTTTATCTTTCATCGATATGACTTGTGCTTCGCTATACGTCATTGGAACTGAAATGCACTTGCATCGAAGCCTTAGGTAGGGTAAAATGCGAGTGTAATTAAGTCGAAGAATCACTCAAAAACGAAATTTTATTTATTCTTAAATATCTACATCAATGTAGAGCTTCGTTCTGCTGTTAATAGGCTTAGCATTCTAATTTTAACAAAGTTTACAATTCAGAATCTTTAATCAGGCTGAACTCTACCGAAGGCAGCAAGAGTTTTATGTTTTATTTCTTCAAATAGGATATTTACGTTGTCTTACAAAAAACACAGAAAAGCTATGTTTAATTATTAAATTACCTTCTTTGAAAAGATTTTTCTAAAAAGAAAAATTGTTTACACCCTCATTCAATCGAAATTGACATATTTTGAGTGTTGCATTAAATGTTTACAAGTATCTACAAAGCCCAACAGTTGACATTTGTTCTGAGTTACGATGCTCAACTGTTTGCATATTTAACAATCTCTGACAGTTGATCAATTGGAAGAAGCAACGATATTAATAATAGATGATTATTTTATTTTTATTTCGTTTATTTTAAGCCTAAATTTTGCAGGACAGTAAATCAATGAAAAGATCCATAAAAGAAACTATTATGGCTAACAAAAATAAATTCAATGATGTCTTCATTAGTCAGTATTTCATTAAGGTTTACACTTATTCCGCTTCTGTATGCTTCTATTTCAAGATCAAAAAATACTTCATTAGACTTTTTTTATTAGTTTTCGTCACTTGCTTTCTTTCTTTCTAGTTGTCCACCATCTTGGACAAAATGGCGGCTGTTTACATGAATAACTGAACAGTGTTCGCCAATTTAATTTTCACGTAATTTGAGTTCTAACTAGGGTTGTTGTACATTTAATCAAACAGATGTGTCTATTCCTGCACGCATTGTGTATCGGCACCTACTCTAAAATCTGTGAAATGTACAGATAGATACTAAGCACAATATATGAATATTGATAGCTGACTTTTTTTCCTTTACAAATACATACATACATACATACTTACATACAAGCAGTTATTTTATTTTAGGATTCACACTAGATTAATAAGAGAGGATTAACAATTTACATTTTTATTTTCTTATTAGTAGCTGAATATTAAAAAATGTTCATAACTGCTACATCCTGAATACATGTAGTGCAGTTGTTTTTTTTTTTTAAGTATGTTTTTAAGTGTGATAGGTCCCAATTGTAAATATAGTAGTCTTTTATTAATTATTCAGTTATTTTTATTCATTACTTTTCAACTTTTTTTTGCTTTCAATAATACAGTATTTTCCAACTAACCTATATAACAAATTGTGAATTATTAGATTGTTTTTCTTAGATTATAAAATTAAGTTTAATTCCCGATGTAGGTCGAAGATTTTATTTTCATTGGTTGCTTCTCCTGCTGACGTGTTTACCCAGCCAAAGACCAGTCCGACGTTTGCTTGATCTTAAATCCAAGGGGAGAAGTTTAAGATCGGGCGAACATCGGACTGGCCTTCAGACCACACTTTTGTCAACTAGTGATCGCGGGAGTCTAACCTTATGTCATGCCCACCCTCTAATTAGCATGAACTCTTTAGCAACCAAATGGTTGTTTAGAGTAGCTTGAAATAATTCATTAATAAAAATATTAAAGTTATACTAAAAGTGATCCTTGAAATTATTTTAATTTAAAAAAAATTATAAGTTTTGAGGACAAAGAAAAATCATCTACAACATTGCTAAATAAGAAAAATTTATATTCTTTGTTGGCACTACAGTCTGTCTGGTTGCCTCTTTAAATTTTTACTATTGAATTCTTCACATTCTTCAAGGCGTTAGGCCTAAACACTACATCCAAGGTTATTTTAAAAGAACGTCTCTAGATTAAAGAGCATGTGTTAAGCAAAAACTACCCTACGAATTGGTTAAAGATTTCCGGTGATCACAGCAAGATTTACTAAATTTCTTCCCGTTGATTTATATCGAAGAAATCAATATCGGTTTGCTACTGAAATGCTCTTCTGATTGCTCTAGTACTCGACAAATTAAGGTAAGAAGCGACAACGAAAGCCTTGGAATTTTCTCGAACTAATTCAATTATGTCTTCTCAAAATCTATTTACTTTTAGAAGAAAAACACGAAGATAAAACGCAAATATTACGTATTCTTGTACAGGCTCAGACATATTCAAACAAGTTCTCAAGAAATTCACATTTCAGATTAACAGAGTGTGGATGGTCGATGACAGTTGCCTGATTATTATACGTACATTGTCACAAATCAGCAATTCTTAGCGAAAAGCTGTCTTCTTTTTATTGACATAATTAGTGTTTTTGTTGCCGCGTTCCTGTCTGACTCAATTTGGTCGATCGATACAATGATGGGTGCAGTGTTAGTGGGAGTGGGGGTAAGAGGGAGGTCGCAAAAGAGGAGGCGTTTGGATACAAGGAAGACAGTGATAGATTTTTTTTTTTTTTTTTTCAGGTTAATTTTTTTTTCTTTTTCATTGAAAACCTTTCAATCAATACTGTACGAAGCTTCACCACTTTGTAAGTCGTCGACAGGAATTAAGAGGAAAAAAAACATAGTAAATATGCCACACAATTAAAAATTAATTCGTCAGAAAATCGTTGCATTCCAAATGACATCGTCGCGTTTAAATAATTGATTTTAATTCCTGTCACCAGAATGCGCTGCACATCCGGGCACAGGGAAACCGAGAAAAAGAGAAACGAGACAGACGACAAAAAAAACGGAAAAAACAGACAATCAACAAAGACTTCTGCTTTTCTTCTGCTGAAACAAAAACAGTGAACAGTAAAATTAAAACAAAAACCATCCGACCAAATAAGTTAATTCATTAAGGATGCGTCTTAATTGAAATTAGGCTTGATAGTTAATAGATGAATGTGAAATTTGATTCGGGATGATCTTTGACAAAAATTGGATGATTGTCAGTTTCAAAATACTGCAGTTTCTCTATTCGAAGTTTCAATTTGTTAAAATTCTAAGATACTTTCCATTTTGCAATTAAAACGAAAGCTAATTATTAAGAATTAAATAAAAGCAGATGAGGTTTGAGAATTAAGATTTAAATAAGAAGAATTAATAAGAATGTTTAGTTCAATATTTTTGTAATTGCCATCAATCCACCTATCTACTTATATTACAAATCCGTATTATAATAATATCATATTAATACTGTATTATTAATTTGTATAAATTACGAAATCTGCTTTGTTATTTTTTTTAAAAACGAATAACTAAATAAGAACCTTTTTTATATGGAGTTTTTAAAACTCGCACGAGTCTTTATTATATTATTGCTAATGCTTCTAAACTATATAGCAATTTTATTTGGATTCTGGGTATTGTTTCCCAAGACATATAGAAGAAGGTTTTATTATTATTATCATTATTATTAATGATATTTCTAAACAAACTTATGTGCTTCTAAGCAACTTAACATTTAATCTAAAAAATACATTGTGTTAAATTATATTTACTCAGAAAAATTTATTCTTTCAAAGAAAATTTAATCATCTTAGTTTCATTAAGTTGATAAAGGGCTTCGTGTAGGATCCGAAAGCTTCCCGTGTTGTATGTATGGTTTTTAAAGTATTTTAGATGTTGTTTTTTTTTTCAATTTCAACTTTTCAAAAATGTCTTCATTTAACACACGTTAAAAGAATAATTAAATTTAAAGAAAGCGTTTTTAGTTTAATTTTCTTAGGAAGTAGAAAAAAAAAAGATTACAGTATCTGTGTCTAGGTTTGTCTTCCCCACCCTCAACAGCTGAACAACTTTTGAATCAGTGAACGATTGAATTAAATTTTTTGAATATTTCTTGGGAAATAGTTATAGAAATAAGTACCAAATAAAAACTGATATATTAAGGAAATTAGACTTAATTCTATACGAAATTTATTGTTTATTATTATAATTGTTGAACCGAACGAAATAAAGTCAACATTTTAAAATAGTCAATCAGTTTTTAAACAAAATCAATAATTGAAAAAAAAAAAAAAGGGGGTTTCTATGGCGACAATTAAACTAGCAGATACCAAACAATAGGGGAGAATGGGATGCAACCATCAGTAATAAGAGAGATCCCGATTTGAGCTACTTGCTGTAGATATTAAATATTTCCGTCAACTAAAACTTATACTGTTGTGGGGAATTGAGGAGCGCCATCTATAGTCTGAATTTAAAAACAAAAAAAATAACCAGGAAAGATAAGATTAAAAATAAGCTAATATGATTTCTGTACTTTTCTTTAATTAAGGAAGAGTTGAATATATAAATAATGTAACATATAATACAATATAATATGTAAATATGTAATAATATAATAATTTGATGAGGGATTTTTCCCACTTCGGGTGAAACTGATTTGATATTCCTCTTCAAAAGTTACACTGTTTGTGCATTCAACTACCATAGTGTGGTAAGGTCTTAATATTCTAAAACCAAATAACCGTGAATTATGAAACTTGTGCATTTCAAGTATCATGAATTACAAAACTCTTACCATTACATTTTTTTATTTTGAACTTCGCCATATCCGAGATAATTAGTATTAAAAAAAAAAAAAAATTAAAAATAAGTTAAACACAGGACCGCGGGAACATAAGCAAAAATGTTAACGGCGGAAACCAAATATACCAAATTCGAGTAACACTTTGTTGACTTTATTAATTTATTTATTTAAACTGGGTTTTTTTTCTGACTATATTTTTCGGAATTCGTTAAACAAACATAAAAATGTTTGTGTGGGATTTCACACGTTTTCGATTTCAGTTAAAATATTTGGATAGCTAAAATTAACAACAAGCAAATACAGATATTGGTGTTCTTTCCCACGACTGCACTTAGAACATATTAATTAAATTAGCTAATATCATTCACATAACATTTATAGTGTATCTTTTTTTTTTTTGTTTTGACTGATTTTTCACCGCTGTACGTCGCATTTCCTCTGTGCAAGTAGTGGGATACAGATGCCTCATAGCCTAAAGAAACCGATACAGGATGACACAAAAGCCTCTTTCATTCAGTTATTTGACGCCGTTGCCTTCAGATGCGGCTTCAATGTCTGTTTTTTTAATCTTTTGGGACGATGGCAACAGCTGTTTCTGGATCATTCGAGAATAGTTCAAGCCTGAAAACGGATGTCACAGAAAACAAAAAGTGAATTGTATCATAATTAGAAGGTTTCAATCCAATTCTGAACAGGGAAACTATATATAGCTGCGATGCCAGCTTTGAATACTCCGCAGAAGATGGGCCTCCGTTTTCCTCTGGCTTCCGTTTACGGATCAAATTTATACCGGGAATTCTTGTTGGCTAGCATTAAAATTTCAGTTTCTTAAGATTAATTGTAATACAGCACCTTCCTAATCGCCTGCAATTATCAGAGTTGTGGTTTCAGTAAACGACTTTAAGAACTTGAGTTTACTTTAAAATGTGATATTTATTACTTTGTTGTTGTTTTTTTCAATACAAATGAGAAGATTTCGTTTATTTTTACAACTGACAAAAAAATGAAAGAAAACAGAAAATCTTGAAATTTTTCGGTTGCTGGTTTTTTTGGTTAGTTTTAAAAAAAAAATCTTTTTATACTACTTAAGTAATGCAACTGATTTTAATCATAAAAATGTTGGTATATAAATTTTGGATGAATGTGATTTCTCCCTATTTTAAGAAATGAGTTTAGATCTTGTGTGTTTTTAATAAGAGGAGACAAGTTGACTTTAATAAGAAATCAAGATTGAGGGAAGGAATTGGTCCTCAAGGGTTATTGAACTACATATTTGATTGTTTGTTTGAATGATTGTGTGATAGCTTTTTATAGTTCAATGCGAACGTACTGTAGTATTGAAGCTGCTAAAGTGATTTATCTGGAAATATTTCAAAATAAAGACTTTATTACTTTGAAAATGAAGGAATATTAATGTGATTCGCTATTTTTAAAATTAGCAACTTTCAATTATATTAAATTATATTAAAAAGTTAAAATATGTTATCAATAATCACGTCGAAACTGACTGCAATATTTTGTTTTTATTTAAACATAGATAGAGTTAATCAATTTTTACTTGCAAAATAGACTTATTATTTAATACATATTTTGTCTTATCAATTTGACCTCTTATGGTTTTTTAGGCTTTTGATAGCAATTCATTGTTTTACGTCTAATGTTTTTTTGTGAGAATTTTTGGTCATCTTGAAGCGGAAATTTCTGGACAGAAAAACACACGGATAATAAATATAAAGTTAAATACACACCAAGCAAAAGGAAGGGTTAACGTGCTGACAAATTCACTGAAAAATGTCTGTTAAGCCCAGCACAGGATAAACAAAAAGAAAAAGAATTGCCTATTCCGATTCATTTTTACGGGGTGGATAATCGGAATAGGCAATTCTTTTTCTTTTTGTTTATCCTGTGCTGGGCTTAACAGACATTTTTCATTAAATACACACCAAGTTCAAAGAAAATCCAAAATACTATTACAAAAACAGGTATATGTATTTTTATTCTAAATCTAAGCTGAAAAGTATTATCTACATGAATACTTACAATGTGGTAGGTATTTTGAAACCTGCTACAACCATTTTAATTTCCGTGTTTTATAAAATTACTAGATTCAACTATTGTATTATCTTTACGTTTTTAAAGATGAAAATGTGATACCGTGAGAAAATAGGGTTGTTTTATCAGTAAAGTAATTAGGATTCCAATTAGAAGAAAGAGCGAAAGAAAGAGGGTTATGGAAGACAAAAAAAATCTGATCCCACATCTTGCTTAACCCCTGCCGAGAATTGCGTGTGTCCCGTCCCAAGAAGAGCTCCCTTGTGATTGTGAAACGACCAGCAATTACACATTTGTCAATTCACATTTTACGAAAAAGTAGACACATAGAAAAGGTCTTGTAGATGGATTTATACGTGGTTTGCACAGAATCACTACTCACTCAGCCATATCCCGTGACTTCGGATCAGTAAATTACACAGCTGCCAAAAATGGGGCTCTGATAGTCACGAACTTCATCAATTTCTATGGAAAAAAAAAATAATAATCCAGAAATGAGATCAAAAGACCCCGGGATACAATTTCTCGTTTTTTTTTTTTTTTTTGAACTAGATGGGGGCGTCAAACAACAGAAAAAGGGCTATGTCAAACACAGATTGACAAAAGAGGATAGAGAGGGGTGTGGAGTGAGCGAGAACATTAGGGGGAAAGGGCGGATGGAGTCCAATCAATAAGGGTCACTAAGCAAGCATGTGGGGGTGTTTGAATTTTGTGTCAAAACCATGCCTGAGTTGAGAATGTTTTTGGGAAAACCATCAGTGATTGCAAAACCCGTCAGCACACTGTGGTAGGACCATTTCCAGACCAGCAAAACAAAATGGTATTTCACCATCACAAATAACAGAAAAACTTAGATGAAACATTGAATTGTTTAGTTGTGTTTTTGTTGTTGTCAGCGAAAAACCTTTAATGAAATCGACTTTTCAGAAAAATACAAAAAAAAAAAAACTCTGTTTTTTTTCTTTCTTTTTTTTTGAAGTTTCTGCATTTCGGAATTCTCTGAGATTTCTCCAGAAGGAATTTCAGAACTTTTCAATGAAAATATAGGAGGCAGAAACGTGTTTTATAAACATACAGCCAGAGAGTTTATATTAACACAGCAAGGTCCTTAAACCAAGATATAAACATGTGTTGTTTGTGAGCTTTAACTTTCTTCACGAAGAGTAAAACGAACTTAGTACGTACTACTTTAGTACTGCTTTCATTATAAAACATAATTTTCCAATAATTTAAGGAATATGTACGACTATTCATAATTTGAAAATTTTTAAGACTGAGTACAATGTAAATATAAACTAAATGAAAATATAGATAGCTTCCACATATTGTTTTAATACATAAATATATATTAATAAATTCAATACCGGTATATATTGCACACTAACGTAGTGTAAATACATATACAAAAATGTAATCAATCTTTTTTCCATGCTTTAAGAAGAGGACCGATTACATTTTAAACATTTAAATTTATCCACAGAGAATATTTTCTGTTTCCTTGTTTTATATAAAAAGTTAATTTAATAAATGTAACATATGTAAGAGCGGTTTACATAAGTTAAGGCTAACATAGTTCGAATACTATAAATTTTATATTTTCGTATTTATTTTATTAAAAATATTTTTTAATACTTACATCTACTTTAATATATGCATTCATCGCATATGTGTAATACTTATTTATGCACATACATTGTAAATATATAAATTAAAAGTAATCAATTCTTTCTCCAAGCTGGTAAACATCGAGAGAGATTTTAAACATTTATCCTTAACAATGGTTAAAAAACTGGTTAGACTTTTGATAAAAAGTGTGCTTCAGGTTGTCTTTACTTAAAGATGATTGCATAGTGCGAAATCACTTCATAACTTAATTTCATGTTAATAAGCAACTACGAGCCATCTTTAACTGCGATGTGATTCTATATCAACCAATAAGCCTAATTTCCCATAATTCTGCACAAACCATTACGTTAAAATGAAAACGAACGAGGTGAAAGAACTTTCCTGACTTAGCAGAATTACATTTCCACGTTTTCGGAGTGAGAAAAACTTTAATGTTATGTCTAATATTCGAGAGCTCCCAACCATCTAGTTGACAGTTCGACAAACAGGAAAATTGGGAGTTCCGTCGCCCAACCAGTTTGAATATTAACATAATTAAAGAGCAAGTAAACAATGGGGCGGTGGCTGAGAGAGAAACGGCTCATCTTCCCCTAGGGCTGCTCGACAACTACCTCCACCCCTATCGCTTTGGTCTCGTCCTATTATTGAACAATTGTTATCAATGAAGAAACATACGCCTATTTGGTACACACAAAAAAAAAGGACTAAAAATATTAAAAAAAAAGGAATACAGTGTTGAAATGTAGATAGTTCCGCAGATTGACTTGATTTTTTTTTATTTAATGTTAATAACTAACCTTTTATCATTTAATTGAAATCTCGGTAATTAAGCCAGTGTTATTCCAAAAAGCTAATTAAAGTATTGATGACATTCCAGTAAAGATTGACTGAAGTCATTTAAGAATCGAGTGTTGTAAACAGTTTACTTATGTTTATAAAAATTCATTTATACATAGGTTTTTTATTTAAAAAAGCAACTTTTACGATAATTAATAATAATAAATTTAGATCTATATAATTCGTTCACATAAACACACTGATAATCTGAATAGACCAAAATTATTACTATTTTTTTTGTTTACTTAAATGATAATTTTTAAATAAGTCTTTTATTTATCTGTTAGCTCCTATCTCTTGAAATTGCCGAATATAATTTTCGTATAATTCTGATAGATTTACAATACTTACAACAACAACAAAAACATTTGCCTACTAATAAATTCGTGTAAGTAATTCATTTATAAGAATGCATTTGGCGGATGTATCGAGTGAATTTCGAGGAATAAAACCTCGGTCTATCAAGCATTTATAAGTTTAAGTTCTTTATTTACAATTTTTGATTTTCCGGGTTTTTATTCGTCGATTTTTTACCATGCTTTTATTAACTCACACTGTCTGGTTTCCTGGTCAAATCTTGTAATCAATTTTTAAGTCACTTCCTATCGTTCAATCATCTAGAAATTTTGCACACTTGCTTACATCTGATGACAATACAATAATATATTGATATATTAATATATTCCGCCAAGGCAATATGTCCTTCAGTGCTCCGTTACTACCGAGATGTATATACATACATGTATGTGTAATGCATGTATATAGATACAACTACTTCTGAATTATATATATATATATATATATATATATATATATATACCTAATTCTTATACACTTTAATCATTACATAATATAGAAAGCGTGCTTTTTAAAAGCTTTTTTTTTTTTAAAGTACTTTAATCAATTAGGAGGTGTTGTTTGTGAAGATCACTACAACATGTTCTGTGATTATATATTTAAAACACATAAATGTTTAATTCAGAGATAAGCCGCGAATATATTCGTATCTGTGATTTTACTTTGTCAAATAAAAAGGGTCTGTTTTTTTTTTATTATTATTTTCAGAGTGTCAGGCCTAGAATTTAACAAACCAAACATTTAGAAATTTCGTTGATTACAATTCTAAAGCACCATTAGTTTTACATACGGTATTAAAGTTAATAACCTACACGGGTGATTCAAAATTGCCTGTACAAACTTTAAAGGTACGTCAGGAATACAAAAAAAAATGCATTCATATGTCCCCAAACACCACTCGAATGAGCTAGATGGTACACTAAGGTTCAGAAATAAAAGACAACATGTAAGGTAGACAACATGTTTATTAGCCCTATGTTTACAATATGACAGGTTCACAGTAGGTGCTCAAAGTTACTTCCATCAACATTAATACACGCCTCACACTGTCGATGCATAGATTGTCGAACATGTACAAAAGTGCGGGGCCTTTCGCGGACACATTCAGCGGCCATAGCCACTCTTACGACGAAGTCACAGTCAGAGGCAATGGGGGTCTCGTAGACGATGCCTTTGAGGTAACCCCAAGAGGAAGAAATCAATGCAGGACAAATCCCACTGCCCAACTACTGTGCTGCCAAACAGCGCCCTCTAGCACATACGTTCCATTATGAATACGTTTTGTTTTAATATTCCTGACCTACCTTTACAGTTTGTAAAGGGAATTTTGAATCACCCTGTATATTAAGTAATAACTACATATATTAACGAAAAGCGTAATTTTATTTTACTTGATGTTTCGTTTTACAAAGTTTAATATGAGAAATCTTAAAACAAGATTTGTAAAAGATCATAGTAAAAGAACTGAGGCTCTGAACTCATATGTAATGCGAGACGTATGACCATCCGAATTTATTCTCTATTATATTTTAGTTTAATTTGCATTTAAGATTTAATTGCCTCAGTACCCGACAAAAAATTTTTTATCCAGAAGTTGCAAGTATAGCTATCATTGGGTTTCCATACATTTCTTCTCGATCTTTTTTCTCTGTTTCTTACGCCTTTACAGAGTTGGAAAAACCTCAACAACTTCGTTCATTTCTTACTATCTTGTGCCAGTCTTTTGTCTCTTGCCTTTCCTTCCTCCCAAATCATCCTACAATTCCCCACTCCCTTTTGATCTCTCTCTTGGTCTTTTTCTTTCTTTTCTAGCTTCCATATGCTTCTTTGGTATATTATATTCAATCATCCTTACCACAAGTCCTAATGTTATGCTAATTTCTTTCCTCTATATTCTAGCTCCAATAAAAGTATATAATACAGATGCATGTATAATGTTTGTATAGTATACTGTACAGCATTAAAATCTTACATAATACATATGTACAATTACATAAACACTTATCAAAAATTAATCTGGAGTTCTGATACTTTATTCAAAAGTTATATCCCATTTACAATTGAATGTCACTTAAATTAAAGTTTCTATTATTAATTATTAAGATTTGCAAAATCCTTAATTTAATATTCGAGTTGTAATTGTATTTGTGTTTTTTTAATAAAGATACGGGACAATAAGAGCTAAAGGATCTGCTGGTACTTAACTACGAATTCAACGGGTAATCCACACTGGTTTGTCTTAACGTATTCAAGAAATAAAAACAGACGTATAAAACAATGAGAAAAACGATAAAAATGAAGAGAAAAGAATACAGGAACACTATAACAATTAAAGACAAAAATTGCAAAGTTTCTGCCAAATTAAATGGTTTTTCTTGACTGCCTTTGAAAAACGCAGAAGTCTTAATAAACACCTTTTTACTTTGAAATCCAAATGAAGACAATTGCCGTAATGGCTCATCGCAATTATTTATTGCTAATTTACAGGCAGATTCGTCTTCCTCCAACCCCTTACCAAGAAATGTTAAAAAAAAAAAAAAACCCTTCAAAAGATACGGCAAACACACAAAAGGAGATTTTAAGTCTACATGATGAAAAATCTCTTTTCTTTGCTTGTTCACAGTTATCGCTTTCAGTCATAAAGTAGCAAAAGTCGATTGAATGAAAAGAAATGGGTGGGGAATTAAGGGGAGGGGGTGAAGGAGAGAATAATCAGCACCGACATTAAGAAGGAGAAAGACGCGATTGTCTCGAGATACGAAAGATCAATCTTAATTTTTGGCTGCAATTCCGTCTTGATGATAAGCGTTCTAGAAAGTGCTTATGAAAGTCCCTGTGCTTCTATGAGGATTGATTACTTTCCATTGGTAATGAGGCGAAAATGGTAAATGATCCCCTTTTTTATTCTTTTTTTTTATCTTTATATAAGAGGAAACGAGTATTGTTGATTGGCGGGAAAATGTTGCAACAATAGCTAAGTCGAGCAAACTATTGTAAGGATGTTCCTTAAAAATACACGGCTAATTAATTACGTAAGATATTATGTAAGACATAAAAAAAATGAAGAAAAAAAAACATGGCTATTGTTGTAGGGTTTAAGAAAATAAAAATTTTCATGCAGTTACATTGTTGAAATAGAAATTAGTGCTTTCATCATAAACGTAAATTATCAACTTATAAGCAAACAATCTAGTTGATCAGAAAATATCAAATGTTTAAACTCCATCGAAACAAGCTTGAATAGCCTAAAATCAAAGTTTAAATAGGGTAATAATACTTAATGTACGAGTTACTATAAGCTGTGCGAGTTGTAAAGTAAAGATTGACATAAATATGTGCAAAATTAAAAGCATCAGGGGCAGGTGACTTGGGCATATTGAAAGATGTAAGGAAACATCCTTTATTAAAAAAATATTTAAAACAAACTACATGGGAGAAGATGCAGAGGTAGACCCAGGAGAAAATGGCTGGAGGATATGGATAGTATAAAAAAGGAAGTAAACGGAGGAGACGAATGATGGGCAGAAGAAAATAGGCTGTAATTGTTAGGCAGGACTTGGCCCTTCATGGGCCATAGCTCCATTATGAAAAGATCTGTATATAGATCTATATTTATCAAAAAGGTTGTATGAATTATATTGAGCTAAAATGTGGCGAGGAATTGCCCATCCTTGCTCGATCTTTTTATGGACGCCCATGAGTCATTCTTAGTCTTAAATGTTTTCATCTGCTTTTTAAGTCCATTAAGAAAATTAACATCATGACAGCTTTCTTAAGATTGTTGATTTGATGATGACATTACCTCTAAACTCCGGAGATCATCAAGACGTTTTGTCCTGTTTAACCAACACAGTTTTGATTATCCGGATTGGATTAATGGTCTACGGATGTTCATAAAGAACTGAAGAAATAATATTCTAAACAAATCCAGGTTTCGCTGATCAAACATTAAGCTTTGTTTTTAAATGCTTTAGACAAATTCCTTTTAAGCCTAGCGGAACGCAGGCCAAGGATTTGACGTTTTTTTCTATTATTATATATTTTTGGTTGCTTTGCATTTGTGGGATCCCAGATTCATTTCGGTGGTATCTCGAGGTGTTAAATCTTTGTGTCTTCCGTAGTTTCATTTTGTTAAAAGAAAATCATGCTAATCATTCCTTGAAACTGCTATTTGAGTATATTTTCTCTAAAGAAATGACGAATAAAAATTATAAAAGCATGATTCACAGGCTCCCAATCGTTGTAAAGGCTACGTTTTCCAAATTTATTTCATTACGTGATTGCAGAAGCCATTACAAATGGAAGAAAATTTTATTTTTAATATTTAGTAAATATTTTTTAATGGTGTTTTCCAAATTCTTTAATTTTACATTAGGTATTTTTATGTTAGGTTCTTGATCTCTCTAAAAAAAAATAATTTTACTTAATTATTTTTAATATAATTGAGAGAACTATGAAATACTAGAAAATATACATTCCCGTTATTTTAAATTTTTTTGGTTGAATACTTACTGAATAAACCCATCAAAAACCAGGATCAGATTCAGTTTGTTGCTGCTTTCTGCTTAGATGCGCTCTTTTGGCACGATGCCAACTATGGAAAAAAATAAATAAAAAACCACCACCACCCCCTTCGAAAAATTAACTAGTTTTAATGAAGCCTGTGTTTAATTAACTGCTTGTATCTCTTAATGTAATGAAATTCCAAATTGACTTTATTAAATAGATTTAATTAAATTACCTAACCGAAAATACGTCCCCCATTTACCAAATTAATGTTTGGTAAATGGAATTTGTTGGAATTAATTGAGCTGAAAATGTAGATGATATAAAATTCCTATCATGAATGATATTATAAATATATTTATATATAAATTATAATATATATATATATATATATATATATTACAAATCAAAGATAAGTTACTGAGAGAATAACGATCCTACTTTCCATGCATCTTGCATTTACTAATTTCAAATTAAAGCCAATCATTTATTAATGTGTTTATCTTCAGCATCGTTATTGTTATACTTATCCCAAAGACGCCATTGCTTTAATTATTTTTTTTTTTTTTACTGTGACTTTTTTTTTTTATATAATTACGTTAGGTTTTGTAATGAATGTGGGTGGCAGAGTAGCCAAGCACCGCGACCGGTAGTCTATTGTACTATCCAACGGAAATAAGGACAGTTGGAGAGAAAGTACGGTGGGAGAAGCGCAGGGGAAACGGGAGAACCCCGAGACAACCTGCCCAGCGCGGATCGTCCACCGTCACGAAACATACATGAGAACCGAACCCCGGTACTCAGAGGTGAGAGGCCGATGTCGTAGCGACAACGCCAACAGCACGGCCAAGTTTTATAGTTACTGTACTCAAAAACAAAATCAGAAAACAAGTTTTATAGTTACTGTATTTATTTTTAAGCTCTGTGATATTTGGATTTTCGTAAAATATTCCAATTTTGCTAAAATACACAATAGGATACAGTAAAGAAAACTGTGAGTTGATAGAGGGGCAGCGAACGCTAGCATCCCGAATTTTTACGTCTACATTAGCCATTGCTACTTTGGCAGACACGTATTGAGCGAAGTCTAATACTGGCCGAACACGAGGCGATATTTTGGGACAATCAGGCCCAATTTGATTGCTAGCAACCGTTTGCCCCAATTTGATTGCCCCAACCTGAACAATATTGCCCCAATTTTATTGTCGGTACCAAAGGAACAATATTGGCCCAATATTAGTTGGCTCAAAATATTGGTGGTACGAAAGCGAATCAAATGAACGGATGACATCACGTGACAATGCTGACGTCGAAGGAGGCGGGACTTTGAACATCGGAAAATCACTCGCTCCCGCCGACCATGTTTTGTGAGAGAGAAGGCTTAAAATCTGCAACATGGGCGGCCCAAAAAAGATAATTCAAACAACAATATTTTGTCAATTGATAATGAAAGAATCGTAATGGATTTCTACCGCGGTAAGGCGTTTAATACTCGATCGATTCTGTCCGTTCGTAACACGTTTAGGCTTAATCGCAGGTACGCTTACGCTGGATAGCTCCCATTTTATTCGCAAATAAATTGTATAAATAAAACCGATGTCGTACAATTGCTGGGAATATTGTTCCCAGTGCATTTATGATCTGCTCGTGTGGTGTGTTTATAAGGCGTTCGCACTTAGTGTGTAATTACTAGGGCTCCCTAGTGACACACGAAGCGCCGTAACCACCGATATTCAAAGCAATATTGGTTCAAGACAAACTCTGTGTTCGCGCTTGATAAAGTTGTACGCAATCAAATTGGGCCAACTTGTCCCAATCATATTTCCATAAAATCGCTCCGTGTTCGCCTAGCTTAAGGCAATTATAATAATAATTATAATATGTAAATCATTATTGTAATAAACCCATCTGATTTTCATTCAATTGTAATTTCGTCCATTATATCTCCACAGAATTTTTTTAACATCTGAATTATTAATTATTATGTTATTTTCATGCACTGTTAAAAAGACTTAATAATCAGTTTTATTTCATCTATAAATGAATTCTTAATTGTCAGAATAGCGTAGAGTCTTCAGTTTTACATTTTTTGGCAGTAAAAGCCGATCATTACGTTATATGACAAATGGCCATCGGCTTTATGATTTTGGCACCTCTGAATGGATTCATTCTTCAAGGCAAAGTCCTAAAATGGGTAATTATTGCGCTAAGGCATCATCGAACCATTTCATTCTCACATTCTCGAGAATCGCTAAATTTTACGCATTAAATTAGCGACCAAATGGGCATTAATTTTTTTTTAGAAGAATTCGGCATTCGCCTTATTATTACCGAAGTTATTTTAACAAAACTTAACGCGAGGCCGTAGAAATTGGCAATGTAAACAAGCGCTAAGTCTCTCTCTCGTGCTTTACGAGCCATTTCACACGCTTTATTCTGTAGAGCAGCCCCAGTTCGATTATGCAATTACGGCCCCCGACTTTTGCGAACGTCGGGATCTCGCGATGCCTTCGGCGCTTATCACGGCCGGTGCGATAACGGCGGCCATAACCGTGTTGCGCACGGCGGCGGCGAGTGCCGGCCGCGCTGTTTTAAAGGGGCAGCGGCGGAGATAGCAGACGACGACGACGGTTGCGGCGTGGCCAGAGGTTGGCCGAGATTAGGGCGCAGGAGGAAGGTGAAGTGCCCGGTTTACACGCAGATGACAGGCAATCTCGCCTGCCCGTCGATAAGAAGCTGTCGGAGGAGAAGAGGAAATTAGAACTATTACCGCTTTTGTTTCAAACATTTTCGTAATAAAGGCGTAGCGATAAAGGTCACGTGGAAATTAATATTTTTCTCCATAAACTGCATCGACATCAGAATCAGCCGAAAAACCCAAATATGACCAACAAAGGGTCCTTTGCTCATTAACGGTCACTTTAAAAGCTTAGAGGATGAATGGAGGTCAAAGGTCATTCAGATAACTCATATTCTAGAAAGAATAACTGACGGTTTACAGAGTTGATTCACATGAACGTTGATTCTTCATCAGCACAGACAATTCTACCAACAGTAGACAAAATTAGAGAAAATTGAAAAAGCCGCCAACAGATTAAGATGGGGAAATTACAACTTTGGAGGCGAGACCGGGGGAAGGAACATAATTAAAACGCCTTCAGTTTGGCTATTTTGTTTTCCGAAAACCAAAAATTTTGAAACTCTCAGTTCAAATATAGTTGTCATGCCAGCTTTCGAATACTTAGATGAACGTTCATAGATTGATAGTTCCATATCAGTGAAGCAGATATGCAACAAATTCAAGAGCAATTAATAACTTAGACCAGGCCGTCATTCATTGGGACCTTTTGTCATTGAAAAGCCATATGTTCTGTAGCGGAGACTACATCAAGCTGCAAATTCTGCAGTTCAATCAAAAAAAAAAAAACACTCTTGTCCTTATGATGGCGGAGCGAAGGTGGGTGGGGGGGTTACAAACAAAGCAATGAATTTTCCAACTAAGAAAAAAAGTCCAAATTCCTGGAGTTTTTAGACAGCAAAATTTTGGTGTTAAATTGTATTTCAACGTAATGCATACCGGTATGTTTTCAAACGAGAATACTTTGTGGTTGCATGTAACACAAATATATTAATGATGATACCTCTTATAGATCACAATTCTTTATATATTGTTATTTCAACTTATAAACAAAATTATTTATTATTTATAAATATAATTAACAAAATTCAAAATATAGAATATTTATTACATTTTCCATGATGACCATAAACTTTCGTGAAAGCGCCACAATGCAACTGGAGGCGATAATTGGGACTACAAAAATATTGTTGTTCAACAACTGGAATATTGTTGTGGATTAATATTGTCACAGATTAACCGGGAGGAAAAATCTAGAACTACAGGGTGTAAATGGGATGGTGGTGAGGGGATGGCCAAAAATTGTCTAATGATACTTCTATATGGTTTTCGGGATAGCTATAGATTTTTTGTGATAGATATAGATTTGTAATGATCACATGATTTTTTTTTACGAACTGGGAAAGGTTTGAAGTGATAGGGGTGTGGAGAAGGGGAGAAAGAAATGGGAAGTTAGGATCTCGAGTTACAAAATTCAAATATAATATTACTTTGTACGCATCACGTTAGTTTTGTACCAACTGGGAAAGTTTCGAAGTGACCTCTCAATTTCTTCCTCATCTACATCATAACAACTCTTTTTTGTAACCAGTATGAAGAACGGGTACTCCGCCACTACTATATAAAAGAGGAGTATTGTTATTCTCTTTTAAATAAATTATAGCTTAAAATGAAAAAGTCATTTTGTCTAAGTAGATATTCTTTTTGCTTTGCGAAGGAATATTAAATATTTTATTGCAATAACGCAATGGCAGCAAATTATTCCTGAAATGCATTGCCCTACAAAAAAAAAAATATGGACACTTGTTAACACTAATATTAAATATATGCACTTGTTGACGCTGTCACAAACTGCCATTAAGGCAGGTGTTTCAGTATCGAACAAAAGACTGTCATCAGCATAATCTGTAATTTTCAGCTTATCCCATACATGCTCAATAGGTTTTAAATCAGTTCTGCGCTAGTCATTGCATTTTTCATCCAAATAAGGCATCCTCTAACTCCCTGTTTCCCAACGTGGGGCGTACGGCCCACAGGGAGGCAATTTGAATTGTTAAGGGGGGGGGGCAATTGGAAAATGGATAATTTTTTTTTTTGGTTGTAAAATTAAAAAGTCGTTTTTTTTTTTTTTTTTTTGGTGGGGCACAGCACAAAAAAGGTTGGGAAACACTGCTCTAACTGAATCAGGGGTTTGTCGTTTGTTTTGTCTCGAAATCAGACAGACAGTATGAAATCACCAAATTCTGCATTCTAAACTCATATTCCTTATGTACCATCTGAGACATATTTTAAAGGAACATTCATTAATAATGATAACGGTGGAGCCCGGAAACAGTACCGGACAGTGACATCTAGAAGCCCGGAACGCTTGTGATCGTCTCTAAGGAAACTAGATTCTCAATTTACTTATTATTTCTTTTTTTTAAAAAAGTCAAGAAAACAAATGAAATATCTCCGTGTAAAATTTGCAAACTACAATACCTTTCGAATTAGAATGCTATTCTCCAATTTTCCATCTGGTGAAATTAATTAAATCCTCAATACTTTCAAATTAATTTTAATCAAATAACAGCTAATGAATTACTAAACTGAATAAAAATGTATACAGTACAAACAGAGACAATGAAAGAAATTCACTGCTTGTTTGTTTCTTTTCAATGAGTTTGTATTGGAAATTGTGTTATCTTTCCATACAAAGTTCTCAATGGGAATCACATCGAGAAAAAGGATTAAATACAAAAGTTAGATAGTCTTGTAACATGTCATAAATAAATGTGTTTAGTTTCAAGATCAGTTCACCGGTTTAATAGTAAAAGTGTAAGGGTCCCACACAACCAGATAAACTGTTCGTTTTCAAAAGACAGACCCACCATTGGCGGACGATTTTACTCCGCAGAGGGGTGATACGCTGAGATAGGCACTTTCCTAAGAAATTCTTTTGGACATTTTTGCTTTTAAGAAAAAAATAACGGACGAGCATTTTTGCAATAGTATCTATTCTTTCCATAATTCTTTCCCGAAAAGCGCAAATAGGACGCAACTACTAGTAAACTAACACTGATAAAAAGTAAACATCCCCTCTTTATTTCTCCTCACCCCTATTTTAATGATTTTAAAACCTGATGCATGCACAAAAGTGCTGAAGGTTCTCGTAAATAAAAACGAACAGTACATCATTTACTACAAGGTGAGGACATGACACAAATATATATATACGTTATGTATTTACATTGATTTTAAGAGCTCTTGTAAAACGTATATGTGTGTGAGGGCGAGGTTATGTATTTACATTGATTTTATGAGCTTTATTTCCTTTAAGAAAATAGAAGAAGACTTAAAAAGTGCTACAATAAAACTTACGAAAGTAACATCAATTTCCTCTGTGTTCTATTTGACGCAACAGTTCCTGGAAGCAATGATTTTATCGCTTTATTCTCGACCACTTTAATGAATCGATTCAATTATCAATATTGGAAACAAATAATTGACACAGCATTGGTTATAGGGTTAGAAAGGGGGTGGGTTACTCATCGAAATACAGGAGGGCAATTGGGGGATGGAAAATCACCTCTATGATGATACCTAACTTTAGTTAGAGTTTTGGACTCAAAAGTTTTATCTAACGGGGATGTTTCAATGTGCCGAAGAATAACACCACTCCCTATGGGAAAACAGTGCAAATTTATGTTCATCATATAATTCCTTGTGAAAAAATAGACATATAAAATTGCTAAAAGAAAATGGCAGATTCATTGAGTTAGGCCCTCGTACTTCCGTCAATACATAAAAATAGAGCGATGATAAATACAAAATTTTGGCCCAGTAATGATTTAGGACCTTTTTCAGATAGAATTTAAGTTTAAATAAAAACAGTAGTAACACTAGTGTTCTCAAATTTTACTATTAGCACCCGCCCCCAAAATGACAATAAAGGCATTTATCTGATTAACAAAGTTTTCCCTGGACACCACCGGCGAATAAATGAAGGCTCTAAAAGTTCTTTACCTTTATCTTTCTGGGTAACCAATCGGGTCCTTGAATTCAAATCGCCATATTGGAATTTCAAACACACTGGAACGTCTCAACACAGCTGGGCTTGCCAATTACACTTGCTTTAATTTGGACATTAATTCGTGATCTATTTATTTAACCAAATTCACAGCTGTATACCGGTCTATTCTTTTAGTCCTTTACATCTATGTTCTTCCTTTACGTCTAAACCGCTTTTTCCTCCTCCATCACGTGGATCATCAGAAGTACACCATGCACACGTAAGGGGCCGTTCAAGTATTACGTAAGCACATTTTTAGTCATTTTAGCCCCCTTCCCATCCTTGTACGCAAAAAAAAGCAGATACCCGACCTCCCCTTCCCTTGAATGTAATATCTGAACAGCCCCTAATCTTTTATTTGCTCCATACTTTTATTGTTTAATTATTTCCTTGTAACTTCATTATTTCCTACAGTGTTATCCATATTTTGAATAATAACTGCTGTCACGTGGATGTCCAGACAGGATTAAGAGTTTTAGCCATTTCTTATATGGCAAACTATCTTTCGTGGCAACAATCATCTATCATCATAATAACACAATAACTAAGCATCAAAAGATAATACATTCTGTCTTAGGCCAGAAGTAGGCCTAATCTATGACTGTCACTATAAATAAAGGAATCAATTTAAATTAAAAAAAAAAATTGCTGCACTGACTAACAAGGGAAGTGCGTAACCTCGAACGCTGAGAACCCCACGAAAATGTGCTTAGAATATAAATCGCTCATGCCAAAAACAGTGGTATGAGTCATTCTCCTGCAAAACTGCACGTCGTACCACGAGAGACATTTGAATGATCACCTATTGAAGGTCCAAGAGAGGAACTTTGGTAACGCGAAGAAACAAAATATGGATAGCAAAAGACGAGATCGAGCTCACTTCAAGGGAAACAGACTGTCACAATCATAAACTTCAAAATAAAAACAACATTTAAATATGTGTGTTTTTGTTCCTATTATATCGATATTTTGTTTCTTCGCGTTACCAAAGTTCCTCTCTTGGACGTTCAATAGGTGATCATTCAAATGTCTCTCGTGGTAAGATGTGCAGTTTTGCATGAGAATGACTCATACCACTGTTTTTGGCATGAGCGATTTATATTCTAAGCACATTTTCGTGGGGTTCTCAGCGTTCGAGGTCACGCACTTCCCTTGTAAGTGCGATTAGACAAGTTCATTTACCCTCCACTTTCGTTTTAAATAATTTACTACTAAATTAGCAATATTTTTTTTTTCTTGATTACTGTTCATAATGCTCAGGATCTGTTTATTTGTTCATGCTCTCCCTATTTAAGAACCCGTGATTTTGGCAACACTTTCAAGATATCCTTAAGCCATTAAATTTCCTATTTTCCAGAAATCCAGTAAGCTTTAAGTTAATCTAACGGAGCTAAATGTACGATATTATTTTCCGAGCACTGAAAGCATTTTCAATCAATTGATATCGTTATACTTTAAATCTCGTTATAACACAAATTTCACTGTGACCCAAATAATTCCCAAATCTCTTTTAGTTCCCAACCTTCTCAGGCTCTAAATTAGGTTTTGAACAAATTTTATCAAACGCAATTTGACACTAAGAAAAATTTCAACGTATTAAAAAAATAAAAAAATAAAAATGTTCAAACTAATTTAGATATTTCTATTTTAATAAGCGAATTTAAATTAACTCTTTTGTTTACTTGGAGATAAAATGAACAAAAAACTAGGGAATGAGGAAATGATCTGAACTCGAAAAATGTGAGTTGACGTTCTTACTTGTTTTTCTTTTATTCTGTTCTATTGTTTTAAAATTCTAATGCTACACTTAAACGCCTAAGAATACTATACAATGGGGACTAAGACAACTTAACTTGGAAGTTTGTGCAGAAATTAATATTATTGATTAAACAGAATGAGGAACCACTGTCTGGTTTAATATAAAATATTATTAGTTCTTCAAGATTACATCAAAGTGTATTTACCTCCCAAAATAATCAATTAACAAACAAAAAGTGTTAAAAATATTTCCATTTCCAATTCTATTAAGATAATTCAATTTAATGCAGTTTTCATTAAGCGATAATCCTTCAAATGCTCTTCAGGATTAGCTCGATTAAAAGATGTGCTCTATTTAATTATCAGAAGGAACTGGACCTTACAAACCTGGTGTTCTTTTGCCCTTGGAATCTTTTTTTCTTCAAATAAGTGTGTTTTTGAAAAACTAATACAAATACCCTTTAACAAACATTCTGTCGTAAAAATTACTACTATCTTTAATGCACAATTGCAAATTTTTTATACTTAATTGCAAACTATTTTTATTCTTTTACTTAACTGCAAAATTTTTTATGCGTATATGATGAAATTAATTTTCATTCACTGCTTCATTGATATTATAATATATAATTTATGAGAAATGATTTTATAATTTCTTTAAGAAATGATACTATTCATTGGAAAGTTTTCTTGAAAGACCCATGATCCATTAGTTTGGTCCTGAAGGAGGAGTGAGACATGATACTGTATAGGTCCTTTTTTTGAGGGATTTCCTCACTCCGGGATGAGCTATTATCTCGATATTTCGGCCCGGTGCCTCGGGCCTTCTTCGGGAGATGTACAAAAGTCAATCACATAAAGGTGAGCGCAGAACTAACAACTTCCTTTAACAACAACATGAGTAACTTATCCAAGAAACTAACGACGGAAGTTGTTAGTTCTGTGCTCACCTTTATGTGATTGACTTTTATACATCTACCGAAGAAGGCCCGAGGCACCGGGCCGAAATATCGAGATATCTCATCCCGGAGTGAGGAAATCCCTCAAAAAAAGGACCTATACAGACCCATGATCCATTGTAGGGCCTAGAACGAAAACTATTTTCAGATGGCCAAATTTCTGATCTATAAAATTTAGATTTCAATTTATAGACTACATGTAGAGCATAATCCAAGATACAATTATAAAACTATATGATAATTAAGAAATAGAAATCAATGTTGTGAATTAAATATACTAGCTGATATGTTCTCAACACACTGAACTGCAAGATGAAAATGAAAAAGCAAGAATAAGAAACAGCACTTGAATAAATGTATTGCCTTTCGGAATCAATTATCGGAAGGAATTGGGAACGGCCGTTTCGTCCTTCTAGGGACTCATCACTGCTTTATTAACATAATTTTGGTAGTATTTATATAGTAATAATTTAATAGATATACTAAAAATTGAGATTGTTAAATTAATTCAAAAATAAATAGACTCGTCAAATATGGCGTAAACCCTAATGTAAATAAAGTATGGCAATTGCTATTTAAAACCTAAAGACTAACAAGAGAATCCTGCCATTTTTTATAGAAATTTACTCTTGACATGTGTGCCGTGTATCGCCTTATCGTTAATATATAATAGTTAGATGACTGATAAACAGTAACGATACCGTCATTTAAAAAGACATGTAAATAAAAAGACGTAATTCATTAAAACTAAAAGGGAAAAGAATATTCAAAGGTAACAGAACTTCTCTAAGTAATCTCAAATCATATCTTAATTGCAGTTATAGAACTTCATAACTTTGATTTAACATATCCAAAACTGCTTCTCTTTTGTCTGAATTCCCTGACAACCTGAATTTTGATTATATACTTGAATAATTATTTTTCTTTTTTTTTCTTTTTATAAAAAATTTAAATAAAAATGTAAATTAAAGCACGAAAATTTGCAGTAGTATATTTTTTTTAAATTGCCTTAATTATAAAACTATACCACTACAAATTGTCTTATTTTTTTTTTATTTTATTTATACTTTTAGAAAAACTGAAATTGCAAGTGTAATCCTAAATGACGTTTCAATAAAGTGATTTCCTCCCAAATAAACAGTTCCATCAAAGAGGAACAAACTTCTTTCAAAGGACGTCGACCACAATCTTCCTGACCTACAAAATCATAAACCTCGATTCAATCAAAATTTAATGTGGCTGCGACTTTGGGAAGATTACAGGTTCGTCCACATCTGTAATCCACCTCCACCCAAGCTTTTCCGCCAGGCTGATCTTCAAGTCATTTCCATGTGTTTACAGCCCACTTCCCTAAAACGATAATCTCGAGTTATGCGGGATTATCAAAGAATATCTAGGACAGACTTGACGAAAAGCAAAACTGCTTTCGAGTGTTCTCTACAATCAAGTGTTAAAATACGGATATGAAAGAAGGAAAAAATAAAAAAAGGTCTCATCTTCAAAATAGAAATAAGAAAGTCAAAAATATTAAAGCTGTTACTTTACTATGAGGAAGTCAACAAAGCAAAGTTTGAATTGAATTTAGCAACAAAGAACTATGTCCGCCTCGCTTCTTCAATTCAGTATCTATTGAGCTTTTTTCAGTGCAGCAAAATTTAATAAAATAGTGTCTCTATTTAACACTTAATATCATTTTAGTAAAATTTAATAATAAAGTTTCTTAAAATATTAAAGCCTTAATTTTTTTTGGACAGTTGAAGTTCAGCAAGTCTTAATACTAAAGGCAACCCTCATCGACGGACATTCGCTAAAACGAACATCATAATTCATTCAAAATTAGTGTCACTTATGTGAAAAGTATAATCTCTAGTGAAGATATTAACGAGTCAAATACATATGTATGTGCAGATATTACTTTAGTAGCCTACTCGTTTTCTTTATTTCTGTTTAGTAACTTTCTATGCTGATGATGATAATGCGATCAATACCGCACAATACATATAAAACAAATACTGTAAAACCCCGGTTAACCGAACTAAAGGGGAGGGGGAAGCCGTTTCGGATAACAATTTTTTCGGTTAAGCCATGAACATCTAATACAGCTACAGTATTTTGTTTTGTAATTACAGTATGTATTTTTGAGAGGTTTTGAAGGTCAAACGAATTCAAAAATCTCTTTGTATGCTACACTTATGTTCTTTATTAAAGTTAAAATTACATTTTTAGGATTACAGAAGGCTACATCAATATACAGTATTCTGTATTTAATATTTTATACCATATGAAGTACTCATTTAAAAAACTCAGTAACTTTTCTTTGTTTCTTGCGTCCCTCTCAACGTTTACGAGCGGCGATTTCCCGAATTATTTCCGTGCAGTACAGTATTATTGTTTGGATTTGCGATTTTCGGAGGTGTTTCGGATAACCCGGGTTTCGGTTGACCGGAGTTCGGTTAACCGGGGTTTTACTGTATTTAAAAAAAGGACATGTTTCGAGAAGCCCGAAGTAAACGGCTCTCTTCCTCAGACTACAGAACAACAAAGGATAACAACAGAATAACGCAACTCTAGTTATTAATTAAAATTAACAAATACGGTATCTTGTTTTGTTTTTGTTTTTTATTCTTTTCTTATTTTATTTTACGTTACGTACCGTTTTCGATAAATAGTAACGCATTTGTATTTATACTTGTATAAAAAAAAAAGATGTTGTGTAGGCCATTCGATGTTTAGGACGTGGCTTCACTACTTTAAAACTAATGCTAACCGTAACGTATTATATGTAACGTATAAAAAAAAAACGTATTATAACGTAACGTATAAAAAAAAAAAAAAAAAAAAAAAAAACAAGCCAGGAATGCAAGATACACATAAGGAACAAAACGTATAGGGAGCAACGGTTTGGAAATGAAATCTCTCGTAAACCGAGAGTTGTCTATAGTTTGTCATAGACGACTCAGGTCAAGAGAGGACTTCAATTTTAATATAATTCGTAAATTTTGTTTCTCTCTATCAAAAGGACTGACTGCAAATTGGATAAATTTACTTTAATTCTGGGCATGCGAGCTTTTCCACTTGAATATTTTTGTCCTCCTTCTGTTTTTGTACGAGAATCACGTTAAAACGGTTGGACGGATTTTCATAAAATTTGGTACAAAGTTCAATTTCGGACCAACTGAAAATAAAGATCCGCTTCTTTAGGGCTTCTTCCATCCCTCCAAAACGACCCCTGAAATCCCTTCTTGGAAATACTGGGCTAGTTTCTTAAAAATGTGCTACGATGTTCATTTATGGACCAATTTAAACAACGAGCAACATATTTTGGTCTCATCCCCTCCAGCCTGTCATCGAATTGGCCCCCTAGCGCTGAAAGCTCAGTCTCCACTACGCAATGAAAATCCCTATGCCTGTGATCACGTGATCTTCGATTCTGAGATAATTTTCTCACAACCCGCGAGCGCGTCTCGGAGACCTTATGGTTGATCGCAAGTCATATGACTTCCGGTTGACTCACATAGATAAAAATAAAATCTGAGCATCCTCAATACTATATCTAACATTTGCCACTTTTATTCTATTTCTTATGGTTTCGGAGGAGATAGGGTCAGAAAAAAAATCAACTTTTCTTTTATATAGATATAAATTAACAATCTTAATAAAGAAACGGACTAAAATACATAAAGACAGATCATTATATGAGACTGAGCAATTTAAGGGTCTCCAGAATAGCTGCTGCGATTTTTAAGATCTGCAGTTGACCATCTACTCATTTGTAATTTCTTTTTTTCATTAATAGGATTGACATAAATGTAATTCCTGAACGATTAATGACTTGTTTTTCAGGGTTAGAGTAATTATATGCATTCTACAATTATTAAATACTTAATTGGTGGAAGCAAGTGAACCATAGACTGTTCTCTAACAGATATTGGTAAACAACCAAAAAAGTATGCAACTGCCTACACTATTCAGGGCGTTGAATCAGTCTTACAACTATTCTATATATTTGATAAGCTTGTATCAACCCTTTAACACCATCATAGAGTAAAATAATAATTTATTTTTCCACATTACAATAAGCTAAAAAAAAAGCAAAACTTGTTTACGATCTGATTATTTGCTGCCACGCATCAATTACTTATCCTAGGCAGATGAAATTTCAGAGATAGATCAACGTTATCCTATAGAGTGGCGAATCAAGCTTGCTTGGGCCCCTGGATGAAAATTTTGTCAGGGGCCCTTTCATCAAACTGATTTCTGTTTACTAGTAAAAAAGGGTCATATTCTGATCAGATATAGGTAATTGACACAGTGTTAATAAAATTGGAGAACCATTAAATAAAAAAAAAAAAATTGCGTTTTTAAGAGACGTATTTGACACCTATCAAAAGCACTGACTGTACACGTGCGACTAAATATGACGCTCGATTGCAATAAGTGCAATCAAGCAAATATATAAATTCGAATGTAACATACTCACGGAATTCCTCTTTAACTTTTTAATTGTAGTATATTTTTTTAATTTCCCCCCCCCCCCTCTTAATCCGCCAGTGATCCTATATAAGACCCAAAACTGAAAAGCCTGGATGAAAACTTCCACTCAAATGCTTTAGTAATAATAATTCAATAATTATTATCTTAGAAAGCTAAAATTTTAATGATATCTCGTCAGGTTTGTAGGAATTAAAACTCCGGAAGCTGGATAAAGAAGGTTTTGTTTCAAACTCCAACAGCGTATACTAAAAATATTGTGATATGATAAAAAGAAAAAGCCTTATTTGTAACTAAAGAATCTATATAACCTTATTAAAAAAAACAGCGCGTGTGTATATGTCCGCAACAATTGACGTTGGTACGCGCGTTGCTAGGCAACAGGAATACTGTGGCATGGTCAAGTCAACCTCTCAAAATTTCCTACAGTTACAAATGGATTTGAATATTGTATTGCATGTATTCTTTAGAATTTAAACTTTAATTTATTTTTAGTTTTAGTTATTAGTGTACTTGATGTAATTTGTTGTTTTGAATAAATAAAATATTATTTTCGGTTATATATGCGCGGCTTCCGGAGCGAAGCGACGGTTAACCGTCTAGTGTGGTATATAAAAATAAAAAGAAAGTTTTTTACCAATATTATTTTGCAAAAGTTATTTTAATTTGCAGAGATTTATAAACTTTTGACTTAAAAAAAAAATAAAACCTTACTGGGCTAATTTGATTCCAATATATATTTTTTTTAATTTTATTTTAGATCCATAGGGAGCGACACAATGGGAATAAAGATGGAAAAGGGAAATGGTGAAAAATGGTGAAACTGACGAATCACGAACACAAAGAAGTTCCTGAATGTATCTCACAGCCTTACTAATTCAATTTGCATGGTCTTCGAGAATCCAACACTGTAACAGGATACCGTACGAAGAAACACCAAGGAAAAAAAAAGCCAAAATGGAGTCGGAAGCCCAGAAAAAAAAAGGAAATGCCCACCTACGAGATTAAGATCTGTCCCATTCCGTAATGAAGAAAGAGAGAATGAATAATGAAGTGTGTGTGTCTCAATGCATTGTGGGTTTGGCGGGAAAGGAAATACTTTCTACACGGCGACTGCAATCAGATCCACGATTTTTCTCTTGGGTAAGTCAATAAGAACGGAAGTAGAAATAGGACAAAATAGAAAAAAGGCGATTAATAATATATGAAAAATGTTTCATAGAGCTTAATAATGCTGTCGTTGTCTTAATATTGTGGGAAATAAACTAGTAATGATATTCTGAAAATTATCGAGACAGCACAATGTGTTTGATTTCTTCGAAATATTTTTATTAAATTTTCCCGTTGTTATTTCTTTATTAATTTTATATATTTTTCTGTAAAATATTGTTGAATTTTTTTTTTTTTTTTTTTAGAATTTTACTCATATTTTTCCAAACGTGGTATCATTTTTCACAACAAAATACGAAATTTAAATAAAACATCCAAAGTGAAATTTAATATAATCAATAAAAAAGATTAATACAATGTTTGTGGTTCATAATCTAGTGACGAATACATTTAATTCTAGTTTTATTTAATTAATACATTTTATAACTTAAATATAAAAAAAAAATTAAATTCACACAAAAAAATATAAGCATTAAAGGTTTAATGTGAAGGTAAAAATGGCTTTAAAAATAGACAATTGCACTAATTAAACAGTAAGTAGAGAAATGATTAGGATGAGGAATATCTAACTCGGCTGCATTACATCCTAATCACTGCCAAGAACAGACACGAAAATAAATAACATATATATTTACATAAGCAAATTATTGCATTTAAAGGAATATGAGTTGGAAAATAGGATATTACTCCTCAATATATAAACAATCACGAAAGATATCATTAAAGTGGATTATCATTAAAGCAAGAGTGGATTAAGGACAGCTGTTTCGACTTATTAAGGTCTCATCTTTAGATAAGACATCCTACAATAGATAATTCTACCTAATGTTCGAAAAGTCAAGTATTTTAATTATTTTTTTTATTTATTGCTTCTTTTAGCGTTGTTTTGACCTAATTATTTTAATCTACTTGTATTGAGTGATCAGATAAATTTATTCCTTCTATTGATAAAAGGAAAAAAAAACAAAGAATTTATCTGGCAACCCAATATTATTTTATTTAAGTTTATATAAACAGGACCATCTTCTTTTTACATTTATTAATTATTCATTATATTAAATTTTAGTTTTTAACAAAAAACTGTAAAAAAAAAAAATTACAAAAATATGTAATAATAAGACTCAAATTAAGAAAAAATTTGGGTCTTTTAATAAGAAAAGAAAATCAATAATTACACGTAATAAATTAATTGAAATAATACTAAAAAAAACAACTTTTCAATGAGGGGTATAGCAAGCCAAGTCAGCAGGGCCCATTTAGAATATAAAATACATTAATGGAAAGAAAAAAATACACCCAAATAAAAAGAAGAAATGAAATCATAAAAAGAAAACTCAACAATTCAACAAATTGGTTTCCCTAAAAAAAAATCTGGTTACTTTCTCTGATAAATTATTTTTGAACTGGGAGTTGTTTGAAACCCGAAAACAATAATTACATTTTACGATTCTTAACATTTACTGCGTTGAAATGATAGATTGGAGGTAGAGAAAATTTCTTTTCATAAATTACCTCTTTAATTAATATTACTGTAATTATGCTGAGAAACCAGGTTCTTCAACTCCACCAGGGATGAGACTACATCTGTCGAATACGAAATAAGAGAAGCCATCATTAAATTACAGAATCTTAAGAATAAAAACAAAAGGAA
>JAFIDM010003189.1:18043080-18054639 GCA_023159025.1 Thereuonema tuberculata | reverse complement strand
ATTTAAATAATTTAACACCAGATGCCGCTGATGAAGTGAGAAAATTAAAACTCACTTTCTGAAATTTGTATTGGTTTTTTTTAAATTTCAGATAGCTGTCCGGCTTAAGTATATATATATATACTTTGATTTATCACTACCTATAAACACAAAAACTGATAAAAATGATGTAAAAAACAAATGTATAGTATAGGCAGTTATATGGTTGTATAATATAATTGTTCTTCTTTTTTATTCTATTACAATCATTTCCAGCTTGAAGAAGCAGTTTACGTTTGTTCGTAATAAGTATATAAAGTTTGCAAAATTTATAATTAATGTTTATTGTTATACTCAAAGTTACCACAACATAAATATTAGGCAACCATTGTCAATACAATGCATCTTTGCTGCTCTAGGCTTATTATTCATAAAATAACCATAACTGAAGAATTCTTCTTGTAAATAATCATGAATTTTCATGATAATAACCTTCAATGGATTTCAAACATTAAATTTACATCTCCATTGCGTTCCAACATTTTCGTTTTAAATTTTGAAGGTAGATTTAGAAATTTACTTTACAAACAAAATTAGTATTACATCTTGTATTACTATCGGTAAATACTATGTAGTAAGGCAAAATACAAGGCATATATATGCCATTAAAAATTTATACAGAAAGATACTTTTTTATAACTAATAAGTTTTAATTTAAAATCAATAATATAAACTTAAACGAAGACCTGAAATAACAATGTTAGGGTTTTCCTATATTTCTTAATTATATGAGTTCAGGTATCGTTATGTTTTTCTAATTTGTGTCAAAATTTCAAAATTTATAATTGTCATTGTATCATACAAAAATAGGAGCATGTAAAAATTGTCTTGTCTTGAACATCTTAGGTATAGACAATGATTGTCTATTCCTAGCTCTGAAGATGATTTTGGTCTTTCCATCGTAGTTTTGGTCGTCCTCTGTCTCTTTTTCCTTTGGGCTGATATTTCAAAATCAAATTTGGAATCTTGTCGTTAGATAGCCTTTTTACATGGTTAAGCCAATTTTTTTGGTAATTTTGAATTTCTTGAATTAAACTTGGAGTTTGGGCTCGAATATCATAACTTTTCTTTTTGTCGAGACGCGTAAATCCTAATAAAGGTCTCAGAAATTTCATTTGTGCAGTTTCCAATCTTTGTTTGTTTCTTTGTTTTAGTATCCAGGTTTCACTCCCGTATTTAATTGCTGCTTTGGCTGTAATATTATGTAATCTTAGTAGTGTTTCTTTCGTCATTTGTTTTCCAAATCTTCTTCTAATTATTCCATTCATTCTGTTGTATGTCTGTATGTTTGATATCAGGCTTGCCTCATCGTTATAACATGAAATTATGTTTCCTAAATATTTAAACTCTGATACTTGTTCTATTATTTTTCCATTAATTACAATTTTCACTCTTTGTATTTGTTTTCCACACATTGCCATGGATTTTGTTTTTAATTCCGAAATTTTCATTTTATAATTTTTTGAGATAGTATTCAAATGATTTGCTCCAATTTGAAGTTCATCTTCTGAATTTGCTATCAAAACTTGATCGTCAGCATATAGTAATGTCTTCAATTTTTTATCTTTTGTGATCTGGATACCATTTTTATATATTGATTTCCATTCTTTTAGAATTCTATTTATATATATGTTGAAAAGTATTGGGGAAAGTCCACATCCTTGTCTCACTCCTTTATTTACAGTTAAAGGCTCTGATATTTTCCCGTTCATGAATTTTATATTAATTTTTGTTTCTCTATATATACTTCTAATTATATCAATTAATTTCTTCGGAATTTTATCTTCTTCCATAATTTTCCACAGTAAATTTCTGTTTAGGTTGTCATAAGCTTTCTCGTAATCAATGAAAAGTAGGTATGTTGGCAAATTAAACTCTCTTCTTTTTTCAAGTAATTGCTGCAATGTGAATATAGCATCTGTACATCCTCTTCCTTTCCTAAATCCACACTGTTCTTCTTCTAAATAAGTATCTGTAAACTGGGTTAATTTATTTTTTATAATGTTCGTAAATAATTTGTATGCTGTCTGTAGTAATGTTATTCCTCTATAATTTTGACAATTATCCTTTGGTCCTTTTTTATGTATACTAATTACTATTCCAGTTTCCCATTCCGTTGGTATTTGTTGTTTTTTCCAGATCTCATTAAAAAGATTGAGTAATTTTTCTTTTAATTTTTCATCTCCATATTTAAATAATTCTATATATATCCCATCTGATCCCGGACTTTTCCTGTTCTTTGAGTTTTTTAAGGCATTTTCTAATTCATCCATTGTAATTCCATCTGAGCTTTCCGTTGTATTATCAAATTTCTGAAAATCATTCTCAACTTCTACCTGATCTTCTTCATTCCAGAGTGACTTGTAATGTTTTTTCCATTCTTCTTCTGGTATTAAATTCATTCTTAATTTATCATTTTCTGTAAATTGTAGTTGTCTGAAAATTTTGAAGCCTATTCTTTGGGGTCCTGTAATGTCATGTTCTAGAGATTTAACAAATTTATCCCAATCTTCTCTACGTGTTTTCCGTGATAGTTTCCTAACTTCTGCTCGCAATTTTTTATATTCTACATAATTGTTTGTGTTTTTATTTTGTAGATAAATTTTGAAAGCTTGCTTTTTTTTTCAAATCTTTTTCTTAAAAACGAATGTAAAAAAATTTTAATTAAAAAAAAAAAAAAAAAAAAAAATTATTTACCAATGAGATAAACAGCAAAGTATGGCTTGACACACTGAAAGCTTTATATTAAATTTTCTTTTATTATCTTTAAGAGTTTCCCCAATAATACGTAGTAATATATAATTATATCACGACAATATTAAAAAAAAGTCCAACCAGTCCAGTACAGCTTCCAAAAACCATGAAATAAAACTTCATTAAAGAATTGAAGTGGTTCGATTCTTACATGATTTTCCCTCTCAAAGGCCTACAGCTATCTGCAGCCGTCTTGCAAACCTTTTTTATTATTATTATTCGTTTTACCATCTACGACAAACGTTTTCTTCCCAGAGAAGCTATTTATTTTATATTAATAAATTTAACTGTTAATAATTGTTATTTATGTAGCTAGGTTCGATCACAATATGATGCCCACTTATAGTTTTTATTTAAATCATGCTCTAATAATTGCTTTAATAATTATTCATTAATCATAAGAATCGCAGTGGCGCCTCAAAAGGAAAAAAAACAACAATAAAAAATTCACTAATAAAATATTAGTGAGAAAATTCTGTGCCAGCATTCCGCCGGCCTCAATGATTTTTTTTTTTTTTTTTAATGTATATCATGATCATCCTAGCTGATGATCGCCAAAGCGAGTGAAACAGCTGTTTTACGATGTCACAATTGGTCTCACTCATTGTTGTTAATTATTCATTAATTTCGATACCTTTTAGTCTTCTGTTATAAGTATCAGAAGACTTATAATCCCGGTTTGTCCGTCTGTCTGTGGACAAGTATCATTAAAATCTCATTAAATTATCATTAAGCACAACAATCACAACAATTGCGCCTTTTGCATGCGCAACAATCACATGTATAATGCAGCTTAGCAACAATCACTATAATCGCAACAATTGCGCATTTTGTATTCGCAGCAATCACATTAATAATAATAAGGAAATTAAAGCAATATCAATTAAGCTTATTATGTTCTTAAACGTATCAGAAGGCGTTGCGAAACATTGTGATTGGTTTACTAATCGCTATCTCTACCTTATTTCTTTTTAAGTAGAAGTAATATATAAAAGCTTTTTTGGTAAATGACTGATATTCAAATACTAAATTTCAAATAGTAATTGATAATTCAAATCTTTGCAACAAATGCGTTCAGGCATAATTTGAATGGTTAAGGCTATTGTCTGCCAAGGAGCTACACACCTGGGTTTGAATCTCGAGTTTGCTTGTTTATTTATTTAAATTTCGCTGACTCTACGAGTTTTCTGTCAGTATTCTATTTCTAGTGTTAGTTCTCGATTATATATTACGTTGTTCCCTGGGCAGAATTGCGTCTGTTCTTGTTGTCGTTCATTCAATAATTGATATTTTTTTCCTTTCTCAAGATGTATAGAACATCACATGATTAGCCATAAGCAAGCATTTGGCCTGTTATAAAGTGTTTAAAATTATTAAATTATTAATGTAGTATATTTCGTCTCGAAAAATAATGAGAAAGTATACTTCGTGAATCCAAAAAAACCCAAAAAAAACTAGGTACAGTAAAACAATATTGTAGATACTGCAGTTGTTTAAAACTCAACTAAATAATAAATATATACTATAATTTCTACTGATTATAAATTTACGTGATGCCATCCAAAAATCACAGTGAATTCAGTCTAAGTCCTCAAGAACAGTAAAGTCGTAATTGCTGGTTTATCTTACAGAGTTAATTCATTATGAATTTCAAATGTTTCAATGTTTATGCTGTATTCATAATTTGATTTCTTTAGGAAAGCATCTTCTTATCATTACTAATGAAAACGATAAACTAATCTCCATCTTAAGTGCTTCGCCTAATTGTTCATTTTCAAAATATACTTATGTCCACTTAACATTCTCTAGAATAACATGATGCCGTTTTAAAAGCATTACTGCTCAAATCAAACCTATTCCACTTTTCTTTCTTGCATTGCTTTATAGCTTTCGCATTAGACACGTTCTCAAATCTGCAAAAATGTTATCAATGGTTTATCAATTGCACTGTCCGCGATACCAGGAAACAACTCAGTGAACAGACTTTGATGAAACATGCAGCTTAAAGATCCGTCCAAGCTTACTGAGATATGAAAAGTAAGTGCTACAATTTTTAATTTGTATTATCTCAATACTACTCAAAATCATCCCTCATTATTATTGAGTTTAAGATTAACACGTTATTAGGTTTTCTTTCCAATAAAGTAACTTAATACTAATTTATTACAATCACGTACTATGTGTCATTATTAAAAAAACAGAAATATACAACCTACTCAAAGTTCGATTTTAAATGATGTCGAAAATCTCTAAGTTTATAGAAGATGATTTATAAAAACAAAGTCATGTGCACACATCATTATATAACATTATAAATGGATTTGCTTTAGGACGATTCATTTTTACGACAGCACATTCAGAAAAGACATCTTTACACTAGCTGTAAAGGCATTCTTGTAGTATAGCTAATTGTCAAAATAAAGGCACTCTTATACTGTAGATAGTTGTTAAAGTAAACACATTTGTATTTTTCCAGTGAATACACTAAAAACTCGTTTATCCTAATCGCGTTTATCCGAAAATCTGGTTTATCAGAAACGATTTTTAGCAAATTTTAAAAATACACAAAGACATTTTTTTCCTTCGCTGTAATCAATTTTTAATGGCGTGAATTATGTAACAAGTGATTATGTAACTGAAACTACATAACAATAACTCCATTAATAATATTAATGTACGTAATGTACCTAATAATATTAATGTACCTGAATATATATTTAATACAATATATTCCGGGTTATCCAAAATTTCGCTTATCCGAAACGGTTGCGGTCCCATCAAATTGGGATAAACGAGTTTTTAGTGAATGCATATATTCAATAAGTATAATAAATTAAACTTCCTATAATATATTGCTATTCTTCCTAGATAACGCCCGTAGTTTGCTCCGTACGGACTTTATCATTTATACTAGAAATACATTAATTTAATTGCTTACAATCGATCTGGTTACAAGATGGCGTCCAATTTATATTGGCCATCCCTTCTTATGACAACCATGAAATCTCATGCAAGTTTATATTCGACACATCTTAGGACCGTTAATTCTATTTGTCAAGATGAAATGTATTCAAGAGGAAGTCGATTAAGTATAGGACAGTTACACTCTTCTTTAGACATCAATGAATTTCTGAGACAATTTTGTGTCATTAGAACTTGACTGCTCCAGTTGGGACGCGCCGATTTTAATAATCCATTTAGGGCAATTAGTTGAGGTGAGTGAGAATGACGTGTTTTTTTTTTTTTTTTAATCGATCACCTTGTTGACCTTAATCAATGAACACCCTCATTCTTTTGTATTCATACGTCTTAGTACAACAGTGTAATAAGATTTACGCCAAAGTGATTGGAAGAGAGAGGGGGTGGTAGATAAGTTCTGAATGTGGGTGGGCTTTTAGTGCGTGCGGGAATAGAGGGGAAGTAAAAATACATGAGACAATATTTTTTTTTTATGATTATTATTTAATCGAGAGCTATCAAGCAGATTAAGGACGATGGTCATGCATGTTCCAGTGAGATAATAATGGCTATATCCGCTGCTGACCGGACAATAACACATTTCCCCGCAGGAACAGCGTGAAAATGGTGCAGAGTGCTCTTGTGGAAAATCAGCCACAGTTTTATATTGGCATCTTTACACGGCTTTAGACCTAAATTCAATCTAATGGGACACAGTCACGAGAGAAAAGCTAATAGATATGAAAAGTCAAAAACAGAATTAACTTCCTTTAACTCGAGAAAATTACAACATCTTAATAATTCTTTTTATTATTATTATTATTTTGATGGCTTTCATTATATTCTTATTACAAATAAGCTTGCAGGCTTTCTTATGCATATGTAAGTAAAATTTGTGTGAAAGAGGAACCTCCAGAAAAAACTTCTTGTCGCCTTTAAAAATGTTCGATGCCGAAACTAACAGTCTGCAATTGGTTTTGTATTACTGAGGCCCCGAATCCGAGAAAAATAAATAAATAAAAATCTACATTCTTTGACACGATAACTATCGAATGAAACATTCTAGTCGTTAAGCTACACATCTCCAATAATGGGAATTCCTGTCTTCAAACTAAATTGTCTTAGAAGTGGAGTTAAAACAGTCTGAGCAAAAAGTTAGGGAAGCTTTTGACCCATTTTCCATAACTGAGGTTATTAATAAATTTTTTAGCGGTCCCATGTTACAGTTAACATAGACAGACACAACACTAAAGCAAGAGCGGTTCTTTGTCACACTGTATGTCACACTCTGTAGCGACCAAACGGTTAGAGATATTAGAATGAAACCTTCACCATTGTGTTTAGCATCAAAAAGTAGGTGAACACGTAAAAAAATCAGACCTGTAGGACCACTCCCTGATCCCCCAAATTAACGTTTTCCATAGCAATAGTAGTAATAATGAAAACAATTAACACAGTAATAATGCTGATGCTATCTACATAACAATACTAACAATTGCCAACAGGATGTCAATGTTAATATTTACAAACGTATTGTTTCATAAATTCTTTAACATATCCAAATGATGCACTAAGCATTGTATTAGCAGCCCCTAGTTTACAGCTTGCCTGTGAAACATAAAGGAACGGTCTTGCATTTATATGCTCTTGCTTTTAATTATTTTGTTCATACAATTGTGCATACTACGGGACCGCTTTGCTTTTGACACTGTCTAAAAGCATTAATTACCTTGTTTATTTGTAATGTTAAATGTCAACATGAAAAATTGATTTAGCATGTGACAAATATAAAACACACAATTCAACACTAAGGTTTCTGCTGGTTTAAGAGTCAAAGTTGGATTACAGTAATAGATTTCTGACTATACAGTGGTTTATCCCTTTTTTTTCTTTTTTTTTACTTTTTTGAAGATCAACAACGAATTTCTATCAAAATCTGCAAATCTTAATCCATTTTTAATCAACCTGAATTTTTTGCAATCTTTGATTTGATTAATATCAATTGACTTTAGTCGACTTGAATAAATATTATGGTTTTAATCAATTTTCATTAGTAATTCATTTTATACTATATGTATTGAGTTGAAATGTAAATGTTGACTTTTTGTTTTTGTTCTTTTTCAAAACTTTTGAAAAAAAATAAAAAGATAAGTTTTAAAAAATCTTATTATTAAAAAATATGTGAGCGCTCATGCCTGCGTACGGCCATCAACAATATTGAATTTCGCAACAATTCGCATGAGCGTTGCTTGGCAACAAGAATATTGTTGCATGGTCGATGCTGTCCATAACAATGGAATTTTGCACGCGCGTTGCTAGGCAACAAATTTCCGACTGTTACAAATGGAATTCAATATTCTATTGCATGTATTTTTTAGAATTTAAACTTTATGTTTAGTTTTAAGTTGTAGGGTTTAGTTTACCTGATTTAATTTGTTTTTGTGAATAAATAAAATGTTTTGTACCGTTCTGTATGCGAGGGATCCGGAGCAAAGTGACGGGCAGCCGTCTAGTAACATGTTAAAAAAAATAAATATACAAGAAATAAATCAGGCTTCGAGCTTGAATTTTTTATCACAACGAACACCATATATATATTAGTATCATTTAACAATAACTTTTAAAACATGATTAAAAATTAACATATTATATGTGTTTTTCATTAAGTAATCTGACGAAACTTTATATATATATATGACAGGAATAGTAATTTAATTTGTAGTGATAATTTATTTTTTACAAATAAATAAAATTGCATTTTCTTTTAGATACTTTTTAGACACTTCTTTTTAGTTTTATTTCTTCCTACAGCTCAGCTTTATAGTACTTAATTAGTATTCTTTAAAGGAAATTCAAAGGGGTATTATTAATTCTTCTTGGTTCTTTGCCTTTGAATCTTTTAGGTCTGTTATTTTTCGGTTGGATTAATCTTAAAAGTAACAGTACCGCTTTTATAGTTTAGTACTGAAGATTGTCTGATAAGATAACTAACGTGTAAAAACTTCTTTATCACAGAATGTTATCTATGGAAATTCTAAGAAATCACAGCAATAATAAAACCTCCACACAAGGAAAAAAAAACATAACATTAAGCATTTTTAAGGTTCACGCTAAGAAATATTTCTCGTAGTAATATCGCAGAAAATACTTTTATCTTGAATTCAACAAAAAATCTAAGGAAAAAAGAATTCTTGTTCTTATTTATTTTTTAATAGAGATAAAAACATATAAATAACTAAAATTTGGCTGTTGTAACTTAAGACTTCTAAAACTGTCATTAACTGATTAATATTTTAACTAACTGAAGTAGTAGCAATTACAACAGTCTAGTAAAAGAACAGACACGCCTTTTTTAGGTCGCGCACTACAAAAAACATAAATCAAAAATTTCGTTACCATCCATTAATAACACTTAATTATTTACCTTTAGATGTGAAAAATTTTTGTGTTTTTATTTTTCGTAATTTCATAAATCATTTTAGATCATCCACCTGTTATTCGTATATCATTAAGTCTTCCTTCAAATACCAACTATGAATCGCGTACCACCGTGTCAGAAACACTGCAGTAGACAACAAGACTACGTTAATTTTTTCATCAAAAATAATTAAAGTTTAAATAAAATTGTCTTCCTTGAAAATCCTCGTAATAATTTCAAATCTAAGTTTACCAATCCTCAACATATTGCGAGAAGTCTAATGGTTCTCGTTCTTACACCATTCATAGTCTTTTAATCATTATTACATCAGTCAGCAAATTCCACTTAATTAATATTAAGATCTCAGATTTCTTTTTAAAGTTTACCATGTTTTTGAAAACACTTTTGAAAGATGTATAAAATCGTGGCAACATCGCCATTCCTTAATTTTAATTTTTGAAGAAAATATTTCAACAACTGTTTATTATGAATGTATTAACGTGCACTGTAATAAATAAGAAGTGACCGTTTGCACAAAAAATTAGAAGCAGATTTAATAAGAAAATAAAAAATAAAACAAGTTACAAGTTTCGAAAAGTAGCGTAGCCCGATGAAGAAAAATGCTACAGGTTTTCGAAACTTGTAACGTGTTTTATTTTTTATTTTCTTATTAAATCTGTTTCTAACTTTTTATTATTTTTTAAAAAAAAGGCAATTCTTTACGAAATTTTTCTCAAATTCACCGTTTACTTCATTGATCACTGAAATACTTCCGATTGAAAAGTGAAGATAATCTCTGACACAAAAATATGCACTAAAGTTTTAAGAAGTTTCGTTCAAAACTAATTCAAAATTTACTAGCCATACACTTGAAGTTCTTCTTTTCCTTATGAAATGAAGCTAAAAGGGAGTTTAAACATGAATGCAATTATTTAAGAAAGCTGCAGAACACAAAAAAAAATACTAATAATTAGATGAGCGAATCGAGTCTCCAATTCGATCACATTTTGTGAACAGTTTTACTGAAAATCTACAGTACCTAGAAATATGAAACCTACATAGAAATCCATGTAGAAGTGCACAATCATATTTTCAACACTAAAACTGTACATTGTATAAGAAGTATTTGTTTTTAAAAACTTGAAAAAAGACATAAGAAACGCTATAACAAAAGGGCCATCAGTTCTTAAACCAAAACAAAAATTTATAATTTCTAATAATCCTACAGCGTCGTAGCATTAGTTACTTTTAAAGCCTTCAATCTTAACATGGTTATATATTTATTATGCAAATTTTCAGAAGTGATTTTAACAGTACGCGAGTCTACTCGTAAAGCCCGGCTTTCAGCTAATTTATAGTTTCACTTATTCCAGCTGTAGTCAGAATGATTAAGTTTTTTTACTGAGAAATGTATTACGATTTTTCCTTTGCTGTAAAATCAGCTTTTCATTTAAATCTTTACGACTTAAGAGAAAAGATAATGAAAGGACTAAAGACTGAAAACTTCCCTCGAAAACAAATAGATATACTTTTTTATTTCTCGGGAGTGGTTTGTTATTAGTATTCAGCAGCCGCCTCCACCTTGTCTGTCTCTACAGCACCTAATATAGCTAATTTCTATCCATCGGCGCTCAGTCTCGTTCACGGATAAGGCTACATAAACAAGGATGCTTCCAGCCAGTCAGGAGCTTAAACCCTATAATCTTCCCCACTCTTCACCTCTTGGAGCTAAGGCTGTTCGACGTGCCTCCTCTCCCGAACCACTGAACTTTTCTTTAGCTTTCGATCTCTCCGCATCATCATCTCCTCACGCTTTTCTGACGTCACACCTGTGCAGCGAGAATCACGCTAAATGTTTAAGACCTGAGGCTGCAGCGAGCAACAGCAAGACAACGCCGCCATCTTGTAACCATACCAGAGAATGCTAATCAAAAACTTACAGGCATAACATTACGAACATTCCAGAAAAACATTCCAAACCAAAGGTGTAGAAAATGAGTTGCCATTCAGAATCTAAAAATAGCTTTAATTTTAAGTTCAACTACTTGAGGTTTGAAGTTGAATTACATAATAGCAGCTAAAAAATAAATAATGGTCCACAAAATAGAATGTTAAATTTATAATTTAAATTTAACATTCAACTACACTAAAAACGAATTTTGATTGAAAATTTATCAAAACGATAGTTTATCAAAAAGAAATTGTAATATACTCAAAATAGTGCCTGTAAAAGTTTTTGTTTTGTTTTTTAGAAAACAGATGATTATTTTTAAATAAATATTTTTGATAAAGTTGAAGTTAAAATGAAAAAGTTGCACAGTATAATATTTGCTACACATTTCAAATGAGAAATAATAATTTTTAACATCTCAAGAATGTAATTTAAAAAA
>JAFIDM010003189.1:18027303-18043070 GCA_023159025.1 Thereuonema tuberculata | reverse complement strand
ATTCACTAAAAAGGAATAAAAACAAAAACCACAAAAAAGATTTACATCTACGATGAGAAAGTTATAAAGCGTTAAAAAAGTTATAAAGGGAAATGGTTCAGACAATAATAACGAAATAAACAGATGATTTTCACTATGTTCTAACCTTCAAATATACTGTTAACACGAATAATGAATTTTAAAGCGCAAATTTGCATAATAATATGAGTAGATTTTCATTAACAGCTACGTAAAGTGCCGAAGACTATGGTTTTTAAACGCAGTAAAAAGAAAACCGAAAGGACCAAAAAAACAACAGCACAATGAAAATGGTTCCTCCCATCTAAAAGAAACTCCCGCCGTGTGAAAAGCGCTTGTGCTTAATTAGAGGGTAAAGGGTGGACGGGAAAAACGTTAGCCTGGCTAATTTCCAACTTGCTAATTACTGACTATAGAGAAATGCCTGTATTATTGAAATCTCACCAAACGAAAACAATACCGACAAATCTTCATACAGCTCACGCTATGTTACAGACTTTCTTTAAAACCGACTTCTCCATTAAATACTTCTTCGTCTTTCTCCTAGATTGAGGCCTACACGCATGCATGGAGGCTCGAGGTTCTTTTTTTTTTTTTTATTCCAGCTAGTGAAATTGCTGTCTCGAAAACGAAATTGTTAGCGGAAGCATCGAAGGAACAAAAAAAAAGGAGATTCAGAAATTAGAATTTTTTTCTTTTTCTCTTTCTCTTTTAAGATGACAGAAAAAGATCTGACTTCAGACAAAGAAAGTACGAATGTACTTTAAGCAAGCAACTGTCATTACAAAAAAAAAAATAGTTATTAATGTTAAAAAAAAAATTAAAAAATAGTAATTGCTCTCAATATCATGAAAAAAAAAATACGTATGCCTAATGTTCTTTGGACATTTTTGAATGCACGAATCAACTCGAATTTTCCAATTTTAATTTCATTGTATGTGTATGAAAAATAATGCTTTCCTCACAATATAGAAACCAATTTTATGGTAGCTTTCTGATATCATCAATAACTAACATCTATATAATGCAGTGCGTAATTATTGTATCTATTTCGATTGATTTTTTTTTTGTTGTTGTTGTTTCCTCACAAAAAAATAAAAAAAAAATAAAATAAGGAAATGAAACAAGGAATCAAGGAAAAAGAAAAATATCAAATTTGATATGATTCGCTATTTGATCCTGCTTTTAAAATGTCTATTTCCCATGAATAGTGGCGTTATTTAGTTTTTTTTATAATTCCTGGATCTTAATTTTTTATATTACTGGCGTGTCAATTTAGTCTAGTTACTGAATTAGTCTTTCAGCACATAAAATAAATAAGTAAATAAATTAAAATAGTTATATCAAGAAGTCTCTGAAAGAAGATTGCACATACTTTCCTGTAAGTTACATTTAAGTTTCTTTGACATTTTCCTCAAAATTCTACAAAAGAAACTTCTAGATGCCAGTAAATTACAATAATATTGGAAAGGATTAAAACAATGGCTTAATACCCAAAAATCCAATTAATTTTAATCAAATCAAAGTCAAGCAGAAATTCAAATGTATATAGAAGCAATGTTAAATATTTATCAATATTCACTGTTTACCGTCAGTTACAGTTAATTGTTTTCATTCTAATATGGTTGACTACCTAAAAATGGTCTTAAAAATCTGTAAAATATTTGAACTATTGATAGGGGCTGGCAATGCTACGGAGAAGGGGTGGTTTTCTTTTTTTATTCCATCGCAATGAATTTTACCTATAACTATTCAGTATTCTAATATCATAATATAAGTAAAGTTGTCATCTTCTATAAAGTAATCTTCTAACAATAGTATAAACATGTCGTAAAACTGACTCTAGAAGTCGACTTATTTCAATTTAAATCTTTATTAAAACATCTATGCAATTAGAATTTATAATGTTATTTATAGTTTTATTAATCTTTTGTTTTATATTGATGAAGAACTGTAAGATCGACATATAAATTTCTTTAATAAACTACAAAACATTTTCCATAAATTTAATTTTTAAGTTATAAATTTAGTCTTACTTAAACAGTATCTTAATAATAATAATAATAATAATACTTAATAAAAGTTATCTTAAATATCTAAAAATCTACTAAAACCACTGGTGCTTTTATCTTTGGGGAAGGAATCGGCTTTCGTGTACACCAGTCACATCTCATTTTGGCTGCCTCTTTAAACAGCAGAGCGCGACAAGTCTCGAGGAAGGTTCCTTCAATGAAAATTCCATTATTATCTTGTACCCTTCGTGCGTGATGGGCCCAGATTAACGAGACTCAATAGGTACGAGGCTGTAATGCGAAGGCCCTGCCTTGGCTGACACGTCAAGTTCGAGCCGACTCTTTAAGAAGCCAGGAAGGTGGAATAGGAGAGGAGTCATCGAAATGCCAGCCCATTTCAACATTTCTATCAATTTTTCCCCCTCAGAATCTGACACAAATAGAGGAGAGAGAGAGACTATATCTCCTCGGCTTCCTGACTCGGGCAGAGAATGGCGGGGAATCACCGAGTTCCTGTTGTCGTTGGAGCTGAAAAATCAACATCTCAAACTGAAATTCTGCAGATCTGAAATCTTAATTAGCAAAGAATATTTTATCCTTGAATTAAAATAACATTAAAGTTTCACATTTTTACATTACTTTTAATCTCCAATGCTATAAGTGTTAGCATTAAATCATCATATATCAGCAATCAATCAATGTTGTTAACTATAGTTCAACAGACGGATCTTGACGATCTCGTATTTTCATGATTTCACGTAATTTACGCGAGAATAGCCTCTATCCATGTCTTCTCACAAAATGAAGAAGTAAATTGAAATATTTAATTGAATTATAATACGGGGAAAATGCATGAGACTTTTACTACATTTTAATATAGTTTTCGTAAATTGAAAATAGTCAATAAACAAACAATAAATTCATTAGGTAGCATTTTCCTAGTGACAGAGATTCAAAATACTAAATTCCTTGAGACCTGCTGAAGAGGCTAATGGCCAGATCTCGTCTTTTCCGTAATTCTCACGCAAACGAGATCGTCAACATCCATCTGTTAGACTGTAACAACGCACAGTCAATTTAAAAATGACTATCCTGTTAGAGCAGTAAACTGATTTCATCAATTGCAACTCAACAATGCATTTCAACAATGGGAATTTCATTTTCAACAATGAAGCAACGTACCAGCAATTAACCAACAATGAATAAGCCATTTCAACAATAAGAAAACAATCAACAATCGTGCAACAATCCATTGCTAATGATTTAAATTCCAATTTAGCAACACACATCAACAATAAAGCAACATAACAATAATCTAAATTCAAGAAGCAACAATCCACTTCAGCAATTAAGTTGGAAACAGGATTAATATTCTAAGGTCAGATGATGCGCACTCTCGGCAAGTAATGTCAGTTCAATTACAACTTATTTTTGTAACCCAATATTCTACAAAAGTAACTAAATGTGACAAATGATATATTATCATAGAAAACCAAAAAGGCCTAAAACAATTAACATAAATATCAAATTACTATTCTCTTTCAGCAGTTTATCGATATATTTTATTATTTTAAAATATAAAAAAAAGAGAAACAAAACTATTGCTGTCTCAAAACACAATATTCAATTTTCACCGAATCTTAGCAGTAGAATTTGATTTCTTTCTGAAAATCAATACGTTGAAATCGTGCCAAACCCTTCCCAAATATGTTTTTTTTTTCTTTCTTATGCCAAAAAAGAGAAAACCGTAATGATTGTAATAGTCTGTCGTAAAAACAGTAAGTTCGCATTATCATGTCCTAATAGTTTGTTTATTTAAAATGAAAAAAAAAAAAAAAACCTACAGAATCAAACAAGCAGAACGGTTTTATTTACCACAGATCTTTAATGGGGAAAAAATCAAGACGAACCAGGCCATTCACAATAATAAAATGCTCCATTTTGGGATTTTTTTTTTATGTTCTTTTTTTTTGTACTTCAAAGAGAAAGAGCAGGAATTGAATCGTATCTTTGGAACGAAAATTTCAGAGATAAACAACACGAACTCTGTTGTTGTATTCATCTGTTAACGACACAAAAAAACAAGAGGTTTTAATTAACCCTAAATGTGAATTCAATGCTACGCAAACAAACAAAAATAAAAAATATAGACATTAAAAATATTATTACTCCAAAAAGTTAAGTCAATTTTGGATCACTGTAATAAAAAGAAAGACTTTAAGAATGTTTTAAAGCAATATTGCATTTTACTTCTTCTTTCTACAGCCGTAAAGTTCAAAATTTTACTTAATTAAAATTAAATTTTCAAAATTGTATGGAAAAAAAAAATCCGACAAAATTTCTGTAACTAAAAATGTATTTCTGCTAATAAATGACATTAAACAATAGTAAATAATAAAAATAAGATTTCTATTGATAATTAGGCGTAGTATCGGGCGTTGCACGGGAAAATCGAATAATTTATACTCTTTAACTATGACATAAAAATTTTGTAAATACGAAGTCTTTGTTACATTCTATTGAATTAAAAAAAAAATTCTGAAGTGATTACATAAAAGTTTATTATGTAAAATCTTCTAAATTATGCAATTTTTTTTTTTACATTTGTAAAAGAAATAATGATATTCTAAGAACAATTTTTCTTCAAAACCTTCAGAACATTAATCCTTTTTTATTATTCAATATTATTATTCAAAAATATTGGAATCCTCTGATTCCGAATCAGAGGATGATTTGAACTGCTATATATGTAATATTTGAAGTGCTACATATGTCATATGTAATACATTTCTCCAAACATGCATAGAATACTGAAGAAATCGTAAACGATGCTACTCAAGTCAGTACTAATAATATTCGTGTTATTCATGAAACGCAGAAAAATAATTTATTCACGAATCTATGTTGTTTGGAACCGAAACGCATTAAATTTATAATAACCATTTAATCATCAAGGCTGCTGAAGAATAACAGATCTTCATGTATTAAACAAAATTTCAAAATTATGGAAGAATCAGTAAATAAATCTGCCATCTTGATTTTTTTTTTTTTAATGTTGTCATTTTCTTATGAAGCTGCTACTTTAATATAACCTAGACTTAAACTGATGATATATAGATATATATACGCCACATACATGTTTCCACCCTACAGCAAGTAGTGACAAATATACGTCTACTATCGACCCAGTGAAAAATTTATATCTGCCACTGACGCAGTAGGAGGTGTAAAGACCACAGTGGATGACTAAAGTCGAAATGACAAACTAATAATAATATAGTCAGGATGATCAGTGCAGTTGCTCATAGTCAGCAATGCTAATAAAATAAATGAATCATAGCCTTTAAACAAACATGATTGTTCACATTAATTTATCATATTTTAACATTTTTTTTTATTAACTTCTCCTACTTGTCTGCCAAACCCTTTTCATGGGTACGATGCACTCAGAAATACGTTAAAGATATCAACTATATGAAGGAACAATTTCTTTTTCTTTTTTTCCTTCTTCTTCTTTGTAATATTTATCATCTGTTGACGTCACGAAGATTTTAGTGACTGTAAACTGCCACAAAATATAGCCTTAAAAAGAAGGCTACTTCTAAACATGGAAAACATGTCTTCAAATTGGAATATTTTAATGATCTTTAATCAATGTATTTCGAGAATACAAACAGACGGACAAAATGAATTTTATGGGCATCAGACCCATTTTGGATAAGTTGTTTACGTGGCTTGCTAAAACTGACAACAGAATTGCGCCATACTTAATGTAACAATCGATATCTTCCGAAGAAGGCCCGAGATACTGGACCGAAGTATTGAATACATCTCAGCCCGGAGTGTGAAAATTCCTCAGACAATGGGTTTATCCAGTAAATCTCACTTTCTAACTTAAACATTTCTTTTTATTTCCAAAACCACAAACTAAATAAACTGCTATACTGTTTATCTAATATAGACAAAGTAAAAACTTTCCAATCTGATTCTGACTCCTCTTTCAAACGACTAAACTCTATTTTTACTGTATTAACCAATTTTCCGCATATAACTCTTTTTGGTATCTTTGATGTTAACGACTTAAGCAAAAACTCTTTAGACAGCAGCAGGTATTTCAGGATTATACGCAGTTACTCAGTAAAATATAGTACTGTGGAATAAAGAGCACTGAAAATTTGCGTTTCTGCCTTGTAATTCCTCCTCTTATCCCATACACATTATACCAAGTTTCATTATTTCCCGAATACATCTCTCTTATTTGTTAGGGGCTGTTCCAGTATTATGTTCAAGTATTATTATGGGGGAGGTCCTTGCTTATTTTTGGTGATAAGGGGGGGGGGGGGTCAGAGCAATGCTTACGTAAGACAGACAGATTTTTTTTTCCTGTCTATTTCAGTGGTATTTACTGTTAATGATTTGGTAAATCTTAGGTAAGCACAAGGGGTGGGGATCTAAAGTGATTAAAAATATGCTTCCTTGTAAAATACTTAAACGACCCCTTATGGTTAATACTTCAACTTTTTAGAACTTGTTGTATGCTGTTTTTAATTCAGAAGAAACCGAGTTGCATTTTGTATGCATTTAATTTCAGAAGAAATTGAAGGTTCTCGGTTCAGTCATAGACAGACAATCATGATTTTTGTTTCCAAACCAGTTTCAGAAAGATTCTCAATCTTTTTCCAAAAGGTTTCTTTCCCGAGGTTAAATGCGGACGAGCATTAGGCTAGTATTCTCAACTCTACTTCCAAAGTTAGTCTCTTTCGGTTGCTGACTGCAGAAGCCTCTGCGTTACACAGTCTCTATCGACGACATGGATGTGAAAAGCTTATTCGCGTGCCCACGACAATTCAAAAGTATTTATCCTTGAAAAATACAACTTTTGTAAACATTAAAAAGAATAAGTTTAATTTACATAAGCTTCCTAGTGAGTTCTTCCAAATTGTGCCCATGGATACCAGGCATTAGCCGAAAAACATCCTTATATACATAAGATCTTGTTGAGGCTATTTGCAAGTTTAAAAAGCTAATTACAATTTAGTAGTCTTTATAAATTCTCTGTATTTACTCGATTTCTTTTGAAATTAAGACTCGTAAAACCTTTGCTTAAGCCTATTTCTATTTATTTAGTGAGAGATTTTTTTTTTCCTGTCTTTAATTATCGACGATAACATCAAGAAGTCTTACGTAGGGCTTGCTTCGAAATGCTAGGCCTAAGTCAATAGAGAAACCTTCTACTTCAGTCATTATTCATTAAGTAAACACTTAAAATGCCTTCTCTCTTTTTTTGTGTGTGGATGTATACCTCTGAGCTCTTTGCTTCAACGGCCAGTAGCGTGGAATCTAAGTGAGAGCAACGTTCTATGGACGCTGGATTTGCAGACCAAAGTGGTTCAGCTCTCAACCACAAACGTGAAAAGAAAGGAACTACGACATTCTGCAAGAACTTACGTTTTATCTTCTGAATCCTAGGCGTCCATCTGTTAAGTATTACAGTAATAAACATATAATAACAGAAATAATCATTTTCACTTTATCTTTGTTGTGCCAGAAAAGAAAAGTTGCAATCTGGCTAAAAGTTTATGCAAATGAAATCGATAGAAAATAGGACATAGTTGACATACCAACTTCCAAATAACCAAATGATGAGTGCATTTAAAATCTTGTTAAAACCGATTAAAAAAGAAAAAAAAAAAGAGTTATTCAATCAATTACGTAAGAAAAGAATAGATATCTTCCTTAGAAAAACATAAACCTACTTCTAAATTTTAGAGTATGATTTTTAGTTGGATGTATAGATTTAACTTATCACACTTACAACAATCTAACCCTCAATGAATTCTGGCAGTTTTTTTTGGCTCTAGATTTTCTTACCTATCTACAGATCTGAAATGTAAAATTAATAGGATCTTTCTTATAATAATCTAGTTATTTCTAAAATTTCAGCGTTCTAGGATGCATGTGCTTCAAGTTGTCGTGATTACAAATGGACGGAAATGGACTTAAAATTTTAAAAGTTCTTTAATGCTAATCTTGTTTTCTATCAGACGCACAGTAATTACAAACTTTAGACAAAATCTGCAAATATCCTTCGATAATATACGTAAAAATTTGAAGAATAAAATAAATTCCGAGGTATGTTTACATCAATGTGTTACTTAAGTATAGTTGAAGAGTGCAGAATAAGCCCATTCTGTAATGGCCCGTTTCACGCTCTTGAAAACTTGCCTGATACCGGCAAGTGGCTGGAAAATCTCCTATTGGCCCCAAAAACAAGCCACTTGCTCTAATTACAAGCTATACATTCAGGCAAATATTAATAGCAAGTCGACTTGGCGACGAGAAACATTTATTTAAAAACTACGACAATGTTCGCGCTGAAAACTGGATATTCTTTGTTCGTGATTTCAATACACAGCTTCATTCACCACATACTCTTTCTCCGAGATCTTTTTGTTTTCCTTTTTCTTTGCTGTGAAATGAGTTGAGAATTATTAGCAAAACTAAGCCGAAAAATCAACTTGTTTTTGTCGCTTCGGCGATCGGCTGTTTTAATTCCGATCTAAACGAGAGCAAAACACAATTTGCCACTTTCACGTGTAAAAAAGCGTCAGCATTTGTTCCAAGCTGCAATTGAGTCAGTTTAAGGCAAGTTTTCGAAAGCGCGTAAAGCAGCCATATGGAAAATTAAAATGTTTATTGCATTTCTATTAAATCCTGAGATTTGATTTAAAAAAAAAAACAAAAAAAAAAAAAACCTACGGCTATACAACTGAACTAAGACATTCAAGATACTTCCTTTTCTCTTAACATAACTGATTTGCGGACTGTTTCACAGATTTTAATTTCTATTAAGATCAAAGACGATCAAAACTATTCTAGAAATATTCATTTGTTATTACTTAAAATTTCTAAAAAGAGCATAAAATTCCTTAATTTTTAAACGATCTCAACCAAGTTTGGAAGAAGGACCACACATTTTAATCGTCTTGCTATATATCAAGTTTCATGAAAATTTAACGAATTTAACGGACACTAACCCTTATGAAAAACGCATCGTATATTTTGCTATTAAATTTTGTTGTTAAATTAAGATTGCTGACCTAAATTACTCATTAATTACTCATATCAATAAAATCTAACATGATTCGCTACAATTGCAAATATAATTAGTATTTCTTTGTATTTAACATCTTCTAGAAGCAACTTCCACTGTAAATATTTTGGACATTATTCGTCGGTTGACAAACAAAATTTCATGAATCTGTTCTGTTTAAACTATGGAATTAAAATTGAAATGAATATTTTCATAGAAGAGATCAAAATAGTGGATTGCTATCGAAATTTAGATTTTTGTCAAAGAATTTCCGATAAAAACGCCTAAATATAAAACTTCATCAAAATCCAACGAAGTAAGTTGTATATGGACAGACACATAGGTGCTTTTCACAAACCAAAGGGTTGACAGACATTTATTAATTATGAAATAAGATTCCTATAACGTGAGAGTCCGTAAACTTAAAATACGGAAAAATACATTCTTGAACTCAATTTTGAAAGTCACAAGATGGATTTATCTTATATCTCTCTTGGTTAACTCTGCACACTATTAGATGTAGCTAAATTAATGTTTATAGTTAGCATTTACTGATCCCAAAACATTAACAGGTTTGGGAATTGTAGATGCCTCCAGGCTTATTTACATATTTACATACAGCATATACAAACAATAAATATATGTATACAGACAATAAACATATACACTGGGCAACATATTTTAAACATTGGAGCTGGGAATAAGTTATTCCAAACAGCGATTATCCGAACTAGCAATTATCTGAGCCACCGCGTCATTCCTAAAAAGTTACAGTACCTGTTTTAAATGAACTAGTTCTTATACAGAAGTATTTGTCGCTTAATGAGTTCGTTTCCAATTATTTATTCGAAGATATATGCAATACAGCACATAATTAGACTTCCTCTGTAATTAATACAACAGTCACAAATCATCTCCAAAATCAAGCATTTTTATAATAATAATAATAACAATGGGTGAGACCAAGTTGTATACAAAATGACATTCTGGTAGAGCTGTTTCGCACTTTGAATTAAACATTGTGGTAATGATCTCAGCAAAATTTAATTGCAGATCTAATTACACTTCGTTATTTTAAAATTGGGTATTCTTGATTATCCGAACAATTTGTTTATCCGAACAACTTCACTTCCTTAATTATTCAAATAAACGTAGTTCTATTTTCTTGTATCCTTTCGTTGAAAGACGATTTGCTCAGTTTTAGAAAACAGTAACATATGGTTCTGTATAAAAAGAATTAAAACTAGGCTACCAGTGCCGGAAAAATTTAAAGTATTTAAAAAAATATGTTTTAAAATGAAACTTAAGTTTAAAACTTAGTTTTAATTTAACTTCATGCTTTTCATATTTTTTTTTACATGCAATTAAAAAAAATATCTTTTAAGTTATTTACATATAATAATATATTTCTTTGAAATTCCTTTAAAATAAGTGACACAACTATGGGGTAAATATGTAATACAAAACTACAAATGTTTACTAATCTGCAAACATTAAATTTATTGTAGGGATGGGAGGGGAGGGTTCTGACTGATATGAAAGGTCTGATAGTGAAAAGTTTGAGAATCACTGTACTAAGAACAAAACTACAATTTACAATATAAAAATAGTGATGCCCTCCTAGTATCTGCCCCCCCCCCCCCCCCATAAAACGATAGTACACCAGTATTTACAATATAAATTCAATCAAAAAGTTATATGAAATAATAAAGAAAAAAATAGTAAAAGTAAGTAAACGTTAAGCATTTCCGTGCATTTCGAAGCGCTTCACGTTTTGTTTGTTACATTGGAATTTCTTTATTATCATTTATTATTATTTTTTAGTTTGGGAAGGAGGGAGATGGTTCTCTTTTCCCGTTAAGATGTAGGGGCTTGAAAAAGAAGGCCGGTTAGGCCTTCGAAATATGTGTCGTTGTTGAACTTCTGTGGAATTAAAGAAGTTTAAGATATTTAAGTTAAACATTATAACTATTTATAAGTTTTACATCTAATCAAGAAATAATTTTACGAATTTTAAATCTACCACATTTGTAAATGCATGTGTTCTCATTTAAATGAGAAAGTAGCAACAATAAAAAAAAAGCAGAAGATCTGGTAGAGCAACTTATTTTCCCATAAAGATCTCTCGATCTCTGTGAGTCTAATGTCTCTCTTCATATTGGTTGAATATTTTCAGCGTTCAATTCCACACACGAACATTGCATTGTGGCTCTGACGATGTCAATCATAGCCTTACTCCATTTGCTTACGGCTAAGTTCCATCCCGTATTTCAAAAGCCACTTTTAAAAGGAAACTTGTTCATTTCATACAAAAGGAAGTATTTGATTCAACAGCTAATTGACGAACCAATCCTCTTCCGTGTTTTTGTTGACTGATTTCACATGTCAGAGTCCACAAATACGTTTCGATAACTTCAATATTTACGTAACACTACTCGTGCAATCTTTAAAAACCTGTGAAAATTTGTGACGTTAAGGTCCGAAATCAACACTATCGGAAAAGATTAACGATCTAGAACATTTAGGACAATTGTATTTATACAGTTATAAATAAGTATATTTATTTGTAAGTAAGTATAAAGGTGTTTGAATTATTTGTTTATAAATGTTCGTGCTTGCATGTATACAAAATGTATCTATAGCCTACTTAAAAACTGGTTTCTTTTTCTTTTTGTTGGCATATGTTTGTCTATAAATCTTCTCTCCTTCTCTCTCTATATATATTTTCACATATTCATATACCAAAAATTTTCATATTTTCCATAACATACATCTACCTGAAAACTAAAGTTAAAAAGTAAAGAACTTCCGTAGGAATTAACGTATATATCCTGATAAAGGGTATTACTTTTATTTTTAAACCCTAATGGTAAGGTTTTATATTTATTAATAGAATCAATGAATGTTTCTAATTCTGTACTTTTTACACATGATAGCTCAGAGTGCGAGAACCTTTTGATTACTTATGTGCAGTTTTGTATTTCTTCACTTTATTATATGCCTGCACATTTTTACTTATACATCTACCTATGAAAGAATATCATGTGTTATAATTGTTATTGTTGTTTTTATGATTCGCACCGAAGTGCGATCTTCGTGTCCGAAGGTCCGTGTTCTATGGATCTCGAGTGTTCCCAAGATGGTGAACCCCTTGAAGAGTCCATAGAATTTCTAGGGAAAGATACTGAGATGATTTCCCGTTGTCTTCCTCGGAAAATCATTAAGGAATGAGTTCAGAACTGAAGAGAAAGATGAAGAAGAGGAGAAACACAGGAAAGGAAATTTTTCACAAACATCCATGCCCACGCCGGGAATTGAACCCAGGTTCCGACATAAGACCCCGCCGGAACGGCGTGTTATAATTATTAAATAACAAAAATCACAAGGCAAACATAGGAATAAAATATAAATTAGTAATATTATGTGGTTTCCAGACATCTAAAACCTTTTGTAAGAGCTTAATAATCCCACTTACAATGCTATCTTGAGATCGTAATGCACTTTAGTACACCATAATTTATTGATGAACTTTGAGCAGCTCCAGGTTCGATCCTAATTAAAACAGCAAGACGGAACTTCACAGAGATAAATTTTAATGTGTTTTTAATATCTTCATACAGTTTCATCTCAATCCGATACAAAGTTTTTGTTTTACATGCAATTCAAGATGAACTACAATTCTAGTCTTGGTAAAATTTGAAATGTAAAGATATTGAAATGTGTTTACAATAGAATGGCACATAAAAAAAAGAAAAATAAATAAGTTTCAAAATTTGAATTTAATTTGTTAATGGACTTTAAAGTGTGAAAGAAACCCTTGCCAATAACTCTACGAAACGAAAAGAATTAAATCTCGCGTGAAGAGTTGCTGGAAGGTCTTATCCCTGCTGACATCCGATCACCATTGTATAAAGCGAGCAATTCCGTTTGATGAAAATCCCATTGAGGTAGTGGACTCGCTTCACTATCTCTTCTTCTCTGCCCTCGGCCTTCGATCTGAAAGCTTTCGCAGAAGAGTTTGATGAAACAGCGTTAATTTCACGGATGGCATCGGAATCAAACCTTCGCTAGAAGAGAGAGAACAGACACGGACAGCAACGAAAGATATGGGGGTGAGATTTCATCAAATCAAGACAGCTACAAAGCGGGAATTATTCAGGAGTTACTATGTTGCGAAGTTAAAGGGAAAAAAAATCCTCTTAAAAACTTGACTCAACCTGTTTCAAAAGAAAAAGCTAATACTATCTAGAATGATAAAACTGTTTTCAAGTTACGATAGCAATCAAAGAGAAAAAAATTCTTATAATTATTTAAATATAAAATTATAACATAATAAAAAGTAATTAATTAGTACTTATTATTTTTCTATATATTTACAATTCATAAGATATTCTGATTATTATTCCGTAACTTTCATATATATATAATAATTTACAAACACGTATACATTTTTAAAAACTAGAGATGTTTGCAGTTTTAATCATAAATTTATAACGTTTCTTAATAACCATCTTAAAGACTATCACTATTGCCTTGCGATTTGAGTAGTTTCATCTACATGAGAAAAGGCGAAACGGCAGTCTTGGGATCCCCAGGAATTAATGAATTGTTAAATAAGATTTAACTTCGACTTAGAAGTTTTTATTTAATTATTTTAATTTATATATTTTTTTCTTCTTTTTTTTAGTTTCTGATTTTGCTTTCTAACTCACTTTGATAATAAAATTAGGACTAACTATGTTCTTTTATTTTTTGAGAAAGTACTTCTAACCTCGCGGGAGCTCATTGCATTCACTACCCGGTCCTAACTTCATCCCGATTGTTGAGAATCACTGAAGCCTCCAATGCCCAGAAGGGCTTCCAAATGACATGTTGTTTTAACTTTAACTTCTAATCTCAAAGGTCCATTATACTGAAAGGGTAAATACTACATTTAAGTAATAAAATTATCATACATATAAAAATCCCAGCAATGTCACGCCGTAACGTTCACATCACTTTCCTGTATGCTCGATCTATATCCGGAAACGCTTTTGAAGGGGATTCGAGATCTACTCTTTATTACATTCGGAAACATCTTTTCTTTTTTTCCATAAACAATTTCTGAACCGATTTAATCAACTTAATTCGTGTACATTTTCTTTAATTCTATTATTATGCACTATATTTAATAGTTAATAGTTTTAATAGTTAAAAAGTTATTCCTGTATGTAATCTCTCATTCAGTTGCTGTCATCCAATTATATCGATTCTGGTTATAAAAATCAACAGATTCTATCAAATTTTCCGATTACATTTTAACCGCCGAGTTCAACTCAGGAAGTAGCAAGTCCTTATTACGCTTGCAGCTTTATTTTTGAATTTCCATTAAATAAATAACTTCCTTATGTTGTTTTACAGACGGGGTTATATGTTGAACTATAAATTCCATCTTCAGAAATCGATTAATTATCCAAAATTGTTTGTCTTCCGGAGTCAATTAGTTTGTTTACACCGGAAGTGCATTTAGAACAAGCCACCAACATTCTCTTGTCGTTGTTTAAGTGCTGGTATAGGCAAAGGAGACAGATCTAAAAAGTTCAAATACTTAATTAATTATTATAAGTCAAATATTACAAAACCATACCATTAAATTGGTCCCTTTTCATAAGCACGAACACTCTTTCAGCAAACTCTTCCTTTTAACACTCAATTTGCATCGCTGGAATAAAATAGCCAATAAAACTCATTTACTTTCGACACGAGAGATACGAATATGTATGAACTTGGCTCACATCACGCAGAGTTGCACAAATTTCCCATCATCTTTTAATTATCTCGTTTAAGTTGAAGAAAGAATCACCTAATCTCAATACACCGTTTTCTATGCATTCTTAAAAAAAAAAGATTTAGAATAGTTTTGGTAATTTTTAATAAAAAAACCATAACCATTATCTTCCTGTCCATCAATTGGCTTTAATCACTACAATTCCAAAACTACAACAATCTTTCCATATATTATTTTTTTGAGTATAAGTCCATCCTAGAGGAATACGTATATGATGGAATGGTACTGATTTAAACTACTGTATAATAAATACAGTAGAACCTCATTATAACGGACTAATTGGGGCTGAAGGTTGTCGGTTTTAATGAAAGTCCGGTTTATAACAAATAATTCTATATCGGTGTAATGCATCAGGGTGTACATCAATGAAAGGACAATAGTTAGCTATAAAAAGTACTTAACGACATGACTCAAAGGTTACTGAATACAAACTGATGAGTGTGTGCCGCAATTTGTGGAATTTCAGACAATAACGAAATTAAATGATCGATAGAATTGAGAAAGCAAACGAAGGAACAACGCTACAAAGTTGCGAATCCTTCCTTGTAGCGTTGTGCCTTCGTTTGCTTACTCAATTCTTTGAATCATCGGGCACGTTAAAATTTTTTTTTCATTAAATAATCGATATTTAATCGCTTGCTTGGAAATGAAAAACTCGTTAGATAAACATATGCATCCTTTATTATTATTATACTAGTTGACCCGTGCGAATAATTCGCACCAAAAAACCACTTTTGAGAAATAATAAACAAATTATTTGAGAAATAATAAACAGCTGTCGTGCATGTTAGTTAAACCCATTGTCAATAGATGGCGC
>JAFIDM010003189.1:17978361-18000824 GCA_023159025.1 Thereuonema tuberculata | reverse complement strand
CTGGTACAACCGAGAACAAACAATAATTTTAAATGATTTCGTCGCTCATCCAAAATCACCTTTCTTTCCACCCCTTGCTACTGAATTGGATACACTGTATCTGAAATACGTGCGATACCGATACTAAATAACGAAACACGTGGGCTTTTTTTTTTTATTTTTAGCTACTTTTTACATTTTAAAGATAAAAAAAAAAAAATAAAATCGGCCGGTTAAAGCGGAGATCCGGTTAAACGAAGTCCGGTTAAGAAGGAATCTACTGTATTAAAAAATGGATATTGCTAACAATATTTAGACATCTCAATTCTTTAGCGGCAAATGGAGACTTCCGCTGATGATGAGCCAACACCCAGCCGACTGAAACGCCCCGATATCCATTTTTTTCTAACGTTTAGAAATTACAAATGCTTTTTGTACTTTTTTTCATATTTAGAAATAACAAATAAGTTTCACAAAAAAACAAAACAATGGAAGCTTGAGCCATTTTACAACATAAAGAAAATAACAGAGTATTATTTTTTTTTGATGTATTAATAACTCACAAAGGCAATCAGTTGCTGACTGAGATATCGTCATTTATACATTATTTTCATTACTTCAAAAAACAAGAAAAAAAAAAAATAATTAACCAACTTTAAGGAAGTTTCAGTTCTTGCTTTAACTTTTATTTTTGTTTTATTTTGCATTAATAATACATTTTCGGAGATTGTAACAAATTATTTTCTTTCTAAATTCCTTTTTCAAATGTCAAGTGAATGTTTTCATCTTATAACTAAGGTTTTTCTGCTTTTGTTTACCTCTTTTTGAGTAGAAGATAAATCTTCAATTCCTGATTATATCTCTCACACACAAAAAGCATTTTCTTCTCATTGGGTCCGAGATCCTTGACGAGAAAGTGTTACAATGTTCTCTAAGTGAAAGCTGTGATGATTATCTACCGTCACCTTTGATTCATAGCTAAGAACTGCTGGTGCATCACAAGTGTATATTTTTTCCCCTCTCTCCATTACGGAATGAGAATGACTCTGACAGAACCTACCTTCGATACAAAAAATACTACGTCCTCTCCACCCTTCTCTAACTAATCCAGACGCCCAAAAAGGTGGAACCCGTCCGCGTGGATTCAAGGTCGACCGTTCCAACTATTTGGAAGCGGGGCATTGATTTCCGCTGAATTGTCCGCGAACCCTCCCACTTGAGAGGACATAACTTAGATGGCAGATGACCCGAACATTGCCCCCATCTAAAGCTCAAATTTCGAGAAATTCTGGTCTTTTCCTCCCCCGCGTCGTAAACTTCCTCGACGTCTTTCCTCTGAGCAGCATAATCGAAAGCAACCATTGCTTTTCAATCGATTACATTCTTCCTTTGATTGCACGACATCGGCCCAAATAAACATCCAATGTCCACGTTTTGTAAGAAACACTGCTATGATGTCAGCTGAAAAATCTACGAAAAATGCTGTATTTACATGATTCATCCTCGACAGTAGATTTATTAATGAATAGAAATTTTTTTAAAAATCAGAATGAATGTAATGGACCAAAGTCATTTTTTTGAAGTAATAGTCGTTGGAACAAGTTTCCAAAAGTTGTTTGGTAAGACCTAAAAAAAAACAGATGTAAAAAAAAAAAAATGTTATAAAGTTTAAAATGCTAATTTCTATTTTTCTAATTAAGGGGAGGCGAAAGGTAAGTTTGGACGATTTGGAAGTCAAATCGTTCTGAAAGTATTAAAAATGCAACTAAAAATCTGAAAATTTAAAATATGACAGTTTAAGTATGAATGAATCACATTCTTCTATTCTTGATTTATAAATGATAACAGAATTAATTACATTTAAAATCAAAACCAGCTAATTTTTCGAAGGAATTTGTATTCTATGAAATTATTTTAGCTGAAAAAAAGCTCCCATTCTGATTCTATGAATAAATAAAGTAATAATCTATTACTTGCTTTATTAAATTTTAAAAAAAATAAAAAACATAAATCAAAACTATCAAATTTATGTTTTTTATTTTTTTCAAATTTAACTACTGGGAAAGTAAAGGAAATTTTGAATTCAGGAACAGATTATTATTTTATTTATTTAGCTGGTTTTAAAATTAAATGTAATTAATTCAGTTATTATACAAAAATCAAGAATAGAAGAATATGATTCTTTCGTATTTAAACTATCATATTTTAAATTTTCAGATTTTTAGCTGTATTTTTAACAATTACAGAACGATTTGAACTTAGACCTCCACACAGACTTACGCCTCCTCTTAAGTATTGGAGTATCTACATACAACAATGTAAGTACATATAGCTCCTTTGCTGCAACAACGGCATAACTCAACATCAACGTCCTGAAAATGAGTTTGAAAGTTTCGAGAATGAATAGAATGTGTTGATCAAAAGTGACACAATTCGCCCTCTCGCAGCGAGTTTTAGAAGCTCAGTAACGTCATTCTGTAAAAGCAACGCCAAAGACTCGTTCTTTTTGTGCAAATAATCCGACACTGATAATTCTTGAGTTATGACGTTGTTGCAGTAAATGTATACCTCACATAACTTTTTCACTGTTTTGTAATTTCTTTTATTTTATTATTTTTATTGTCAAAAATCAGTTGTGATCTTTTACAGTGGATCCCAAAATTTCAGGCCTTTGAGAAGTTAAAATTCGGAAGATTTCCTCCTCACTCTCCCCCTCACAGTTTCTTTGTTACTTTAGAAATACAAATAGGTTATCTAACGATATTAAATACGCAGGTTGAACCCGTTCTTTAGGTGCTGGTTTGTAGCTGAGGAACCGGGTTCACTTCCCGGCAGATACACGGGTTCATCTAACCCTCTATAAAATGATCACATTTCTTTTCTTGGATCAATGGTGGGAATGACTGATCTATAAAAATCTAGATCCACCTAATAAGTGTTTTGCAAATAGACGAAATAGACGAAATGAAACAAACGAAATAAAAAAAAATATATCATAAAATCATCATTTTATCGAAGAAAAGTTCGACGAATAGAAAGTGATTTTAAAAATTAAACAATTAATTAACAGTCAGGATGTGTTTTTTCGCCTTTTTTGTCTTGATATAAACATATACGACACCTGTTGAGAAAAAGACGAAATAGTAGGTCATGGGTCATACTCGCTATGCTGTCATATTCCTCTATTCTAAATTTCTGGACAAGTCTATGAAATCATAAAATAAAGTTTTTATTTAAATAATAATCATTAAAATAAATTTGGTTTTCTGAAAAAAAAAGTTTAATTAAACCGTTAAACTTTCAATTTTTCACAACCGTTATTATTATTATTATTATTATTATTATCTACTCTGTGAGTATGTATTTGATTTACGAATAAACACAAATAATCGACAGTAATTTTGATAATGAAGAAATGCAAAAGAATTCAAGGGGCAAAATAAATAAATAAATAAATAAATAAAATAACTTTTAAATCTTTCAGGAATCTGTCTGAAACTTAAATAATTCCACATCCCAAAGGCGACCATCCTACGATCGAACAGTCTTGCCCTCTCAGCTATGGCCTTGAAACAGTTCAATAGGTCATGAGACGCGTGGCATTTTAACAATATGGTAAGAGGTTTAGATTGTATTTTAACAATAGAGAAGCGCCCTCTATTGTTGCGATAAAAGCTGTTGGGGGATAATTTCTTTATGTCAGAATGATTTCAAGATAATATATAACAATTGGACATCTCTCTCTGTACGTATCCACAAATAGACGTCAAAGAAACGTTATGTTGTTTTTAATTTTTTTTTTTTTAACTCGACTAAAACGCAGTTAAGGAACACAGGGAATTTTTTTTTTTTTTTTTTTTTAAATTAAACAATTTAGCTGAAAATGACTAACTTTTCAAATTTACAATTTTCTTTGCCGTCTACTTATAAAACTTCCAACAACTTGTAATTTGAAAACGAAGAAATGTATCTACATAAAAGAAAAGTAGATTTTTTTCTGGCCCTATCTCCTCCGAAACCATAATACAAACAGAATACAAATAAGGTGGCAAATGTTAGATATAATATTGAGGATGCTCACATTTTCATTTTGATCACCGTGGGTCTACCGGATGTCCCGGGACATCCTGGATCTTCAAAACGGTCTTCGAGATGCTCACAATTCCATTATTATCTACTGGGTCAACCGGCAGTCAAAGTGACTTATGATCAAACATGAGGTCTCCGAGACTCGCTCAAAATCTCTTCCTTTCTCTAGTGAGAAAGCGGTCGCGATCCTGGGTGGTGAGAAAATTATCCAAAATCACGTGATCACAGGCTTGTTAGTTATTGAGAAAGTATTATAAGAAAACAAGTTTCCACAAAAGAAAAAATGGTTACATTTCATTAAAATTAAAATTCGATAAATACTGCTTTACAAATTTAACTAATTAGAATTAGAATTGTAATTACAGCAGTTCAGTCACTTTATGTAATTCTTCTTGTATATGGCTATTAACCCCTCTCCCCTCAAAAAAAAAGGTGGGGGGGACGGGGGTAAAATAATTGCTCGCTCGATGAAAGAAAAAAAAAGGAAGCAAGAAAAACATCCAGAATTTTCCTATAAAGAAGTTGTCTGTTAGCGAATTTAAACATTTTTATTATTATTGTTGCTATTGCAAAGACAAAAGACTGTTTAGCGAAGATTACAAAAAAATTCATTTGAAAAAACAAAAATTAATGGAAAAGCCTACGACCACGGATATTATATTTGCAAAGTGATCTCAATTAATTTATTTTATTCCTGAGTTATTATTACTTAATCTTTTCAGGATTTTTAAAGAATCACAGTTTTTCAGCTCGTGGGAACTTGCCCACTCACATGATTCAGTTTCAGCATTTTCCTGTACCTATTCAAATATTTCTATAGGATTATTCAGCTGTTGTCATTCTCTCTAAAGACCCACTCTAAAATTTCTTTTCAGGAATCACTTTGTAATTTTATCAATGACAAAAGCCTGACACACACATAAATAAGTCTATTTATAAAACTTATATTCCTGTTAATTTATGCCTTTATAAGTCACATAATAGAAACTCCGATAACATTCGTTTTCACCCATTTTTTTTCTTTAACAGATTTACTAGGTATTTTTATTTACATCTATTTATTTGTAGGATTTTTCCTATGATGTTATTTTAACGATATTTTGGATTTTTATTTCCTTTTATTTTGCATCGGTTTTCTGAGACATATTTTACCAGACAAGCATAATTTCTATGTAGATTTAGTAGAAAAGTGAGAAGAAGCAAGATTTGATATAAGTTTTTGCTTATCCGGGGCCGTTAGGGCACAGCTGAGTGTTCATATGCCTGCCGTTTGGCTGATATGCCTCGAATCTGGGTTCGAATCCCGGTATGGGCTTCGATGTTTCCTTGTTTCTTTTGTATGTTTTTCTGTTCCTTTCAACTGCTTGTTCTCAATTCCACATCTTGCTCTCGGCGAAGCTTAGCTTTTGTCCGTTCTTACTTCTTTAAAAATTGCAAACTGAAATATTTGTGCGATCAAAAAAAAAAGAACAAAACAAGCAAATTTGCTTAACCGGAGATATTTTCGTTGATTTTCAAAAGCCAGTGAGAGCCATTGTTTTAATTGACAATTGTGAAACTCCCGCGCTGACATTTCGTTGTTGACGCTTTCTTTAGAAGCCTATTTACCGATAAGAAATTCAATTAAGTCAAAAGTCTGTATATGTGTTTGTCTGTGGTTGTCTCTCCTTCTACTCTTGATAACTTTTGAACCAATGGATAAATCTTCTGGAAATTTGGAGTTCATATTTAAAAGGAAGAGGACAATATAACTTTTATATTTGAAATCTTCTCCAAATGGGTCCTTATTGAAAATTAGCGAGAAAAAGTGAAAATAGTTCCATTAATAAGCATTAGAAATTAAATGACAGATCTTAATCCTATTAGGTAATTTATTAATTTGTGCGTGGTTTGAAATGATAAATTAAACGATTTTAGACAAGTAAAAAAAAAATTAAACAAGTAAAAAAAAAATTTAGACAAGTAAAGAAAAATTTAGACAAGTAAAAAAAAATTTAGACAAGTAAAAAAAAAATTAGACAAGAAAAAAAAAATAGACAAGTAAAAAAAAAATTTAGACATTAAAAAAAATTTAGAGATTAAAAAAAAATTTAGACAAGTAAAAAAAAAAACCACATTTGATTAAAAGTAGGCTTAAGATCGTTCAATTTTTTTAGCGATCATTTAACATTTAAATCAATACGAAACTGTGAGAAGCCCACAAAAGCAGTCAAGTTATAAGCAGTCCTCATTTTTGTAAACAAATTATAACACCTGCAGAAAAAAAAAATCAATTTAATGACCATCAATTAATGCATCTCCAGTGGACAGGTTACTTAGAGATGAATATATGAGCAGATGTAGTGGGCGTCACTAAACCCACTCTATAGTGGATGTGTATCAGACAAAGACAACAATAACACGAATATCCGGTCTAATTCAGCTGCTAACGAGATGAACTAAGTTCGGATCATTTTGTTTTTGCTTTATTTGTTACCGAATGACTGGAGACTCTAGATATATCCTTTTCGTGATTGGCGAACAGTAAAGCGTTGTTTTTATAAACGATATGTAGATTATAGAATATGATACAGATGGAATATACTAAGTTACCACTTTTGTTTTTTGTATTGTTTTTTTCACTGCAGAATACTGAGTTTCTTGCAAAATGTCAAACAACTGGGCTGTTTGAGTACAGTCCGTTTTAACAATGAGAATTACAATTAGTTCACGAGTTATAATGATCACCAATATTGATTCCTAATTAAGTTAGCTGGCCATGACTATGATGGCCGAACGTAGGAAATTACTTCATTTACATAATAGAATTTTTTTTTTTTTAATGAAAGAAAGAAAAAAAAAATAGGCCTACGTTGACTGGCTGGGAAAATTTGAGAAACTCTGATTCCGGACTTTATTAAATTCTCTCGATTAAAATAAAAACAATATAACATATATTGCAGTTCCGGCATTGCCTTGTGGTCAATGTAGCGGCCTTCCATGAGGCAGATGTGTCGGAAATCATTTGGAATGACTTCAGACCCGACAAGAAAGGAAATAAACACTTGCATGAATGTTTATTTTCTTTCTTGTTGGGTCTGAAGCCATTCCAAATGGTTTCCTGAGGAAGGTTTAGGAAAACCACCACAATATCTATTCCCGTACCTGACTGTAGGTATAATTATATCGCCAAGACACCTGGGAGATTACACCAGTTTCGCCTTAGGTAATGAGGAATCCAGCATCGGATTGATAAAAAAAGTTATTAATCAAAAAACATTAATTTATAACTTTAAAATCTGTTTTGTTTTTTTTTGCAATGGTAAGCAACTTGAATTCTTTAATGTATTTTTAATTACATCTAAAATGTAGTTAAAATGACGAATAAATCACTTTAATAAAATACTAAGAGTACAAAAAAAAATGTAACTGCTTCGTTGACTATTATTCTTCCTTGATTTTCTTTATTTAAAACATTAAAATCCTTTCGGCAATCAAGTGCAGGAAAGCAGCTAAAAATCCCTGTGGCATGTATCTCCTGCTAGCAAAAAAAAACCGCACATTGTTCTTCTCGGTGAAGTCCCCTCAGAAGCGGCAAACACGTTGCTTCGAAAAACCTGCAATTTTAGAAGCTGCTGACAGTTGGCGGGGAAGAAAGTTGAGCTTGGGATTTTTATTCATGTATTCACATGTGCAGATAATTGATGAAGGGAAGAAATTGTGCTTCATTATGGGAGGCTTCAGGCAGTATTGATTGACAGTCTTATCGGAATATAGGAGAAGAAGGAAGAGGGAGAAATGATGGAAGGGGGGAGGTGAAAAAAGGATCATGAGAACGATTCGGAATTAATAAGAAATATGGATTTCCTTTGGAATACAGCACCGATAACCGATGTAGCAGAAGTGGAGGAAAATAATAATAACGTGGAAGGAAAAAAAATCATCTATAGGCGTAATTTCGTCTGGCTGCATAAGAATGCAAGGTGGTTTACCATTTTGAATGTCTAATGGAACGTCATCTCTAAGAATGTGGTACGGTAAAGAGTATTTTTATTCTTAATAATTTTGTCTTAATTAATATCTTTATTAGTATATTGTAAAGTTCGGATTTAGGGCTTATCATTTTGCTTGGTCCTTCTGTTACTCGTAGAACATAACTCAGTTGCACATTTATAACGACATGAATGAATAATACGTCATAAGTCAATATGACGTATTATTGGATCACTAGAAAAGAAAATGGCAGAGTAATGGATCTTAAAATCTTACGACATTTTTTTTATTATTATTTAGCAGAATAAACAACTCATGAACCACAGCATGTATTATGTGAGTATAAAATAGTTACATGTAGTTATTTATGAAAAAATACAATATTGAACCAAAAACACAAACAATAAAATTACACGTGATTTTTATTATACATTTTGGCAAAAATAGCATTCATGCAATTTTTTAAGCAATTATATATTTTTAAGTTATCAATAGAAATCAATAAGTTTATTTAAGTTTTCCAAGTTTGGAATCAGAGATTGGAAATCAGATCTTTCACAAAACTGTTTGCAATTAAATAAACAATGAATAGAACCACATATTTCTTCACCACATATTCCTCGATCATGTGAGTTAACATGACGTATTGTTAGTTCATTAAGTGTATTAATAAATCATTGAGTTAATATGACAAGTTGTTACATCGTTAAGTTGGAGTAGTGGAATATTATTAATTATAATTCTAGTTGGATTATCTGGGGAAGGCGGGATTGGGCTGATGAGTCCGCAGAAGGACGAAACGGCCGTTCCCAATTCCTTTCCCATAACTAAAACAGAGAGGCAATTTCAATTTTATTTAGATATGTGCTGGTTTGTTTCTTAAGTTATATGATTCTACAGCACGTTATATATTTTTGATATTATTATTTATTTTTATGAAATAAAGAAATAATGATAGAATATTGACCTAATATTACCTATTACTAGATCGGTAAGTTAGCACAAAGTCCTATTGGGTCATTAGTCTTTAAACAGTGACGGATCAATTATTTAATTTATACTATTAAATTACAGATTTAATCATGAAATGAAATCAAATGTATCAAACAACAAAACGAATACAAACAAAATCGATTCCAAAATTGGAAAAATCTTTTCAAATATAAAGCTGACCCGTTTCAAGTCGTCGATCCAATCCTTTAAATACGCATGTCATGTTTTAAGAAGATCCATTGAACGAAAGTTATTAAGGGATTCACAAAGGAATATGCCAATGTATAATTTCCATAGAAAAAACTCTTTAAAAATCGTAGATTTAACGTGATACAAAATTTTAAAATTTAGTTATTTTAAAAAAACTTACTAATTTCTTCTAATAAATTTTTTTAGTAAAAAATAACATTAGTTTGTAAGTTATTCAATTTCATCAACATCAACAAAAAATAAAGTTCAAACTGAGTAGTTTAAAAATAACATTACAGGTTAACAATATGTAAGTTTAATGAATAGTTAAATACATGAAAAATATTATATATCATCAAGAATTCCAGGAAATCAAAAAAAAAATAAATGATTGAGGATTCCAATTTCAATATAAGTGAATAGCCCGTTATTTTGCTTGTGTATCCGGCTTTGAATGGAATTCTCGGAACCAGTTACAGATTAAATGATTATTTGTACAGATATATCAATAAATATTACGGGAAGACAATATTTCAAGCGCTGTAGGATGGTTTTTTTTTGTTTTCGGCGGAAGAAAATGACAAAAAAATCTTGAAAGCCGAATTCAAATAGTTTTTCAATAGGAAATTGTAACTTTAAAGATGTTCAAGTTTTTAATACGTAGACAGAAAATGGCATAACTTCTTAAATATGCCAGTTGTACGATTACAAATGGGTTTATTCTGAAAGCATTTTTGGTTTTTTTACTTGAATTATTTTGACTTTCAACCAAGAATCTATTGGCCTACAGTCGAAATTAACCGAGTAATAATTTAAGTGTCAATAAAATTTAAATGAATATTACGATACAGTCATCTTCAACACAGTGTTACATCTCTAACGATACGATATGTCACAGGCATTGCATATCCACATTAAGTTGCTGAGTTATTGATTCAACACGACATGTTAATTCAATGATCTAAAACAAACGTTTTGTTAAGTCAACGATCAACAATGTAGGTTAACCAGAATCCATAGGTACATCTTCTTCATCTTAAAGTGCGAGCACCGAGGTACGCATTCTACGGAACTCAGGAGTTCCCTTACAATATCCTGGGGAAAGATATTCAGGTGGTTTCCCGTTGCCGTCCTCAGGAATCCATTATGGAAATAACTTCAGACACGAAGAGAAAGAGAAGAGAAGTGAAGAAGAGGCTGACAAACACAGGAAAGGAAATGAAACAGCCATGCAGCTGCCGGGATTCGAACCAAGGTTTTAACACATCTGCCGCCGCCTAAACCACTATAGGCTCTGTAGGAACGGCAAAATTACGTCATGTTACCTCAAATGATCGAAAAATACGTTTTAGTAACTAAAAATCCATTTTTTTCCCTGATCTTTGTATTATAAGCTTCGTGTAAATATGTTTCCAATTATTCTCATTAATTTTTTTTTTTTTTTTGAGCCTAGAAAGAAACATTTTGCATTTTTTTTTTTTTTTTTTGAGTTTCGATGCTTATTTTAATCAAATAATAGTCAATTATTGGAAATATCTAGGGATACTTTTCATGTAAGGCAGAGATTTCCAAATTTTGTCGGTTCACAGCGCCCTCTTTTCACGTGCACCGATATTAAATACTGTAACACTTCCGTTTATTAAGCAATTAGGTCCAAAGAACTTATTCAAGTATTTATATCCTAACAACTTAGTCGTTTAAAAGAATAATACATGTAAATTTAAAGAGAAAGAAATTAAAAAACATAAAACAAAATGAACAAAATTAGGCTTCGCACCCTGAGCTATCATCGACGGGAATCTGAAACAGCTGTTTCAGCCCTAGTAGGCATCATCTGCCAGGTTTACCCTCAACGATGATATATTTAATACAATGTTTTTGTATTAAAAACTCAGTGTTTGTTTAATAAGAAAATATAAAATCATTATATTTATATATAATTTTACATAGTACAGAAATTATTATTTACTTTGCTAGGTGTGTTTCTAAATACATCCCTTCGAAGGCTAAGTAATCTCTTTTCAACGTCTCATTTTTCACATTGACCAAAAAAAACAAACAACAAAAGACTCACATATTTGCAGCTGCAATCACACATAAGAAATTAGCAGCTTTCTTAATTACATCAGAGGAATTATAAAGAAAACAGCACAGAGATAACAAGAGGTAAAGCTCGTGCTTGTAAGGGTCTGTTTGCGAGGGCAGCTGAGATAGACGAGCAGGGTCAACACGAACCTCTTTGTAACAAGCACGAATTTTTCAGCGGTACAGAGATGAAAACCTCATTAGGGAAAATTTCATCTCAGAATTGTCAACAGAAGACATTACTTCCTCCGCCCCCATCCCCCTTCAGCGGGAAAAGAGACATCAAAAAGGGTAAAATGCGAACAACGGGAAATTCCTTCCTTCAACCAAACCCCAAACAGATTAGTGCAATCGTCTACGAGACGGTAAACAGAGCCGTTGCAGGGAAAGGTTGTGCGACCTCTGCCGTCCCTTCGGTTCTCCCCGGTTCCGGTCTTCGTAATCGGGCGGTGGGGAATTAACGAAACTGGGTTAAATTTACTAATTAAAACAGAAATGTAAACGCGGCTTGCGAAGGAGTTTGTGACACCACCACAGCAAACGGTGAGCACTATCTTCGGTGACGCAATACAGGAAGTGGAGGGACGGCGTCGTCGTAGCACAGTAGCGTTCGTTAAGATCCACGAGCCTTAATCTCGTCCTCGGAATCCCAAGGCAACTGGCGTGATGCATAGCGACGTCGTAATAAATAACCACTCCTGATTCCCCGAAACTCTCATTTCCTCGCTCCTGCATTTTCCAAAACTCTCTTATTCTACTTGTGCATCTTCTCTCCATTCAAAACTCAATCAGAGATTCGAATCTTCTAGAGAAACTTGGTAATAAAGAGAATCTAAGAATAAAAGTAACGAATGAATTTTAAAATATTTTTATAAACACACACACATGAGCACACACACACAAACATATGCTTGCAAAAAAGAAAAAAATATAAAATTAAATATATAGCCTATATATTTTTTAAAAACAAAATTATAGTAAACAGATACGAAACGTTAATCTTTATATTTTTCTTGTTTATATTTTTTAAGGTTGTTGTTAAGTTAAAAACTTTCACACACTTGATTTTCTTAAAGACTAAGATTTCTTAAAGATTCAGATTTGGTCAAATCATTCCATAAACTGAAAAACAATTGTTACTATTAAGCCTAGATGTTTTAAATGCCTGAAGATATAACGTTTTCTTTACTTTGATAGATTTTTGGATCACGTGATTCCAGTTTGTTTGGTTGATTGTATATGGTATCTATTAATATAAACATCCGTAAGTACTAACTCACTTGAAGCTTGCTATACACGATAGGGTTGCCCGTAATGTCAAATTTTGAAATGAATTGATTCACTACGAAGAAGGACGTAGCTTCAAAACTCAGGTAAAACCAGGTTTCTGGCATCTTAACTTTGATTGGATGTGTACAAAAAAATAATAGATATCTCCCTTACAATTTATTCTGAAATTTTAGCTTCCTAGAATAGATGGTTTTACAATAAACTTCAATACAAACAAATGGACATAAACTCAATCTACGACTTTAAACAGCATTCTAAAATTTGTCTATGTCCTTTTTTTTTCCTACTCTCTCATTTCTCAGAAGGGGTGTTAACAAATCTTAGAAATCAGATTGGTAATTACCTCTTATTAGTATTTACGACGATGGGTTAAAATGATGAATATGGAATTTTTTGTAGGCCCCAATATTTCTAATTGAATCTTATAATTTCCTTACGAAAGACCTACGTAAGGTAATTGATCCTCAGAAACATGAAACAGCCGTACTAGAATGTTACTTAGGAAACGGTCTTATTTTTACCATTATAATAAAACATTTTAGAAAATTTAAATTTTTTGAAAGTTTGGGTTTAAGGATTTGAAACGTGTATGAAATTTTTAAAAAATCAACGGAAATGAAAATAATTCATCAAAATAATTAATCTGTCACAGTAATTATTTCTATTTGGTTACAAATATTAGAATTTACCTACAGAGTTTTCAGATTTAGAGTTAACTTAAGATTAAATTTATGGCAAAAACTTCTGTGAAGAAAGAGAGTAATAAAAATTTACAGTAAAAACCCCTTCTTATTCGCCAGCCATTTTCGCACTAAAATTTACGATCATTTTTGTTATTAATAAACTTTTTTGACAGTTATGATCAGTAAAAGAAGTGGAAGAAAAGGTACAATTTCTAAGATATAGCTTCTGAATTATTATTAAACATATTCAACTACATTAGTTAACAATACTTATCTTGTAGTTTACAATAAAGCTCGTGCATTTATCAAACAAGGTGATTTTAACATAGATTAAGAAGTTTTTTAATTCTTATTTTAATGTTCATCCAAATGATTTACGGTCGGTTAGTTATTGTATTTTCAATTTCGTAGTTATTTTATTTCTTTAAGTTTTAGAAGTTGTATTTTGCTTCCTTAATTGAACCTGATTATCCCTCCTTACGAGAGATTTAGACTCAGAAAGTCGTTCGTCCCATTTGATGAGCATCAAACAATGTGAAACATCTGTGCAAGAATATGAAAATTCAGTTCGCAGTTATTTATTGATACATCTATATTTTTCGTTTTAGACTGACTTCTCATTATATTAAAATTACGGGTACTGTTTTAAAAAATTGACATTTGACTTTATTAGAGTAATAATAAACTTTATTATTTTTTTTACTTATACTCTTATTTCCTGACACAGACTTCCGTTTTAACTTACACGAGTTTCACGAGTTTTTTGTCGTCTTCTCCCTCTAATTTCTCAACTAGGAGCCACTTGGAAAAAATTCCAAATGTAAAACTTAGATCGTGTTTAATCCTTAAATATTCATACCAATTTTCAAGAAGATCCAGCCAGCCGTTCAAAAGTTATTAGGAAATGACAAGCACACAGACTGACTGACTGATTTCAGGAAAGTATGCCAAAAAATGGGCTAAGAAAAAAAAAAAGAAGAGTTAAGAGTGAAATAATAATTTCTCTTGTTCGCGTCAGAGTAGGAAAGAGAAGAAGATGTAATTGAAAATTCCGAAAACGTAACGACCCTTTGAATGGCAAGAAGGTCAGTGGAGAGGTGAATCTTAAGACAAGTTTTCATTTAAAGACTTATAGTCACACCCTCTTTTATAAACTCCCCCTTACTTCATTTAGTTCCCAATGCAACAGTGATAAAATGACTGCTATGAATATATTTCCGGGCAAATGAACCACTAGATCACAGCAGATAGAAGATTGTTAAAAGGTCTGCAGGTGTGCTAAATGTCAATCTCCTGCCGAGCAAAAGAGAGCTTTAATATAAGACCGTTTTAGGGCTTCTCTCCCTCACTTCATATCGAATTTCAATGGTACAGAAACCAGGGAGAGGTTTGGTGCTCCCATACGTTATTCTAATTATAAGCGCAGCTTGCAAACCACTGATTACAGAGCTAGCAAGTTAGGCGAGTTTTTTTTGTGTGTGTGTGTATTTTCTTTATTTTAATGGAGCAAGAATGCGTTAATCTCTCAGTAACAGGCTCTAAATATTGGTCTTGTTAAGCATTAAAGGATCCTCTGTTAGTAGCTTTAGAAGTTATCCAACTCAAAGCATTATTGCTACAGTAAATCAGTTTTCAGGAAATCACTTCCTTGCATTGTGGGAACTTTTAAAATCAAATAATTTAAAAAATAAATAATAATTTAAAATAATTAGAAAAATAATAATTAAAATCCAATTCGTAGTTGTGCTGAATAATAAAGATGCTAAATATATATACAGTAAAACCTCGTTAAGTCATCACTCAAGGGACCAAACATTTTTGACGACTTAAGCGGAGTGACGACTTAGGCGGAGTGAGCATTTTTGAAAAGAAACAACACTGAAATACAGTATTTTTCATGAATTGCTGCAAGATTCGGTGAGAAAAACAAGGTTTTCAGAAATCAATACATGCAAATGAATGAGTGGAAAAAAAAAAACAAAAAAAAAAACAACACTTTTTAAAGTTACCACATTTTAATTGTTTTAAAAGAAAGGCAATGTCTGTCTTTGAAACGTTCCAGCCAACCATTGCTGCCGCCGAAATCTTCAATGTTCAACTCCTTAGCAATTTCCATGGCTTTTTCTTTGAGAATCACGGCAGAAATCAGCACATTTTGCGATCTGACATGTTTTAGCCATCGAACTAAAACCTCCTCGATTTCGTCAAACTTCGATTTCGTCATTCTCTTTCTTTTGTCTTTGCAGTCAGCTTTTTCAATTACTTGTTTCGATGAAAGAATATCGTTTAATGTAGTCCTGGGAATATGGTGTTCTTTGGCAAAAGCTGTTTTCGAAACATTTAATTTTTCAAAAAGTGCAATTAAGTCTTTTTTTTTCTTTAAAAGAAAACGAGGTAAGTTTTCGTTTCCCTGGCATGTTAAAAACGTAATCGAACCACGAAATTGCAAGAGAAAAAAATAGCCCTTTTAGCGGGGCTTACTCATGAAGTCACACTCAGGAGCAGTCAAGAAAAACGTCTTCACTCGACAGAGTCGCAGCGAGAAGTGTGCTTTGAATGATTAGCAGCGAGATTCCAAGAACCCAAATCCTCCGAAAGGGTAGGAAAGGAATGAAGTGACAGATGTGGTCGAAAATTCCTCGTAAAGGCTTGGCTTTCTCAAAGTGAAGGGGCGGGGCTGAAAAGACAACACGATGGCATGCAAAATGGAGAAGAAAGATGCTTTTGGCCATTTTTGAGGGTGACGAGTTATCCGGAGTAGAATTAAATTTGGTGACAGATAAAAGAGGGTATTTTACGTTATTGTGTATGAGACCTTGTCGGGACCAAAGGAAAACGATGACTTAAACGGAGTGACGACTTATCCGGGTGACGACTTAACGAGGTTTTACTGTATATTTAGCTATACCTGAAGCTATATAAACTGAAGCTATATATTTATACAAATTATGGGCGTTTCATGTCTAAGTGTCAGAACAGCTCTATGACAAGATACTAATATCTATACTATATTATGATTATTATTTATTTCTTGTTTTCTCTTGAAAATAACAATTATTTTTTTTTAAGTAGAGAATTTGTTCTCCATAACACGTTGATCACAAAATTTTATTGCATAAATATTTTAAAATAAAAAAGAAAGGTAAAAAGAGCAGTCTCTTTCTTTTTATTAGTTTCAACTGATTCCATCCGACGTAGTCCATCGACGTTGGAATCAACATATCAAATTTCTTTGTCATTTCTTTGCCAATATATCAAATTTCATTACAAAATATTAATTTAACTAAGGTGACCAGACGTCCCGCTTTTGGGACTGTCCCGCCCCGATTTTTAACAATTTGTCCCGCGTCCCGCGGCGTTTTAAAAAAGTCCTGATTTTTGGAAAGAATGCACGACAAGCTATAGGGAACGGCGGGAGAACGGGAAGGGAATATACGGTTTTCGGCGGCCATGAAAATTAGCCAAATAATATTTGAATTATTGGGATGGAGGGGGGGGGGGCCGCAAATATCAAGTACCTAGGAGCCCTGAGTGTTTAAGTCCGGCCCTGCCATACAGACCAAATTTTTAATCAAGATCCCCCCCCCTCCCGGTCAATGGTTTCCCGCTTTACCAATGTTAAAATCTGGTCACTTAATTTAACACTAATTCATTCCAGAATGACAGAGTAATGTTACATAATACAGAATATAAAACCTAGTATCTACTAATTTACGGTGCTATCTCCAAATTATAAATAGTAATTAAATATTTGCTGTATATTTGTATGGTAGTAAAATGATTTAATTTCGTGTGGTATCCTTCCGCTTTCTGCTGATATTTCCTATACTGTGATTCCCTGAGGAAAATCTAATTAAATAATTTAAGTTCGAATTCCTGTGCTCTAAAATAAATTAAGTTTCAATGCAATGCTTTAAAACAAAAGATAAGAACACAAGATCTAAGAATAAATTACTAAGTTTAAAACTGTGAAGTATGATGTATATATAATGTATTGTTATTTGGGAAAATAAGTTAATTCGAGCCTATACTAACATAGACAATTTCTCCACTCACTGACAAACATTAGTAGAAACAATTTCAATTTAAGATCTGGATATCTGAAAGCCTCCTTTTCCATTGAAAGCGAATATTTAGGCGACGTTACAGTTATGTATTGGATTCAGTGGTCCAATGATATAAGTACTATAGTCAGTGCGGGGAATAATGATTCTCCCAGAATGCAACACAGCTTATAGATTGAGCTCTCCTGGCCGACCGCTAACATTGAAAGAGAAGAGAAGCGACCTCTTCTCTTTCAATGTTAGCGGTCGGCCAGGAGAGCTCAATCTATACGCTGTGTTCCATTCTGGGAGAATCATTATTCCCCGCACTGACTTTAGGTTGCGTTTTAGAGGAGCCGGGTTTAATCCCACCATGAAGGCCAGGGATTTTTCCTAGTTATTTCTCTTCACAAATCGGCGCCCAGGAGCCAAGAAGGCTCGTATGGAAAATACCTATCTGTTACCCTTACGTAGAAATGTTCAAAGAATTTGAAGCCTACTTTCCTGCAGTTTTTGAAAAGAATACTTAAGAAAAATGGTGTCTGCAAATGCTACAAATTATCATACTAATTGAAAGCAAACAATCTAACCTTAAAATTCTGATGTCAGGCGAAACAAATTAATTTTAATTCAAACAAAACACTATAGTTTGGTTGTGTTACAATGGTCGATCCATTGTTGGTAGCCAAAAACATTTACTGCTTCTCTTCCAAGACCGTTAACTGGACAACTTCCAATTCTGTTAACTCACATGCAAATTTCTTAACAGGAATCCACCGGAAGGAATTTTCAAATGCAAAAAAAAAGATAGTTTCTTGTTCATAAATATGCATTCTAAGTTTCGAGAATATCCGTTCCCTGATTTAAAAGTTACGAGTTCCAAGCACATATTGATTTTACACGCTGAAAAGTAACAAAAGATTGTGTGTAAATCTTATGCATGTCCGTGTACATACAAAAAAAAATGTGTATTTAGTTGCCAAGGCAACCTGTTGGTCATTTTGAAATATCAATTTCCCCAGTGTCAATTTAATTCAGCCCGAAGCTTATGGAAAGCGAAGCCTGAACAATTCCGACAAAGGATAACCCGCTGTTATACGAGTTCTTTTAACTATCCCTGCGAAATTACTATGATACGGCGCTCGCTTGGACAACACCCAATCTAGTGGAATTCCCTGAATGGCAGAACAATAAAGAGAAAGGGCGGTAGATTGACCCTTACCAATGGCGTATACAGCTGGGGATCAGTGGGGGAGGCCTCGCCAAGATCAAGTTCCATCTCACAATGAAGGTATAATTTTCAGATCTTTTCTTGCATTTAAGAACAAAAAAAATGAAGACATTAAGGTCCAACCCCCTCATCGGGATGCGTCTGATTTGAGTCTGGTGCCTCAGACAAGTCATAAGTGATACAATAAGGATCCCTCAAAAGAAATGTAATTGGTAATTCACATTCGACAGAAGAATGGACGTAGGCGTTGTTCCTTTTAAACAAAAACTTAATTATTTAGAAACTCGTAGGAAGTTTACTTCCAAAATATCCTCTTAGGAAAAAAAAATATATTTAATTTCTGTCTTCCTTTTTGAAAGCCGAAGGCAATTTTAAAATCTGTTGTTCTATTACAAAAAATAAATTTTTTAATTAAAAGCTAACTGAAATAAGATAGGCGCTGGGAGTATATCTGAAATCATAAAGGCTCAAGGCTTCTACGCAGAGCATTGTAGTTGATTTAGAACTTTAAACTTATCTTTAAACTGATAACAGCTTCCATTAGCATTGCATGCCACAGTATTTTAGAAATAACTCGTGCTCTACTAGACCTATTTGTAGATCATTAGGACTTTGGTTAGTAGTTTCTTTGACATATGCTTTCTTTCTATTATGTCAGTTCAACAATGTTTAGTCGTAATTAAACGTGACCGCTTCGGTTCTGTAACACTTTATTTCAAGACACTCTCCGCCTAGAACTACAATCGTAATATTTTTGAAGTTCTCTATATTATATCTCGCCATCCATTTCACATCTGTAGTAGTTCCTGAGTTACAAGTGGCACCGGAAGGACAAACAAAGCAGCAATATAAGACTCTGCACGCTGTATAAAAATCTAAAAGTTTCATTAAATAAATAATTATATCTCTGAAAACTGTGGTCCAAGTCTTATGAGCAGTTCTTTTAATTATAGTTTACTATATTTTGAAGTAGCTTCAAAGGGGAAAAGGACAACCTAAAGAGATATACTGTACAACAAAAAATCAACAGCTTTTTCTCATTAATTACTTTTAATTTGCTCGTTAAGTTCCTCTTAAGTGGTCCTGGTTTTTAATGTACAGACTTCTTACGCACACATTTATTCTTTTGGTTTTTCTTGTTTCTTATTGATTTCTTATGGATTTACTCAAAAGAGAGGTAGCTTCAGTTAGTGTATATCTTTGTCACTGTATAAACATAGGCTTATGTATATATTTGTTGAAGTATTCCTGTAGTTAGATACGTTGTTACGAATCATTCACAAATATACATTAACAGAACTCGTAAATTAAATCCATACAAAATGGCGACGAAAGCATTAAGTTAATGTTTTCTGTTTATTACAAGTAACTTTCTTGTTTTCCAGTTCTAAGCATTTAATTCAGCAGATATGTACAATTAAATATTCATATTCTTGTTAGTTGATCAAAAATTAAAGATCGGTCATTTTATTCATGACAATTAGTTAAGTTATTTGAGCACTTCTACATTAATGAACTTCAACGAATCATTAACTTTAAATAATTTTTAACAAATCAACATATTTTTATACCATAACCCCTTCAATCTGGCCCTGGTAATCGAAACCACTAAAACCATGTCCAAATTTAAGAGCAATATTAATTAAAATCAAATTTGAACATTGCCATTTCAATTAGCTGTTGCAACTAGAGTCCAGCGAAATTAACAATTTATAAGCCTAACTTCGAAGCACGATATAAACGGTTTGCGAAACGCAGTAAAGCGTAAATTTTCAGTTCTAACGACAACTGTAAACAAAGAATTTTAAACTAATTGAAAGTTGGTAATTATAGTTTGATACCCAACGACCAAGAGAGATATGTGGACGTGGTATCGAAATGTAACTTCTCCATTATCACACATCCCTGCATTCATGGCGTCTCCTGAAACAAGAGGACATTTCGTCTCATATTCCAACAACAACATACAAAAGGAAGTGCTTCAAATATTTAGGGATGCAGATTGGTTACTTGTACAACTGTAAATAAGGCAAATGAACATAGATTTTTGTTTTCCAATGTCTGCAAAACAAAATTAATTATCCTATTAATATTAACGATTCCATTACAATTTACCTTTTGTCATATTTACATAGAAAATACAAAAGCATCCTGTTTTCAGTAATTAAATTATCTACAGAAATAAACTTTTGAGAGTTACATAGCTGTCTGAAATCCAATTACTCCTTTGTTTTCTTTTTCTGATTCTAATCAACACATCAAAAATTCTCTTTCATTTTATTTTCATAATGGATTTAATATTTCAAATTAGTAATATTTATAAACATGAAATCTCATTTCTAAGAACTTTATTCAACGGAGGATTTCTCGCAGAGCAACGGTGTTTTAAGAACATTTCTTTAATTTAAAGTTTATCAAGAATTTTATCAGAAAGTACCGATATTGCTCGGGAATTCTGATAACAGTGAAATTTTCATCACTGCAAGGCAAAATCACTTGAATTTCATCTTCGTAATCTCAAGAATAATTTAGCAGAGCAGTTTTATCATTAGAAATCAGCAGAAATTTATAATACATGGTTGAAACTTGAAAAGTTTTGTAAAGAGGGACACAAAGGCGTAAGTTGGACAAAACATTGCCGAAATAAAGGCAATCTGTAATCACTGAAAAAGGTGACAGTTATATCGACAGTTGTCGATATCCAACAGCGTGGATTAATCCGTTTTTAATCCACTATTAACTGAACTCAATTGGATTAACTGAAATAATTGGATTTAGGCAACTTAAGTAATTATTTTCAAGTTAGTCAATCTTCAGAAAATGGAAAAAATTTGAATATAGTGGATTCCGGTAATTGGGGACTCATTGGGACTAGTGCATTTTGGCCCGATTAAGAGGCTGTCCCAATTACGCGAAGTGTCACAACGGTAAATACAGGTTGTGTTCTTTATGCTTTGTCCCAAATTAACAGCAGCCCAGATTAACTGATGGCCCAAATAACCGGAATCCATTCTATACTATTTATATTGGGTAGGTATTTTAATTTAAAAATACAAGGAGATTTTTTCATTTTTTTTTTTGAGCCATGAAAATAAGTACATGAAAGAAGTACATCAAAACAAGAAGTAAATAAATGATATAATACCTACTTTCCTTAAAATATTGTCTTTAAAATTTACTCTTTTTCTTTTTTTTTTTTAAATGTAAAAACGAAACAGATGGAAAACTCATTGGAAAATCAAATTATAATGCATACACATATATAATAAATAATTATATAATAAACACACACACATTTACAAAGTTTTAAAAAGCTTTTGATTCCACAAATATGAGCCGATGCACCTGGTTACTTCACAATATGTTCCTTTAATACAAAAACATATTATTACAAACGACTATAGTTTCTGGCCCAACTGAGTGCCGATTATCAAGTTTATCACTTATTGTGAAGTAAGCAGGTGCATCGGCTAATATTTGTGGAATTAATATGGACTGTGCACGTAAAATAATTTTATTTGTGATTAAAAAGCTTTTCTTTGAGAATTTCTATCAGCTTTTGGTGATAATTTCTCGACAAGGACTTGGAAACTATTTCAAATATAAAAGTTAACTTATCTCTCGTCATTAAATAACCACGGTAAGTTCTAGAAAGATCAATGCAGCGGTTCAGATGTTATTAGGAGAAAGAGGAACACACATACAGACAAACTGATTAGGTGAGCCTCGATTTCCCAAGAAAAATAGGCTAAAAAAAATGCAACGGCTTGGGGAAAGTAGGCTTCCAATTCTTTCGTAATCTTCTTGCTAAATTCTTTGAATTCAATCACCTAACATACAAGACAAATGATTCCAGCACTAGCCACCGTATTTTGTTTTAGAACGCACTGATACTGAATATCTTCCAAA
>JAFIDM010003189.1:17941135-17962540 GCA_023159025.1 Thereuonema tuberculata | reverse complement strand
TTTTTTACAAGTAAGTGCATTTTATGTTCTATTTATTTTAATACAGGAAATAGTAAGCACATTTGACTCATTATAGGGAAAATACAAATAAAGTAATAAACTCCAATACTTCCAAAGAGGTTGGGGGGGGGGGAGTATAAGGCCAACAGCATTATTGTGAATCAGATTTTTAAAGTTGCTAGACTTAATGTTTTTTCCTCTCTCTTTCATAATAACCCAAGTAGTGGCAAGGAAAGATTGATGATGACACTACAAAAAAACATGTTTACCTTCGTTTTAGTGCGAGATAAGTGGATAATACAAAATCATTAAATATACTCAAAATACCTTAGTGCTGTTAAAATTTGTTGCTTTGATAAAAGGACCTCAACAATTTCTTCATCAGCAGTTGATAAACGCTGTAGGAAAAGACATTTTATTAATCTTTTAAATAAAAAAAAAAGCATAATTACTTTATTTAAAATTAAATCTTGTTAATACTGTACATTTAATGATTGGGTATCATTAAATAATTCTGAAAGAAGGGCATCAATTTACAATCCATTGTCTATAACACACAATGATCATTTTCATTATTTTTTTTATAAAGGATCAGTTGACAACAAAGGAGGTGCAAAGCTAAAAAAAAAAATCACTATCTCTTAATTGTTATACTGCTGCTAAGTTTTATTAAAACAGTAGAAATTAGATGCTTTTCATGTTCTAAACTAAATATAAAGAAAGACAATATAAATTGTTTAAGATTGGTCTGATGCCACTAAATCTCAACACTTCTTCAGTTCAGAAATTTTTTATCTTGATGTGTTTTGGAGGTCATGTTTCAATTATGCCTTTCTTTCCAATTCAGTTATTTTGAATTGTAAGAGAAGTTATAAAAGCATGATCTTACAAGATTGAAATATCTTATTTTTGCCTTAAAATATTAAAAAATCCCTTCAGTCTCGTTCTTTTTTATAATGATGTGTTGCAATCGGAAACATCCCACATTTTCTTATTTTTTATTTTTTTCAGAACTTGAGACCAATTTCCTTTCTATTACCAAAATAAAATAATGATTATTTTAGGCAGTTAATATAATAATCATTAATAGAAATTTTTTTTAGAATTTTTAATATTTGCTAAATAATCATATAATTGTTATGAAAGCAATTTTTCAATGATAAAATTAATTACCTTTAACATATCTAAAGCTATCTGATAAGCAGGTGGATAAACATTCTCCAACGACAACATAAGACATGCCTAAGAAACAAAAAGAATTATTATTATTTAGAGATATGTAATGAATGTTTCACAATCAAATAAATTTAAAACTGGAAATAAGCCTTTATGAATGTGAGAATTGTCTTCAACTGGTTCGGCTTTAAGCACAAACAACAATTTTACTTAATGGACAACCATTGTAATTTCTAGGATCTTTGATAAAGAACAAATGCATTGTTCATTATTTAAGATGGAATATGTTAAGGACAACTGAATGAAATATTAATAGCAAGATGATATTTCTATATTTTTAATAAAATTTATTTGTATAAAAAGCCTGTCTATCCATCCAATCTTCTTACCTTCAGAGTATGTAAAACAAATATATCATAAAAAAGAATGAACTTTTTTTTTCTGACCATTTATCAAAATTTGAATTATAAACGTAGGAAAATAATATGTTCAGTTTTTCTTATTTTGTATGTTGGTTTTTTTATTCCACCCTACTCTCTACATAAGGTGAGAGAGATCATATCAGGCTCATAAACTTGGAATGTGACTACAGTAAACTCCCGATTATCCGTGGAATTGGTGGCGCGGTAACCATGGATAAGCGAATTCTATGAATAATCCAAAATAGGACGAAACACAACAGAAAAATTCTTTTAACATGTTTTATTTACATTAAAATGGCAGTACAGTGAAACCTCTCTGAGCGGCCACCCCACAGTACCGAGAATATTTGGCCGCTCAGAGGGGGTGGCCGCTCTGAAGGGTTTTATAATTGCTATAATGCGTAATATAAACAAGTCTGACATATATTCCTTATTTAAAATGAAATTTAAAACTTATCTAAAGAGAAAATAGTACAGTATTTTATTTCATGCTTTCTTACATTTTTTTTAAAAAGGCTACAATTTGTGTCTGTTTTAAGTTTTTACTTTTCTCTATAACAACCATTTTTTCAAGTTCGTTTTCAAGTAGAATTTCCCGAAAAATGAAGTAGTGGGAAATCTCTAAATCCCACTCGGTGGCCGTTTAGAGGGGGACGGATGGCCGCTGATACAGGTTATTTTAACATTAGGTCTATGAGTCGAAAAATCCGTGCCATGAAAAATTGGCCGTTTAGAGGGGTGGCCGCTATACAGGGGTGGCCGCTCGGAGAAGTTTCACTGTATATCGCAAGCTGGGCCTGGTTTTTTTATTTTTTGTTTTCTTCTTCTTTCTGTACATCCCCTCTTTCTCCTTTTCTTCGCTCCCTCCCTCCGGATTAGACAGTTGCCGATGTGATTAGGAAGATTACAATAATTAAAACTTGGGGACATTCGAAAAGCGGGAGAGGAGAGTGTAAAAAAAATATATATTCCGCCGGACGCGCAACTGGGTCGGCGGCTGTTGCTGCTGCTGCTGAGCCGGGGATGGACGGGCAGGCAATTGGTGGCCTGCGGACCGATTCCCGATGACTGACAAACAAACAGTCGACAAGGCCTAACGAAAATGATGGGGTCCGTGAACAACACCGACGGAGGCGTCTACCTAGCAACTCGCCAGAGGGCACTGCGGATCGTGTTCTATTTTCAGTCAGCCCCTGACTGCGAATTAATTATGGTGATTTTCAGGCAGAAATTCTTGAGACAATATTTGCTGTGGAGTTAACTTGGGTCCATGTTTTCGTTCTATACAAGACGAAGATAAATCTAGATAACATTAAATCCCTTTCAAACTCAAAAGTAATGGTCGTTCCAAGGAGCTAAATTTGCATAATACAATGAGTTAGGTATTCAAAATCGTTTATATTTCTAATTTTTTTCCCCTTATTATCTTCCCGTTAGTTTAAGTCGACGATTGTCTTAGGATAAATGCAGAATAATTATTTGCCACGAATTCAAGTCCACAGTGAATCACTGTGTTTCGAATTAGACTGTAATCTTCCTCAGGCATAGAGGTATCCAGGATTGTGGAATGGAAGGGTAAAGATTGTCGTTATACAAACAAACAAAAAAACAAAACTGTCGTTTCTCAAATGGATGGGGTTACAAAGACACCAATGAACTTTTTAACCAAAAAAAAATAAAATAAATAATAATAGGTCCAACCTCCTAGATTTCTTCAATTTTCAGATGCGACGGGATGTTTTAACCCCTTGCCAACCCACCCTAGGCACGCCAGTATCCTCTAGGTGTTTACCACTCAGTAGCTTAGAGACAAAATACAGGACAGATATTGCTATTGAAAAAGTCGAATATATTAAGCTATTTTTCCGAATTCTGAAATTTTGGCAAAGCTACAGACAATTCCTGCAAGATAACTAAGAATAAATACATGGATTTTGTAAATGCTTATTTCATATTTTACTAGCAAAATCCCCGTTCTTCGTACGGGTTAAAATGATGTGGATGAGAAACAAATTGAAATTGTAAGATCACTTCGAAATGGAAGGGGAAACAATTGCAGACCGCTTAACTCAAGTGTATTGTGGATTGCCGCCACATTTTTCACATAATTTGCACCCCACCCAAAAAAAAAAGTTTTTAATTTAAGTAAACACTACACTATGGAACTACCCATATACCAAATTTCAAGTTTGTAGCATGTTGGGAAGTATGCTAAGCTTTTCGAACAGACACACAGACATATCTACAAATTTCCCTTTTATACTTTCGAATGTAGGCTACTTAATGCAAATATTTATATCAAACAGGAAATCTAACAGTTCTTCTTATGGGAGTCGCTAAAAAAAAAGAAACAAATACAGTATTATAAATCCGGTTTATCCAGTTTAGAAATCCGGTTTTGAAAGTAATTATTCCAAAAAAAATCGTTATTCTTACTGCCTATTCTTGTAGAATTTCTTTTTTGAACTCTTGTTATTTGTTGTATTTAGATTTTTGTTCTACATATACACGTTACTGTCGAATATCTTCTATATATAAATGATATTCCTTTATTTTCTTATATTTTTAAATCTATAGAAACATAGCTACAATAAAAAATCGCCAGTAAAATGTATAATATTGAAGATGTAGAGTCTGATATTATAATCTTTAGATGAAAGCATACAATCTCTACATTCGGTTGCCGTAATACATTAAGCGATGTTTTATTAATGCTTTTATGAATCCGGATTTTCTAATTATAAAGGTTATCATTTCTACATCTTTTATTTACAAACACAACTTTGCACTCAGAATCATAACGACACATCTCCAAAATACTAGGATTAACAATAATCCGGATTTATGAAAATAACGATAGCATTATGCAGATTTATTTCCCAAACAAGTATTATTTATGAACCCTAACTTAAAACTAACTAAATTCAATTAGACAAAATGGTTTTAATAATATTTCCACAGCAATATTATAAAGTTCTATTTGAGTTATGTTATTGTTGTCTCTTAATCCCTCAAAACTTATAACTACACATATATCAAAAAAATGTTTAGAAATAAAATTTAGAAATTTATTTGACGTTATTTATAAATGTCTTTTTAGTAGCTCGTATGCAAAGTATAAAGGGGGGAGGAGCCAAGTATAAAGGAAGGTCTTAATAAGGTTCTGTCAGTCCGTCAGTCCATCACGATCTCTTTAGCCCAAACTGTAAATAAATAAATAGATAATACTTTATTAAGCCTAAAGACTTGTAGAGATGGGAGAAACACGACTTCCGGTCTGCGGTCACTTCTGTCTCACAGGAAGAGGAAGTGACCGAAACTGAATTATGTACTGTCGCTGTAATTTCGTGAACAATATAAAACCAGTTTTTTGCCTTATTTCTTTGAAAATATTTTTAGCTATTCCGATACAAAAAGAACTATCATTCGATACTTAGAAAATGAAAAAGTATTAGCAAATTTTACGTGCCTAATAATCAACAAAATGGTAACTAGGGAAGGCACAAAGGAAGAGCACGAAACGGCCGTTCCAGTCTCTCCCTGATGATAGCTCGTGATGCAAAATCTTTTTGGTTTCTTTATACCTTCCGTAATTATCATTTTGTTGAAAAAGTATTTGTATACTATTTCCTCAATATGATTTGAGGAATTTGAGTTTAGGGTTTTTAGACTGTAAAAAGAAGTAAATATATTGAAAGATGATATTAAAATTGCAATGCCAGTTTCTAATAATCACAGAGTAAGAGCCAAAAATTTTTAATTAGTAAATATGCGTGAAAAGTACAAAATTCCTTTCGGCTCTTTCACATAATTGCTTTTACATTTACATGGTAACAACGCTGTGACGAATGTAATGATTTTATAATATATATACTTTTAGTTCTGGACTATTCACTGAGAATTCTAAAATATTTTTTGTTCAAGCAAAATTTTAAATTGCGTTGACTTAAGAGCTTCTAAAGTACATCGCATAAACGTCTCGAAGCTTCTTACTCTGCTTTAAGACAAGACAAAATAAACTTGCAAGGTCAACCATTCTTTTCGAACCTCCAATGATTTATCTTGTCGTATTGAAATGTAGATCGATGGCGAAAACACTGCGCAGTCTCAGAAGCTCAAAGAGGAAAGCTATCAGTACGCAGTAATCTGATATTGTATCCTAAACATAGGGGAGTCGTATCGCGGATACATGAAGCGAACCAAATGAGTTCCAATAACTGTAATTACGACTGAAGAGAACAACATGCAATAAGTTGGAGTTACTCAATTCAAAAAGCCACTCTTTCAAAAATACATCCCTATTGGAGTTTCCTTCGTATTTTTTGTACATGTACCTGTGTTCTTAGGTTGCTGTTTTTTTTTTTTTTTAAATGCTACTGACTTATAAGAAATAAATTAAGGAATTTAATAGGGGAAGGAATGAATAGTTTTGTTCTACATCTTGTGATTATATTTGCATAATTTAATTGCCTTCTTCTGTTTTCCTGCGTTACCAAACGTCGTCCAGGTGAAGGTTATGGGCCCCGCAGGCGTTCGTCTCCCATCAGCTGCTATCAGATATCCAGAATCCTTTGCGCTGATAACAAAGGATTGTGTTCCAATTGCTTCGTGGCCATAAAGTAAACTGGTTCAAGTTAAAAGTAAATATTTATAAATTGTACACTAAAAATTATAGGGGAGAAAATAAATCATTTCACTACTGACCTCTTTGTGTGATTAATAAGAGGTAAACGTATAATGATTTTAATATGTGTAATAAAATTATGGAGTTAAAGTATATGTATAAGATAAAAAAGACGATAATGTTTAGAAGTACTTTACATCATTTTTTTTTCCGAACAACAATTCAATAGCAATAGAGAATAGCATTCTATAGTTTTCCAGTTTTCTTTTATTACATTAAATGATATATAAAATGATATAAATAAAATGATATATAAAAAGATATACAAATGATATATTAAATGATATATATACAAATAATATAAAATTATTATTTTATATTAAATGAAACCTGGGGAGCTCGATAAAATGTATTGCTGGAGGCAGTTCGCGAGTTGGGAACCACTGTAGTAAATCATGAAATTTGAAGGAAATTTTATGAGTTCCCAATAACTGTAATTACGAGTAAAGAGAACAACATGCAATATTTGTTATTTTATACTGTGTCCAATATAAAATTATATTGCTAATACATTTTTATTTATGTTATTCTTATCAGTGACTTTGCAAACAAAGTATCATAAATGTATTATTACAAGCACAAGTTTTTCATAACATCGATAAATAAGAAATTCTTGAACTTGCCTTAATTTTTTTTTTTTATTTTTCTTTTTTTAAAGCCGTGAAAACGACACAAAAGAAAAAAGGAATATTTTTAAATTATGATGTAGGCCTAACTTTTCCATCTTTCTCAAAAATAAAAAAAAAAAAATCCGCTTTACTTCCTTAAGTTGTTTGAACCCTGTTAATTGTAATCTCATGAAAGCCCGCTCAAATCCAGTTATGAAATAAACGGCTTAATGCTCATTATACAGTATTGGGCAAAACAAATAGTAGTGATTCCATATTCCCACGCTATAATAGGACGAGTGCGAACGTCACGATCTATTTGGATGCAAACAGTTTGATAACTGGTGTTAGGTTTTGAATCAGTTGAGGCTGTAACGGTTCTGAGCACAGAAGAAAAGGTATTTTTAGTCGAATAGCATAACCGTTGTTCCGGTCTAGGACGTAAAGACGGAAGGAGCGGTTTCAGCTTATGTTTCGGAAACGCGTCCTAAGTGATAGTGTGATTCCTGATGCATCCAAAAATTCCGACGGACAGATAGTATTTTGGCACAGCGTAAAGGGCGCACGGGATGGCCATGAACCGTAACAACAATCCAGAAGCCCGGCCGTCTCTTGGAACAGGTTTTTATCTGAAATACAGTAGCGTGCAGGCAGTTTCTTCATGAAAACTTTCCTGGCCCTGTCATTTCAAGGTCCAGAGAATTTCCATATCCTTCCCATTCACCTGATCTTACACCATCTGATGCTGATTTTGGGGGAATGTTGAAATAGTGTGCATTTTCACACTCACCCACCGAAAACTGCTCAGGAACTCAAGAAGAGGGTGACAAAATTACTGTCATGCCGAATATGATAGGAAATTTGCAGGAAATGAACTGAGTTTCCGTCGTAACGGCGAACATTTAGAACATTCGGTACTTACCTTGGATGAATAATGCTAAGTTCGGGTATTCCAGTACTATGTAATTGATTATTTAATTATATTTACTACCCCTACTCCTGGTTTCTGTCATTCACCACTGTTTGTTTAGCCAAATACTGTTTGGTTGTTGTGAATTTTTATAACCGCGCTAATCTCTCGTCAAAAAAGATTTAACTGGAAAAAGGCTTCTGATAGAAAAGTTCGATAGTGTTTAATCCTTAAATGTGCATACCAAGTTACAAGAAGACCCATCTGCTGGTTCAAAAAGTTATTAGGGTAATTAGTTTTTGGGAGAGGATACCTACATAGACAGAAATAGAGTGATTTGATGAAGTCATTTATCTTAGGCTAAAAATGATCTGCACTGGTTTAAGACAGAAACCCATAAATTGCCTACGTGATTATTACAAGGCAATGAGTACTTTTTGTCCTCATCAGAGTATAGCCAATCAGAGGGTAAAACGACAATCAGATAACAGATTATCTCACAGATTGATGTATCTCTCCAAGTTAACTTCAGAGTTAACTTTAACAAAAATATTACGTAATTTGGTTTATGTTTAAGATTGACTTATGTATCGTAAATTTATTAGAAGCATTGTTACATTATATTTCAGGCAATCAGAATGTTTCGAATTCTTTCAAAAAATTCCCAAGAACTTTTTTTGTAGACATATGCTTCTAATTCTTTATTTTTAACAAATCAATGGATTTGCCTTTGAAACTTGCAGTAATAGATTAATTATAGATTCTATCCATTAAGGTGTGTCAAATCTCAATCGTATAAGATTTGAATTGTTAAAGTTATTAAACTTTGAATTAAGTAAATTAATGTTTTTCCTGACCACCCGATTACAGTCTGATTTTCTCGATATTTTCGACAGGAATTCCTGCAATGCTATGGATTGCTATTATTCTGATTAAATTCAAAATTTCAGGTCGTATCTAAGTTCTGAATGCATCCATTTCTTCTATGTCAATATGAAAAATTCGCCAACGAAGAGTGATGTGTGTTCGTCGCATAGCGGCACATCGTTAGGCGTTGCTAGTGAATTAGATGCAACGGTGGCCGCTGGTATGAATGGGTTGTAATCAAACATTAAAGCAAAAATTCACACCCTACTCGCAAGCAGAAAGACCGGGAGGGGCGGAGGGGCAGAGCAGACAGGGAATCCTATATAATTGAAGTTTAATCGAGTTTCATGCCTATCAAGCGCGTGGAAACGAGCCGACTGTTCACCGAAATTAATGCTGATGCTCTAACCGTCGCCGTCTGCAATGTTTACATTCATCGCCCCCGCAATGTCGCCGCCTCCAAATGTGGTGCTAATGAAAAGCGAACAAGAAATGACTGAAGAAGATGTTCAATTTTTTTTCCCCTTGAAAACAAATTTATTATTTCTGAACAGAATGAAAATTGAAACAGTAACACAGTAAGAAGTTGGATTGGTTCAAACTTCAAAGTCCGTTAGTTAGAAGTATGTATAATCGGCATTAATGCCTACATACTTACAAGCAACCAAAAAGTAAGGTAAAATAATCTAAAGGACCGTCTTGAATCGTACAATATATCTTGTATGAGCTCATTATTAGAAAAGGTTGTATTCCTTGAAGCCAATGTCATACTAGAAATATCAATTAAGTACTTTAAGAAATTGTGAGTTTTTCAACTCTTGGGAACAAGAAGTGACCTAACTTTTATACATGGCACATTATACAGCATGTATGAAATAGCCAATGTTTGTCAGATCTTCTATGGTAATCATAATTTCAGTAACAGGGTTGTTTCAGTATGTTTAATGTAAACATTTATTATAGACTGATACCTGAGTCAATGAATACTGTCCACGCACACACTTAAAAAAATAATTAATAAATATTTACAGGGCCATGAAGTATTTGACTATTCTTAAAATCTCAGATCCCTAAATATCTCCCGAGGCATTAGTATACTACAGGGCCTGTGCTTCTCTGATCCAAAAACAGCTTCTCATCCTCAGGTTTGCCCAATCACATTTCATGCAAACAGCTTACAAAAGATAACATTTACTTTAACAAGTTTATACAGTCTTGTGGTCTAGAGGCAGATGTGCAATTTGGGTTCGAATCAACAAAAGTGTTTGTTTCTCTTCATAGGAGGTGGAAGTGTGTCTGTCACCTGGATAATAATATCCAAAACGATAGTAAAGCATTAAAATTCCCTATGACTCTGTGACCAATGATGCAAAATGGATCCCGCGACACAACTACTGATGTAGTGCCACTTTCGTTTTTGAAATGATATCGTATCCTGGTGTATAATGACAACTGCGAATTCTTTTAGAAATTAGAAATTGTATTTTATTAAAGCAAATCTTCTGAGGGAGTCTAAATTGTCCGGGAAACACTAAGTTAAGATGTATATACAAGACAAAAAAAGTTAATGTCAATATGATGACAAAATAAAGTTGCGCAAAGAATTGTGGGTCAAATCCAAATCAAATAGTATTTGAAAGCTTACGTGTGATTTGATTTCCAGTTCCATTTGGTCTTCTGTCTGTCTGCATATGAGTGATTTTTTTCTTTTAAATTATTAATTATTTAAATAAGAAAAATTTCATCGTCAAACAAACGAATCGTTACTTTATGATTATGCAAACAATTTTTCTCAAATTAATCTGTGTAAGAAATTAACTAAAAACGACTTAAAATATAAACTCTATTGTCTGAGAAATAACAATACGTTTAAAGGAATAAAAAAATGGAGAAAGACAAAGCAAAAATAAAATTAAAGAAAAAATGACTGCTTTTAACACAGAACATATCAATCTCCCAATTATACATTCGAATCATTTAGTTTCGTATCAGTTTCATATCCATACTATCAATTACATAATAATAAGTATAAAAATATAGCGTATAGAATTCAGTACACTTCGGTACTTCACGTACAATAACTTGACTTATTTTTATTTTTAATTTTTAACGTGTCTAATAATTAAGTTTTAATTAATATATACAATAAAAACACATAATTATTTATAATTAACTATTTTTAATTAAATTATTTAAGAATTTCTAGTTAATATTTACAATAAATATTTTATATAGTATTTACAATTTATTTCAGTTGATATTTACAATTAAATATTTCAATTGATATTTACAATTAATATTTCAATTGATATTTCGAATTAATGTTTCATATTTACAATTATTAGTTCCAATTAATAATTTACAATAAATATTTTCAATTGTTATATCTATAATTACTAAAACAATTTTATATTTACAATTAGGATAGTTGTAGTAAAAATTTTTTTTTGTTCCCGTTAAAAAATTTGAAACTTAATAATCATACTTAAACTTGATAATGAACTATAACCTTCCAGTGCAGAGCAAATCGTGAACTTCTAGAAAACATAATAGACAATTTCTACCAAACCTACAAATTTAGACACAGTAATACCCTGAAGTAATGCAATTATATATGAAGTTTTGAAATAATATTAGTTGTTCATAATATCCTAAACGTGAAAACATTCTTACAAAATAACTTAGAAAATTCTCTTTATTCTTTAATAACTCCACAAATTCATACAGGCGATATTTCAATTTGGACGTATTAATTTTTGTAATAATGCTTCGTGCTTCATATAGCGTGCTATATGATTTTTTTTATAGTTGATGATTATATTATAATCATTTTTTTTTTCTTTTTTATATAGTTGATTTAAAATTTATGGATGTTATTTTATTTTATTTTTGATTTGGTAAGAAGAAAGATAAATTCTTTTCGAGTTATAAAGGCTTGTAAAAGGATGTCCGTTGCGGAATCCGAAATATCGCCAGTAAGAATTTGTGGAGTTATTAAAGAATAAAGAGAATTTTGTAAGTTAATGTGTTATTTATGATGATTTATAAAATTTATTGATTCTTACAAAATATTTCTTTTAACTCCAGACTGTTGACTTAACTTTAAACTGAAATCATCAAGGAAAATAATAAATAGTTTAAAGTTATCATTAAAATTTCATCTTTAAAGTTACAAGATTTCTAACCTCTATCATGCCTTTTATGTCAATCTTTAATATTATTTTCTACGATAAATGTTAATCAATATAAAAATCATATAGGAACTCACATTAGATGTCTAATCTATCATTAAAATTTCACATTCTTGCAGTAAATTACAGAGAACTATCATTACACTATACACTTACTTCTAAAGGTATTTTGGTTCTAATCCTTTATGTTCTATAATTCAATCAATGCACCAAAAGATCAACAATCAATACACCAAATCTGTGGGCCTGATAAGGGTATAAAAGTTAAAACAAAACTTCGACTAGCTGTTTTTTAAGTGAGAAATAATTAATAATAACAGCATTCAGACAGCTGTACATTTGTTTTAAATTCTTTCCTCTCTTTAATATTCATTAAAAATAGATGATTTATTGAGAGCAGTTGTGAAAGCTCGAGCAACGTGCATAAATTGAATTCAGTGACAAATGTGAAGAGTAAATTGCGTGCAAACAGATCCCTAAATATAATGCAATGTATAGATTTCTGGTTTTTATTTCTCTCTGAAATGACCAGAATTCCTAATGGATGCCATGATTACAAGTTGTCGTGAGCTCTCGTACTAAACTGCAAAGCTGTGAATCTCCAGAGATAAGGAGTCTACAAATAGTTTGGGACTGTTGTTCTGCACCGTTTAGTGTCCACGGGGATTAATCTCCGACATTCATTCATTTGGACTGAACTAAGAATGGGATTTGATACTTGGACTGTAATTTCCACTGCTGTCAAAAAGCCAGGCAGCAAACAATGTAAAACCGCTAACAGATGCTTGACTGAAAACGAACTTTAATAATTTTAAATATATGAGTAAGTTAACAAAAATACAAAGGGAGGTAATAAGGTATTAATAAGAGGGAGGGGAGAGATCTTTCGAAATTCTGAAATATAAGCTTAAGACTTATATTCTTTCTTTCTTTTTTTTTTTTTTGATTGGATGATTGACTGAAAGGATTTTTCTCTTATCCGAAAAAAAATAAATAAAAAAAATTTAATTTTTTTTATTTTGGTTGGAAGATCGATTTTCTATTTTGTCTCTCCCAGAACTTAAAACCTACAAACCTACCAGCTGTTTAAAGTAACCTTAATGATGTAATCATAAAAATGTTTTAGAAACTCTGTCTTTTTTCCAAAGATAGTCAGAGAGAGAGAGAGAGAGAAATGCTTGAATCTTTATGAATTTCCTTTTCAGACCCAATAAGGTTAATGAACCTGAAACAGTCTGTCTTGGATTCTCTATCAAAAAATCAAAAAGCACCTCAGTGATCTTTATTTGTGTGCGTTTTTAAACCTCTGTTATTGTTTATTTTATTTAAAATCTCTTTGTGACCACTTTATTTAAAATCTCTATATAAACATCTATAAGCAGTGATTAATAGTGTAATTAGGGCTTAACAACCCAAATTTCTGTAGTAAAAATTTAAGTTTGTACGAGTATGACTCGTATGACATTGCTAATAACTCTGAAAACTTTTTTATTTAAAAGTCATTTTTATTATTTAGATATGTTTTTCAAACCCAAATTATATCTATGTTAGGAGGTAAGTATTAAAAAAAAAAACAAGTAAGTAAATAAATAAATAAATTCGGAGACCAAAATAACTTACAATTTGATTAGAGCTTTTTAAAATTAAACCTTGGTATATTTCCAAAACACTTATTTAAATTTCGAGGTCACATTTAATGGAAACTGTACAATATTATTGTTTTTATCTTCTGTATTGTGGTCTTGCAAATGGCCATTTTAACCTTCAGTGTAGTGTCACAGCCACATGACAAGTGCGGAAGGGCGTGTTACTGCATAAAAAAAAAAAAAAATATCAATTCATTTTACACCGTGTACTTAATTTCCTCTCGGTGCGGCGATTTTGATGATAGATAAGCCAAATCAATATACCTACTTCGTTTAGGATTCAATTCGAAGCACGCGATGTTTTTAACTCATAAAGGTGAAGCCAAAACCACTTAATGAATGCTTTGTTCCGGAATGGAAAATATCAGAGTAAAAACCACATCTTTCTTTCTTACTATCTTCTCACCAATTCTCTAATATACCTCCCTTCCTCTCCATCCCCCATCCCTTATTTTTTTCCACCTTCATACTTTAAAATTCAATCGACTTTATGTCACCATATTCAGCTGGTAGGTAATTTATATCTTTTCATGCAGTTCTGCAAATTATTTCCAGTCGTAACTGATATTTATGCTTTTCTGCTACATATAGGGTTTCATTTTGTTAGTCAAACGGAAATAATAAAAAGTAAAAAAAAAAAAAATACATATCTTCACGGCGACTATTAGATTATAATATAAATCAATATTTTTGTGTTAAATATTACCTGGATAATCTTTTTTTAATTTGCAATTACGAGAAGGTTTAAGCGATTTAAAAATTAATAGCTAAAACTAATTGTGTAGTAACAGTAGCCAAATATCTGTATTAAAAATTAGTTAAAAAAAAAATAAGTTTTTATAAAATTACCAACGATGAAACTGGAGAAATGACTTGACAGTAAACTGAAATTATATTGGAAAGCAAGCAATAATAAAATTTCTTGGCTAAAAATATTTCTATGTATATATGAAAAAATGTTATGAAAATAGGGGAAAAGCAGAAACTCTTTACGAAGTGATTGCATCTGTAATGATAAATTTCAGGAACAAATGAACCATTTAGCCCAAACCGGAAGTCATCTAGAGGGTAGTGAGGAAATAGTGGTCTGGACACTGTCACTTATTTTAGATAGGGATTCATATCCCATTTGTCCCGCTCTATCACGGATTGGCCGCTGTGACAACTGAACAAATAAGATCTTGCATTAGAATTCCGTTCGGCGCAAAAGCATGCTTGTATTTCTGGGAAGCATGTGAAGTTAAAAATAATTTTTTGTTGGATTTTCAGGAAATCCTAAATAAATAAATTTCAAGAAATAGATTTCAATCTTTTTTTTGCATTAACAGAATTTAGCCAAAACTAAAATTTTTACCAAAGGTAATACACCAAAAAACTCTAATGCCTATCTGTATTAACTAGTTACACAATTTGGATCTAAAAGTAACGTTTAAAGTAGCTATTAAACTATCTAAAAACACTTACACAAACAAGGATTTAATTTGAATTAAAGACGGCTTTATATGTAACTTACGTATCACATCTTCAAAAGTCTAATAGAATTTAAAATTAATAACAAAGTAATGATCTTCATGATTTTCATGAATATAATAATATTCACAATAGTAGCAATGACAACATATATAATTTAAAAATCAAATAAAGAAATACAACCCGGGATTTCATACTTTCTATTAAGCAATTGTCAAGAATATGATTAAACATGATTAAGAAAGTTTCCGATTTGCTCAGTTATTGCTGAGTTGTAAGAAATATTCTTATTCTGTTTCAATCTTTGAAATTACTTTTGATTGGTGTGTCCAATATAAAATTTATTACAAGTTTTACAAGAAATTTTATGTAGTATTCCTGTCTTTTGCAAATTATCAATTTTATCCTTTAAAGGAGATAACATATTTAATATCTTAGTAGGCCATCCCCCGTGTACAGATTGAGATATGTTGAGACGGATGTTAGATGAAGTAGAGTTCGAGGATCTAAAGTCTCTGTCTCTCTCTCTCTCTGCCTGATGTCGTTCGGCGTCTAACCTCTGTCTCTCTTCCGTTGTCTCCTTAGCTCTTGACCGTCTTTTACCTTCGGCTTCATTCTTTCGATCCAAATCTGTCTGTTGTTCTCTTTTCAATCGTTTCCTCTCAATATCTTTCACAATATCGTTTATAATATATGATGTATGAAAATATAATGTAACAATTTTGCTTGGTGATTCTTTGAATTTACAGTAAATTGAGTTTAAAGTAAATAAGGTTAGGAATTTATATTGGTTGTTATTTAAGAGCTCGGATAATCCAAGAAGAATCGCTTCCAATGAAAGCGGTTATGATTTGTTGAATAGTTGAGCAAATAGTGATATACTATTCCTTTGTGAATGAACTCATTATTTGATACCGCGCGCCATTGTTGACTGAGAGATCGCAACATTTTGAAGTTCAACAATGCTCATTTTGCATTTGTCGACTTCCTCGCAACAATGAAAACTGAACACCCGTTTTCCGTTGTTGCACTACCATTGTGAAAATTGGAAATCACAATAATTGCGCCTTTTGCATTTGTCGACTTCCTCGCAACAATGCAAAAGGAAACACCGTTTCCATTGCTGCACTGCGCAGAACAGACAGACAGAGAAATAAAGATTTTTAGTAATATATAATATATAATAGAATAGATTAATAGGCTTGAAACTTTTCTAATCACGTTACTGATTGGAGGAATCTGAGTGTTCGTGCTTATTCAAACAATAAATGTAATTTATTAATAAAAAAGCACTATTTATTAAAAAATATTCTTTACAATTGCTTAATAGAGGTCGGATGATCATTCTGATATCCCTCGTTTGTAATCCCCGAGTAAGAAAACCGTTACTAAAATCCGTAACCCACACAGTGGGTGAACCGAAGGGTGGGTCTGGAGAAACGGTCGGGAATTGAACACAGCTCCTCCGGACCGCAGACTAGCGCTGAAACTATCAAGGATATCGGATCCAAGATAGACTATATATCTAATTTAGTTAGACATAAGAAATCTGAGAAACGAAACATCTTGAAATAATTAAGAATTATAATAAAATTTCACAGATACCACAGCTAATACTCTCTTACCAAAGGAAAAAAATCAATAATAATTTTACATGAAATTCAGATATTCAAAGTGTCTTAATTCCCATAAAGATTCTTAAAAAAGACTATTTAAAAAAGAAATGGAAAAAAAAAACTAGGGCTTAAAAACTTAAATTATTTCAAATTCACATAGATGAAGTTAGGGATTCAATCTTTTTCTTCGTCATGAGAAATAACTTAACCGCCTGATGAAGAGGAGTAACTTTGACTCCTAGAAACCGTTGTTAAAATTTGTTTATAAATAGTGTACATATAGTTATGCGGTGGCTTATTTAAACTACTGACATTTCAGAACGCACGTTAAAACTTCTTCAAGAATAAAATAGAAATATTTTAAATAGCAAATAGATTAAGTAAAAATAGTATATAATTAGTCATCGATAGAGAAAACGTTGATTGCTGAAATGAGATTTAGAGAAACTGTTCTATTCTAAGCCCAAATGAACCCATGAAATAATTTATATGGGTATAGATCGCTTTAAGTATCTGTTTCCCTTCCTTTGTGCACATCTTCCTTACCATACTTGACAGCATCCCAAATGCGTTATGTTGTAGCACCAAATTCGCTATCTCCCCTCCATTACCCATCCTTCTCAGACTCTCCCCCTTCTCAGTTGTTTTGAACCCCCTTTTTATCATTCTCCGTTGATAGCAGGGCGATCCTGGTGTCAGAGTCTTCTGTCCGATGATTCCATCAACATCAATGGCTTAGTATACAGCGATATGGCTTTTCGTATACAAACCACAATTCATCTCGTTGCTGCTCCATTTCCCCCCTCTCCAAAAACCCACCCCTTCATCCGATTGAGGAGGGAAGAAGGAAATATCTTCCTTATGAAATAAACATCAGCGTAAAGGGAGAGGCGGAGGCCACGTCTCCCATTGCGGGGGCTTTACACCACCGAACTGAGCAAGAATCATTCTCTCGATTTTCATTATCTGGATCATTATACCGGCCAAGATTTACTGGGTTTAGGCAGTCCGAAATTTACATTGATTCATGGCTGTAATTACATTCGGAAACGGAAAAGCAGTAGCGGAACGAACTGTCAGTAGCACAGAATCATCTCTCTATAGCGTTGTTCCGTTTTCTAAGGGATGGCTTTGGGTTTTAGCCATACAAGCAGTCCATCATAGGGTCCTATTCCGTGACGCTGCTGTTTTGAACGTAGCATTGTGGCAGATCCTGCCACGAATATAATATCACACAACGAGCGACTGTCTGTAGATCACACAAGACTCTGATGTACATTGCGGGACATAAAGCTGATATGTTATTCAGGACACTTTGAACTCTTAACAACATTTCCTCTTAGCGTAAAATAGAATAAAATGAAGTAAAGCATTATTATAACTGGTTAAGTAATACTTTAATGTGTGTACTGGTAGTGATTTCAGTAACTACTACAATATCATCCAACGTTAGGGGTATTAATCAGAGAACAAGAATAAATCTTTCAGAAGAATAAATTTTCCAGGATCTGGAAGATTTATAAAAATAAATCTTCTGGAATAAATCTTCCGGAATAATTCTCGGATAAATCTTCCAGGCTTCTTACAAGAAAAACCTGTAAGCTGTCTTGTCACAACCTTTATTAACACAGTATTAAAAATCCATACAATAATTTACCAAAAAGAGAAAAATACACGATGCTACAATAGCTTAGATTGTTATTCGTTAGTTGATTTTTTTTTTATATATTATTAGTAAACCTTACGTAAATAAAAAATTCTTGTTATGTTTTTTTTATTTATTTATTGATTTCGCTTTGCATTCCTCAAATTATTAGTTTACTTCATTTTTAACTTATTTTCCTAGGGATGTAGGGTTCATCAGATTTCTACCAATACAGTATATTTGTATGTGTGGGGGTTCTATCCTAATAACTTTTGAAATGTTCAACGAATCTTCCTGAAACTTTGCGTGATTATTTAATAAAAAGATGATCAAAACTTTTATAGTTGAAATCTTCTATAAATGGGTTCTTATTACGAAAGCAGCGCGTGAAATTGTTAAGCAAAAAATCCCATAGGAAATCATTACAAAGAAAACAATTATGTATTGCTGTGGGAATAATTCTTTTAACTAATCAGCTAATTCCGCGTGCTTTGATGGGATTTAAGTTATAGAGGATGTAAGTAGTTTAGCACAGGAAAGCGGTGTGAATTGATTATTTTTTTAAATTATGTAAAATGCTTACTGCTTTTTATTCAGAACATCTTAAAACTTACATGAATTTTTTTTCGTGATTTAATGTAAGACTTAAAAAAAAATTAAGAGATTTAAGTTTTTCAAGAGATTCTTCTTTTCTGTTTTATTTGTTTTGTTAAATTCCAAAAAAAGTGAATTAAAATAACAGGATTAAAATAAAATTTCCTATTTATTCATTTCCTATTTAAAATAACAGTAGATTACGCAAAAATATCATTGTTTTTTAAGCATCTTAAAAGCTTTCAAAAGATTCAGCAACATTCTTGCCTTAAGCATCTTTGGAATAAAACAACATCAAATATTCAAAGAAAAAAATCTCAAATCTACTTTCTTTCCAAGGGGTTGTTTAAGTAGTTACTTTACATTCGTCATTTTAAGATTTGCAAAACTATTAAAACTTGGTGAAAAGTCAAAACAACCACTTTACTAAATAAATAAGTTTCTTGAAATGACCGAAAAGAAAATATTTTCAATGGTTCACTGAATTTTAATTTTTAATTAATTAGTTTTAATATTATCTCCTTCAAGAATTGCTTCACGAGCAATGGTATTTATTTTACATATCCCTAGACATTCAGAGAAATGCTTAAAATGCTTTAAATGATCTTCTGCTGAATTAACGTTTTCAAAGCAATAATAATTAACCAAGTCCTTTTGCTTTAAGTTTGTTATCGTAGAATGAAGAGAATTTCAAACCATCTTATTACTGTTTTTCGTCTACAAGAATAACAAAACCCCACCAATGACTTACCTATAAACCTAAATACAGCACAAGAGGCAAAACTGTTGTTCCCTTAAAACTAAAAAAACTACTAAACAATTCACCGTTCTGTAGGAGTTGTAGCAGGGATCAAGGGCATATATAAGGTGGGGGCCGGGGGAGAACAGATAGGTTTCCATGGGGTGTCTACTTAAAATTATTTAAATAAACTTTTATTTAATCTCCCCCCCCCCCCCCCCCAAAAAAAAATATATATTCAATATTCGCCACTGGCAGGGATGATTTACCAGAATGGACATCTGATGAAAACCTTAGGGTAAGGTAATGAGTTCGACAAGTTAAAAACGATTTTCTTTTTGGAATTACTGATTATATTCAGAATTATTGATTGACGGACCTAAAATGACTCTTGTGTCCTGTGAACATTTACTCTGTCAATTAAAAATTTATAACTATTTAATAATAAATAGTATTACTTTTTTAGTTTACTTTCCATAGGGTAATGAGGTTCATCAAATCAGTTAGTCTCATGTTGATGTGCATGTTCACCCCTACACTCCCTAATAGCTTTTGAACCATTGCATGAATCTTCTTGAAACTTGGTATTTATTTACGAAAACTAGAGATGAACTAAGTTTTATATCTGAAATCTTTTCCATATGGGTCCTTGTCGAAAGACAGCCTGTTTCTGGATTATTACCCTTCCTCAGTTGGATTTGATCTCACTGTGCTGCAGATTTGGGGTAAATCCAACTGAGGAAGGGTAAGAACCAAGAAATTGGCTGTCTTGTATTCCAGGTATCACAAATTTCAAAAGCAGCTCCGTTATTGTTATTTGTTGGCGGTTTTTTTTTTACCTCTTTGTAAAATTATGTACGCACATAAAAAATCCATTTTGTAAAAGTTAAATCTGTTTTTGGTATGCGAGGTTTCGTTCAGAGGATCCGTTTAGCATTTCAAGAGTTATCAGAGGACGATAGACAAACAAACATACATACAGATAGACTCAATGACTTTAAACTTACTTTCTTACGACAGTACACAAAAAAAAATGTTGGTCACAGCCTTTACGGTTTAAAATTTTTTCAAGGCTTAGACACACTTTTAAAACTTTTGCACACTTTACATTTCAATGTAACAACAGTTATTTTTTGATTCCATTTATATAATTCAACTGTAATTAAGTAGCGTGGTAAATCTAGACAACGAGATCAAATCAAACAATATACAATCCATAAAGTAAATACAGTAAAACCCCGTTATTACGCTCGTCAAGGGACCATGACCTACAAGCGTAATAAGCGGGATAGCGCTATAGACGGGGAATGATTTATGAGATGGGGAAACATTTAGACACCATTTTACAGGAAACATACTTGATTGTACAATGGATATAGTGCAAATGTGAGCTTATTTCCTATTAAAAAAAATCTGTGATTGTGGTTTGCCATGTGTGTATGCTACTGTTACGAATTATGACATTTTCAATGCGGTTCAAGTAACTATTAACATCAATTGATACACCACTAGGAGCAATACCAATATATTTTCGGAGCAGATTTAGTGCACTGCCCGCTATTTCACGCGCCTTTTCTTGAATGATTGGGCCACTTAATGGCACTGATGCATCGCGGGAATGATGAATCCATTCAATTAGAATTTCCTCGGCATCTTCATATTTTCCTCCCTTTACTTTTTTACGCTTGCAACTACCCTTCGCTGCATTGGTAATACCATTCTTATTTTTTATTATTGTTCTCAGACTGGATGAGGAATTCCTAGAGATTCTGCGAAATCCTTCTGACTTAGTGTAGAATTCTCGTCGTACTTACGGAGAATTTGCAATTTTTCATTT
>JAFIDM010003189.1:17836241-17931135 GCA_023159025.1 Thereuonema tuberculata | reverse complement strand
ATAATAATAATAATAATAATTTACAATTTATTATTTTTTTATTAAGTTCTTTTAAAAGTAAATATAAAAATAAATAAATTACGTGATTTAAAACATGATTATAAAAATTGTAAAAATCCTCTTTTCTTTGTATCTCTTACTGTAGTCGACTGTTATATTAAATATATATTTTTTCTATGGTAATACAATTCTTTTGTAGTCAAAATTAATAAAAGAATTTACAAAAAATTTAGAACAAAAAAATTTAGAACATCAAATTTATTAATTTGTTTTATTGTTAATAAGTAGAGAATAGACATAAAAAATAATGAGACATTCTTCATCAGCGAAGTAGAGCTAAATGACAACTATCATTATAATGTAAGGTTTACTGAAGTAAAGCCATCTTTATATGTATTAAAGTTTGCAACATTACATTTCAATAAAGTTTTATTTGAATGTGTTAATTTACAAGACTTAATGTAAACACTTTGAAATAAAATTTCTGGTAATATCCTGTGTTAAGAATTTATTTTAACTGTGGTTTACTTCAGCATCAAACACTTCTTCAGTCAAAGTACTTCAAAAGTCACATTGTATATATCTGCCCTTTCTGATGTTTTTATTATATAACTTGTATTTCACTTATTTTTTTTCTCTCAAAATACACTTCAAAATTTTTTCTATTGAATTCCTATTAAAATATTGCTTTAATTATTTATTTAATTTTTGATGCACTTCATAAATAGACAAAGCTTAATGCAAATATTCATTTTAGTTTATGGAGATTCTGTAATATCAACTTTTATTCCCTTAACTTTAATAAATTTAGAGACAACTCTAATCATTTGTGGTAATGTCTAGAGCGCTAGCATTTGGAAGCTGAACCGAAATCGCAAAAAGATATGATAGCTGCAATTTTTCTATTCGAGCGACTATAATTTTCTTTTAACTTTAGGACTGCTTTCAGATTTAACAGTTTTTATTATTTATTATTACTTATATTAGTAAGTTTAGAACAAGTTTAGCATGTGAAGTTAAAGAAAAAATTATTCATATTTAAAAAACCAAGAAGTCTGATTCCAATCTATTTTAATCACAACTAGGGCTAATCTATAATAACAACCTGTAATTATTAATAAAGATTGGTAAACGAGTAAATGCATAATTGGTTAAACCTCTACAAGCACCAAAACTTCTAAGCTCGTTAGCGAACGTAAACCTGCGCTTCTTTGCCAGAAGCCGATTAACGAAGGATTAGGCCTAAGTGCTAAAGTGTTAGAGATATTAAATACAAGCAGAAGGACTTGGTAGCAGTCTCATTTATTTATTCGTAGATTCCAATAATTTATTTTTAATTCCAAGTATCTGTAAGCACTCACAGGAAATTTTTAAAATAAAATTGAAAAAAAAAATGTAACAATAACAAATCCATCCTTAGTTGGCAGGAATAAGAAACGGAAAAAAGAAATGTTACGTTGCAGTAATAGACAACCAATAAACTTTCGATCTTTAAATGGTTATATAAAAAAGAGATTATCTAGTAAACTCTAAGCCTTTTTTATATATAGAAATGTTTATTTATAAGAAACTAGCATCGATGGAGTAACGAAACAGTTGCATCCATCTTGAAATATTTCATTTTAATACATTTTATTTACTTTATTTAAATTACTTTTTTATTTTATGTGATTTTTTTAAAATTTTATTTTACAAACAAATTTATATATGATACTGCTTAATGAGATTAGTGTTTGATAATTTTTAGAAACCTTGTTCATGAAAATTCTCTCTCAGGTTCATTCTGTCCGTCTGTCACCAGTTCCAAACATCAATCGTACCTTATTGAAATTCTTAGGACTTCCAGGGCTGCTTAATACGCTCTCGAAAACTGGCAAGTGGCTCGAAAAACTCTCACGTGCTCGGAAAATCTGCCAGTTGCTCTAAATACAGTAAGTTCTAAATTCAGGCAAATATTAGAAACAAGTCGACACCAGCGCCCTTGGCGACGAGAAACGTTTATTTAAAAACTACGAGTGTTAACTTCACGCTGAAATCTGAATATTTTTTGCTCGTAGTTTCAATCCAAGGCTTCATTCACCATATTCTCTCCTTTTTCTCCATCTCTGCTGTGAAACGAGTAGAAGAATTAATAGCAAAACAAAAGCTGCGAAATCAACTTTTTTGTCGCGTCGCCGAACAGTATTTTTAATCGCGATCTAAACGAGAGAAAAATGCTATTTGCCGCTAGGACATGAAAAGCATTTTCCTCAAACTGAAACTGGCAAACGGCAAGTTTTCGAGCACGTTTGAGGCAAGTTTTCGAGAGCGTATAAAGCAGCCATTAGAAATGGAGAAAAAGACGAGTTCCGGTATGCGATCACTTCCTGTGAGACAAAACTGAAACATGTACACTTTGGTTTCGTGTACACTAGAAAACCCCTTTTTTTGCTTTTTTTGATCTTGCTTTGGAGCAGTCTAACTTCTTACAAAAGCATGAGAGACCTAACATTCAGTAATTCACAGAACTTAGAATAAAAAAATAAGTAAATCGTGAATATTAGGTATAATTTAGATGGCAAATTTAATCCTTGGCTTTTTACCAATATGTACAAAAATGAAAAAGTAATTATTGATAAATCGCCAATAATTAACACCAATTTTACATTTTTAGATTATTTCTATAAATATTTCTGACTTAAAGTAGAAAAACACTACCTGTGAATTTTTTCTTTAAGTCGTAAGTTCAAATTCAACAAGTGATCTGAACTTCTTGGTCGTAATAAATTAATTCCATATAAAAGCGTTTTTTGTATTACAAAAGTGTGGGAGTCTCACAGTGACAGAAGCATTTGATGGGTTTGAAAGCATTCGGCATTTTCACTCTCTCTGCTATTGATTAATCAATAAAAGTGTCTACATATGAGATAATTTATTCGTGTTTGGCAAGAAAACGAGTAATTGTTGAAATGAGAAGATAAAAGGGTCAGAAAGTAATCATGGCAGAACCTTACGGAAATTTATTTTTCAATTCTTCGTACTATACTGACTTACTTTCTGGTTTATTTCATACACAAATGATAAACGAATACAGAAGTATTACATTTTTTTTAATCCGTACCATAACTTTCAGAGTAATATGTAAGACATTACAATAACATGGAGAGATTTCCATTTTAAATAGATTTGTACATAACTTACTCCTAGAAATCCTATTAATATAATAACAACTCTTTTTTAAAACCCACAATATTTCGTCCATCTTTTCGAAGGACTTCTAAAATTATTCTTCTTCCTCTACATTTTTTTTTGTAACCCTTACGAAACGTAGAGGAAGAAGTATAGTTTTTGTCTTCTGGTACCACCTGAAGAAGTCCTTCGCAAAGATAGACGAAATATTGTAATGATTTTTATATTCACATTTATCTTTTTATAGTTCTATAAAATTTTATAGTTCTTTACATAGTTCTATAGTTCTTGTACATTCTTAGTTGTCTTACATTTTGTTTTAATCAGCATTTATTCTATTATCAATTGTACATTCTAATTTCTACTGTTTAAATCCGTTATTCTGTTATTTAATTCAAATTTTCCGTTAGCCCTGCATCTCCCCTCTAATTCGTTGTTATTTAAATTTACAGTTAAAAATCAGTAAAAGCCCCGTGTAAATTAAATCCCCCAATCAATTGTAAAAGCAGGCCAACCAATCATAGTCCTTGTAAATAGTCTATTTAAACCCCTGCATCATACGAATACAAAGTTACAGTCGTCGCGCCGAATGTTGAAACCGGAAACACATTATCATTGACTAATTTCTCCAGTATCAATTTCATAAGCTCCGCAGGAAATATCAATCTCAATTATCAAAAATAGGAAATATCAAAAATCTCACATACATCTTCTTGAAATCGACGAGCAACGTTAAGAATAATTTCCTACTTGACTTTTGAGACCTTTTCCTCGTCGAAATGTTGAATGTGAATCAGCGACCGCCATTTTCTCTTCTATGTGACCGACCGGCAAGGAAAGGAAAATCTATAATCTGCGTTGCATTCTGGGAGTTTCAACTCTGGCCACGAAGACTTTAGTTAGTTAGTTCGAGAGTTCTTGCCAGATGTTATTCACTCTAAATAGTCTATCACCTTATTTCACGAGCCAGTGGCAAACTTCACCACAATATTATGGGTATTAAAAAAGAGTGTAATTATATTAATAGGATTTTTAGGAGTAAGTTATTTACAAGACATATGAAAGATGCTTAGATATGTACATGTTTTAGTTTATATTTTTCACTTTTTTCGAACATTATCAAGCTTGGTGGGTATTGGAAAGTTTCTGAAAGTCAGTTCATCAAGAATTCTGTTGTAGTTTTGACGTTTACAGATCTGTTTTACGTTTTGACTCAATAAATCCCAACAATGCTTCTACAAAACAACTGCAGAAATATGTTTCAGATTTCATTTACGGGGAGCGGGAAATCGTATTTTTTTTTGTTTCGTTTAGAAATCCTTATACTTATTCTTAAGGAAACCTTCAAAAATATTCCCTCGCCAAACAATTTACACGGTAGAAAAAAGCTTACAATAGCTTGTACAATTCATTTACGGCTAAGTTATTTGTAAATATATTATTTTTCAAAAAGTACAAAATATTATTCAGTAGAAAAAATTCAAAATATTTCTCAAAAGTTCAAAATATTGAATATCTTTTTCAAAAATATTTAAAGTAATTATTTGTAAGACAATATTTGATTTATTTATATATTAATTAGTTAATGTTCAATATGGAACAACTATCCACAGTGGTTAAACTTGTTAGAAAACTTTAATGTTAAAGGTTAAATGCAAAAAAAAAAAAAAATTTAAAAATAAACTAATTAAAATTAAATTGTATTAAAGTCAAAACTTGTAAATGCAATTAAGAATGCACCGAATTCATTCAGAAAATTTTAAAATTTAAGGAATTTTTTTAGTTGAGGGTGCAGATAAATTAAATTTTGGCTTAAATAAATCAAAAGTATTAAAAGATTCAGTTATGTATTTTTTTTTTATATATCAAAGTTAAATTAATTTTGTGCATTTGTAATGTTCAAGTCATGTAGACATTTTTGATTTGCTGGGAAAATTTGGTAATTTCCAGGAAAGGGAGAAAAAGTTAACTTATATAATGGTTATATTGTAATTTTGTTTAGTTTCTATATATTTATTTATAGTATTTATGTAGGATGCGTCCTTCCTGACTTTAAGAAGTAGCTTGTCTATCAATTGCATTCTAAACTTAGTAGAGGCTGTGAGTGCATCTTCAATACAGTGACCTCAAGACATATTATATCGTATTGTATTGTATTGATCATAGACTTTTAGAAAGAAAGGTAAGAAGGACATAAATACAGAAAACGTCCATGGCAGCCCTAGGATTCAGCCCCAGATTCAGTCTTATCAGCACAATTATGCCTAAATGGTTTAATAATTTCATTATTTAATTATTACGGTTAGCATTTTGCTCAGTGTAAGACAGGAAGTTATCAAAATACTTTAGAAAAGTACAATCAAGTTTGACTGCCATTTTGTTTCTAGAAAATATGTAAATTCTATTTGTTGAATATACTTAATCAAGAGATGTTAACGTGGTCGTAATCACTTTAGACAAATATCCAATTTTAAAATTTGATACCGTTGTAATATAGGCCTAATACACAAGCCTAACCGAAAAGTAGATAATGATCCCAAAATGGAAATGCACTATTCCAAACTCGTTCTGAATTCTAATTTATCTAAAAGTATGGAATGACCCAAAAGCGTTAATAAAGTTAGTCGCATCAATAAGTATTTGTATAAAGTTCTCATTTGGTTTCGAACTGTAATTTGATTCTGTAAAATAGAAAACTCCAAAAAGGCATATTACCAACTGTGCATTTGAGGATGAGTCATTCTTTGTGATTGATCTTGTCTGTTTGATTGTTTTACAGTAGGTTATGACGTACGTTGCGTATCTACGACAATGACGTCACCAATGCAGATAGCGTGGTAGGAACTGATAGGATTTGGATAATGCAATGTCTGACTTAGGAGACATTTTGTTGCAATCTACATTATCCAGCAGTAGGGTATGGCGTCTAAAGAAAGAACTTCCCATATTTATTTGAGAAATAATTTGTTTTTACAAAATGAAATCCATATATCAATGTTAGTAAGAAGTTATTCTGAGTCAAATCCTGTTATTATGTAAGAACAGATATTTTTAAGTTTGCTACATATAGGATTGATAATGTAGCTTTTTTTAAAAGAACTTTTTTTAGGGTTTTACAGTAAGAATGTAATATAAATATAAATTCCTTCATGAACTTTTTAATCAAGAAAAATTACTCTTTTTTTTTTTAATAGCTGACTTTACGATAGGAAGGTTAGGCTTATCAAATCAGTCGATCTGTATGTATGTTTGCGTCCTCCTCTAACAACTTTTAAACCACTGGATGGATCTTCTTGAAACTTTGTATAAACATTCCAGGACAAGGGACGAAATAACTTGCGTTTTTGAAATCTTTTTCAAATGGGTTCTTGTCGAGGATTCAGCGCGAAAAAGGGGACAAAAATTCCTACAGAAAAGCATTGGAATCTAAATAATGGATTTTTATCCTGTTTTTGTTAATATCTCATTGTCTGAGACAATCAATATTAAATCCTTTTAACCAATTCATTGCGCGTGGATTTGATATGATGAAAATTAATCCGATTAAGCAATTAAATAACTAAGGTTGATGTACGTAATCATTTCTTTTTTGTTGTTAGAAAATGGAGAATCTGCACTGTTAATTTCAGCGGAGGTTAGAATTTGACTAGCAATGAAGACTGCTTTGTTTTTGGTATTTCCACGACTTTAATAAGTACTATTGTAAGGAAAGTAGGCTTTAAGTTCATTGGAACTACTACTTATTATTATTTTAGCTTCGAGGCAGATGCCAGATAATCGGGCTCGGTTAATACCAAGGCAACTTTATTTTAATGAATATTCGAAGGCTAGGAGCAAAGTCCAGATAAACCTTCACGATAATCCTAAGCTGCTGTTTTAATTGGATCGGATTAATCAAAGTTCTCTGCCTCCCATGAATAATTCCGCACATTCTACTTTTCTGCCTGAATTTCACAGGCTGTTTTTCGTTTTTCACTCGTTGACCTGTTCCACCCTTGCAGTCCTCCTACATCCTTCTTGGCATCGCGAAGGACTTGACAAATTACCGGAGGTGTGGTCAACAACACTGCAGAATAATGGGACGCACCTGACATTTCGCGGTGAAACACAAAGTTATGCTTGACGGCAGGGCTTGTTATGCGGTGAAAGCATTCCTGTAAAAAAAAACCGGAATATTTCAAGCAAAAGAGAAAATGGCGGTCAACTACCTAATGCTTTTTGAATAGAAACTTTGTATTTATTTATTTTTTTTCCTCTGGAAAAAACACGAAGTGAGTTTTAAAGGGCACTTAAAAAAAATTAAAAAAAAAAACAAAAAACCCGCACTTAATAAAATGATCACTTGCATTTTTAGAATTAGAAGATCTAAAAATAAGTAATATTAAATAATGTTACTTAAAGCAATTTATCAGACTGTGGTCCGCGGATCTCTAGGAGTTCTCGAGACCTTTCAGAGGGTTTCCGAACTAATTTTGTTTTAGAAAAAAAAAACAACTACTGTTTCATAAATAAAATATACTATTAATATCAAATGCATCCTATCAATTTGAAATGGTTTAATTTTTAATACGGCAAATGTCGATAGATTTAACCCACAAAATCGCATGCAAACAGTAGCTTTTTAGGGTCCTCAATAATTTTTAAGAGTTTAAAGAGGTCCTTGGGCAAAACAGTTTTAGAACCGCTGACTTAAAGTACCTTTATTATTTTTTTCTTCTTCTGATTAAACATAGAATGCATGTCTGTATAAATGACGGGGGTAACAATGCATCGATGCAAAGAATTTAGTAACAAAGTCCTACACTATAGGAATGCAAATTGTTTTACAGCAAAATATACTTTCATTGCAAATAATAACTGGATTCAATATCCTCTCTCCGTGCCAAGCAATATACAGATATTTTTCTTAATAATCTGAAATTGATTAATGAATTAAGATTATAATGAATGTTCATATATATCATCTCTTCTTACAGTGGATACACCACAGCCTATGTACGTGTTAATCATTCTATAATATCTGAATAAAGCATCTTCGCACACATATCTATTTGGGCTTTCTTTGTTATTTTACCACGTTGCATAGGGCCTTCAAGACCGCCCTGTATAAATAATATTTTATAAAATATGTTTTTGATCCGTTAATATCTCAGAATGGACACACAGCTGATTTCTTTTAGAAATAAGAAGAAAAAGTTTTAGTTATATAAAGTGAATTTTCAGTAATTAAGATTTATTTTGAAATAGAAGCAGTTAAGTATTAGGCAGATAGGAATATAATACTTCTGTAAATATTGTAGAACGATGTAAATGTTTAGAAATGACTGCCTTTTTTTCCTAGTATTTAAGATAAAATAATAATAATAATAATATTAATTTCTTCACTTACGTTAATACTAGTATCAACACTATTACTAATCACTGATTAATATTATTCAAGTCAAACAGGTCAAAAACAGAACTTTACCTTTAGCATTGTAAATACATACGTATTTGTAAAATAAATACTTCTGCAACGCCTCTTACTACATTAAAACATATATTTAATACGAATTTTCGGAAGATAATTCCTTTCTTCCTTCTTCAAGTTTTTTGATGGTAACAATACATGTTCAGGTGATGTCATTCAATTACACATCTTAGACATAGTTGTTAACAAATATATTTCGCCCTTAAATGCTACAAACATTTATTATTTCAATACATACGGACTGTTCGTTTTGAAATGCGAGACCCACGACAACACAGACGATTCTACTCCGCAAAGGGGTGATTCGCTGAGATGGACACTTTCCTAAGACCTGTTTTTCTTTTAGTACCTGTAAAAAGATATTTTATTTCTGCAATAGTATTTATTCTTTCCATAATTCTTTCCCGAAAAGCGCAAATAGAACCCAGCTACTAGTAAACTAACACTATAAAAAGTAAACATCCCATCTTCCTCGCCTTTATTTGGAAGAACTCGCAGGTGACCTGACGCATGCGCAAAAGCGCTGAAGGCTCTCCTAAACGAAAACGGACTGTAATTTTCAAAGATGTTTAGCCCACAAAGTGTCGACAAAGTTTTGTTTGTTAACATTTAACTTCATTACAAATACAATCTATATTTCATTATAAAAATATTTATTTATATTAAGTATTAAATTATTTAAAAACGTCAATAAATCTATATAAAAAAAAAACTACTTTATAAATGTGTACATACCATAAATCTTCTTAAGTTCTCCTCTTTTAGAAATTCTATTACTGCTAATCTTCAACATTTCCACACAAAAATAAATGTAAAAAACAATACCTTTATTGACTAAGCAAATTTTCGAAGAGATAAAACTTCTCTTCTTTCTCAAGCATACGAATAATAACAATCGTTACGAAAACAAAATAGATGGAGGAAGACATGACATTCACATTAACATATTGTATCAACAATTACTTATAATACTTAATTATGTTAACATGCTAATTCTTCACATTTCACTGTATTATTACAACCTGAAGATAAATTTATTAATTCCTTAGCCATCTCAACTAATAAATTTATTTACTTCTATTCCTTCATTCCTGTTAATATTTTTGTCTTTGGTTTTTCTAATATAGAAGCTTTCTATTATAACGTTTGTTATTATTTGCTTGAGAAAGAAGAGAAGTTTTGTCTCTTCGAAAATTTGCTTAGTTAATAAATGTATTGTTTTTTACATTTATTTTTATGTGGAAATGTTGAAGATTAATAGTAATAAATTATAAATATTTGAAGTAATGATTTGTAATGTATGTAAGTATGGGAAAGAAATGTGAAAACTAAGGAAATTAAAATGAGTATAAAAATTAATTATAAAAATTAAAAAAAAAATGAATTAAAGAAGGATATGAGTGATTTTTTATTTAAGTTTTCTCATGTTCTTTAGTAGTTAATGATATATCCAACGTTCGATCCGACTCCAACAGGCACTGTTTAGCTGCAAGAGACAGCAGACAATCGTAGCAATCATAATAAAGGCACGTTCAATTCTTTTTCGCGATCGTCTGCTTTTTTAACTATAAAAGGCTAACACAGAAAAATATCTAATAAAACCTTAGAAACATAACTGCATTACAATTCTTTATCTTTAAAAATTCGACATTTCAAGCCTCATCCAATCAGTAATGGTATCTATATATCCTTCACCTTAAAATATTGCCTCGTTTTAATGTTCCTGCCATTTACAAGAGCATCGAAGCCGTAACTTACATTGGAATGATTTTATCTGTCACCAGGAAAAGATTAATAATTCCGTGTCAATAATGGAGACTCGGGTAAATACTAAGCAATCATTAGTACACAGAGTAAACAAAATAAAAAGAGTCATTAAGCAATGCGACACATTGTATCTAATAATACTAATGGATCTAATGTATTATAATTATCTATTCATAAGCGACACTTAGATTAATTAGATGCTGAGAACAACAACACAATGAATCTAAAATTGATTTATTTTTTTGTTTGTTTTTATAATGTTGATGATTCGGTTCGAAACTTTGTAATGTATTCAAGAATAAAAAAGGAATTCAATAATAAAAAAATATAATTTATTTAACTTTATAATTTAGTCTTTGTAAGTATAAACCAGGAAATTAACTTACAAAATTAAAAAAAAACAAAAACAACAACATAAAAATGTGATTAAAAAAAAATCATTGTTCCCTGCAAAAATCAAAACAAAACCAAAAAGAAAACGAAAAAAAAAATAGGGGCTTATATCTTCCAACCAAAAGAAAAATATATATCTTAGTTTCGCCAACCAGTAACAGAAAAAGTTTTTGCACAATACTTCAGATATTCCCTAAGAAAATGCCACACAAACACTCTACACACACATATACAAAAAAAAAAGTTGACTAAGATACTTAATTTAAAAAGGCTCTAAAAATTATAAAAGCTCAAAATGTGCATTTTATAACGGTAGTGTTAAACAGATTCATCTGAAAAATATTTGTTCCTCTTAAAAATGGAAACTGATCATGAAAAAAAAAATAATTTTAAGAATATCCGGACCTTGATTTTGATAGTAAACAACCCTCGATACATTCTACATAAAAATAAAAATAAAGAAATATGAAAATAAATGCACAACATTTACTAAATTTTATAAATTAGGTACATAAATTTTATAACGCTAATTAATTGATTATTGAATTTTCGATCATTAAGAGTTCCTTCACCCTCTAAAATATTCATCAATCTTTTTACTAATCGTCTTTCAAATATCTGCTATTTTATCATTCAAACCATTAATTATGTAATCAACAATCTGTCGTTTTTTTGTTTTTAGTTAATGGTAGTAGGTACAAAAGTTAGTACTGGAATTTTGTAAATTGATCCTGATAAAGTAATCATTTCAGTAAATTAATTTACTATATCGTTGGTCCTTTAAACTACTTTTGAAGTTTGAAAATTTCACGAAATTACTCTATATTTTCATTAGTCCACTTCCTGTAGCGCCAGTGGCGTTTAATTTATTAGGGTTCTAGTATATCATACAAGAATGTACGTGATTAACTTTAATCATGTCTGTATCCTTCCGCCTTTGAGTCCCATTCTACTATTAGTTTAAAACAATCCCGAAATTAAAATATAATGAAATTAAAAAACAAAATAAAAGATGATAAATATGTTGGCGTTCCAACTATTCTTGTAGATGAGAAGTTGTTTAAAACTAAAAGCAAAATATTTATATTTAAAAATCGCACTTAAACAGATCTATTATCAGTTTGGAATGTGACTTATTTTCTTTGGCAGCAGAATACAAGATCTGATTAACCTAAAAAACTTGTTTTGGAAGACAACAAAGAAAAAGAAAGTTATTACGATTCTTTTAGCTTCAGAACAATTGAGACTGTATGATGCTGTTTGTATTGTTGCATAGGATTTATTTACAGAAGTTATCCATGCTTTTCTTTTTCTTTTTCATTGTTGGTAGTTAATGGAGTAATGGGATAGTCATTGGTAATAAGTTTTTAAGTTCAGGAAAGAAAGAAATTTTCCATTTAGAAGAAGTGATACCACAATGTTAAATATTAATGTTTTAGAGACTTATCTTTGTTTTTCCGAATGAAATTACAAACTAGTACATCAGAATATTCCATTCCTTATCGGTAAATGGATTCATCCCCTTATCAAAATGGCCAATTCCACCCATTGGTAATTAATCTATTGTTCAACTATAATTAATAATAATTAAAGTAGTAATAGTTATTAATATTATTATTATTCTTAAGGGGTAAAGAAAAAGTGGGAAATGCATATAATAAATTTAACAATAACTTAGGGAAAAATAGCTTTATTATTTAATATTAAAATTGTTATTGTTATTAAATTTGTTATTACAATATTACTTAAATTAACTGAAGGTATAAATTAATAAAAAAATCAATACATATTATTAATATCTACTGTAAACCATCGCACATGTTACGCAATTGTATCTATTTTCATTTATAAACTATTGACTACACATATGTTATAAATTGTAGTTCAATTAAATGCCAGAATCCGTTTGATAGGGATCTTAAATATTTAAAGAGACTCACAATGTGTACTTTCATTGCTAACAAAACAAAATAAAAATAATATAAGTTTTATTAGTACTCACTCCTGATTCGATTTATCCTTTATTTACCATTTCCGTCATTCTTACACTTGAACAAAAAAAAAATAAATAAAAATAGCGTATTCTATTAAAGATCGGCAGTGCTCTTTTTCGTATACATAGATGAAATCACAGAGCACTTCTTTTTGGTTCACTCAACTGGATTTAAAATTCCTATCCAATACTTCTACGGAAGTTTCAAAAGAGTCCAGTTCCCAAAGTAGTTTAACATTTTTCTCGTTCACTTCTGTTGAATTGTCTGTGTTAAGGTTTGTTTTTGAATCACCACCAAAGAAATACAATAAAACTTTTCATTTATACGAGTCAGTAAAAAGTGTTTTTAATACAGGACAAAATAAAAACCTTGCCAGGAAGTGGCAAGTCGTTGCTTCCACGGAAAAGAAAAATACTTTCTGTCTGCCATTAGGTATGATATATTTAAACAACATTGGTTTTGTAGCAAAAGAAAAAAACCTCCCTAAATGATCAACATTAAAAATGGCTATTAACACTGCAAACTGATTTTACTGAACATATTGAAGAAAGAAGATTAGAAGGACAGAGATTGCAATTCAGCTAAAGGTAAGAGATAAAAAGGAAAGAAAATGGAAAAAAGAAGGGTTGCAAATATAAATGGAGGGTCTATTTTGATATTGTCGATGTGTGGGGGAGTGTGAAAGCAGCTTAAATGACCTTCACTTAATGCTGATCTTTAGCGACTTGGCTTCTAGTCTCCGCCCCCTCTAAAGAAAAAAAAGCAGCCCTCATATCCTTCTCCCATTAAATTTAATGGGATTGCTGCTCTGCTCCTTGATGTACTCTACCTTTTTTTCAACCCTCTTCCTCCTCTTTTCTTTTCGTATTTTCATCCCATCTATTCTTTTCTTCAGTCTTCCTCTTTTCTGATTCAAGAAACAGGAAGCAATGTTTTCAGTGAAAGAGCTCCACTACCCCTGGCGGACCACCACATCACCCGTAGCATTGGAAAACATTAGCAGATAATGCACTAAAAGAGATTATACTTATAAGCGCACGCAACACACATAGCAATTTAGATAATTCATAATGGATAAACGTAGCGGGATAAAGGTTGAAAAAAATAAAAGACAATCGGAGGTGATCTTAAGATACAATGAAATAGCGTCCAAAATTCGGGGGTGAGAGCAATTAAGGAAATCCGGTAATATTTAAGGAAGATTATCTTTAAACTTTTCTATTATCCGCCTTGCTTTTTTTTTTCTGGTTGGATTTCTCTTAACGTTCATCATTCAAAACTGTCAGCGAAAGCAGAAACTTATTGACTTTAGAGACAGAAACTTACGTTTGAATTATTTAAAAGTAAATATAAAGAATCTAGTCTTGAAATAATGTAGCAAACAGATAAAATTAAGCTAAATGTATGTACCTTGTCATAGCACGAAGGGGATATCCATAAAGTTTAATAATTGCACAGTGTTTTAAGACCGTTTTGTCTGTGGACAACTATCATTAAAATATCATTAGCAACAATCACAACAATCGCAACAACAATCACAACATTTGCATCTTTTGCATGCGCAACAATCACATTTATAATACAGCTCTACAACAATCGCAATAATAGCAACAATTGCGCCTTTTGCATTCGCAACAATCACATATATAATAATAAGGAAATTAAAGCAATATCAATTATATTTTCATATATGTATCAGAAGACGTTGCGAAACATTGTGATTGTTTTACTAATTGCTATCCCTACCTTGTTTATTTCAGATGTGTATTTAAAAGATCCTCTCCTGATGGTTTTGCAGCCCAGTTTCACTGTGTAAATATACAAGAACGAAAAGTTTCAAAATATTTGCGACACGCTTAGGGCTTCTTGTGGCGCACGGATTGAGAATCACAGGTGTGGGACATCAAAATGTATGGTCTGTAAGGTAAAGCCTAAAGTTGGATCAGCGTTTTTCAAGTGGGGATCAACTGGGGATTGCTGGTATTGTGTTGCAACGAGCACACAAGCTCTGATTTTTAAAAAAAAATGCAATTTTTGTTACAGTTTTATATTAAAAATGATTAAAAGCTGTTTAACAAAATCATTTCTGAAAATTAGATATCAGATGTTGATAAAATAAAAGTTCGTTGGATTTTTAAGAAAGGGAGATCCATCAATTTGAAACACACGAACAGCAACTAAACGAAGATTGAAAAACAGTGGTGTAGGAAATTAACTCCAAGCTCTACGAGATGTAGGCTAAAGTTATGTTAAAAAAGTTAAGTTAAGGCTTAAGTTTGTAGTGTTCCACTACAGACCTCTGTGGCCCTTGGGATAGCGGCAGATAAGGCTCCCTGCGTTCCGTGACCAACGGGACGAAGTTGAGATCGGGTTAACCCCCGGGAAACAACCCGATACCCATTCTACTGAGGGCTGGCTAGACCCTAGGACCTGTTTGGAGGAGTACAAGAGCATGGATAAATCCCCGCAGTCAAGTGACGAGATGTAGGCAAAGGTTTAAAATAGTACTGATAGAAATTTCAATATTCTATGAGTTAAAAACGAAAAACAAAATTAATACAGGAGACAAAAGATTTTTAAATCACATTCAATGTAGAAAATTTAAATTCTTTTAACTTTTTTTTTATTAATGTAAGTCGAATGAATATCGAATTATAACAACCTTTTTACCAAATTTTCGGTATTAATCTTTAAAAACTAAAAAAATAGCTTAAAAACTTACAAATTTCTAAATTAAAAATAAAAACAAAAAGAAGTTGTCTGGTACATTACTGAGATTTTGAAAAGATATCTGAAACATATTTTAAAAGAATAAAAATCTCTTTAAATTACAAATCACAATACTATTATTTTTCTATTTATATTAATAATAAAGCTAATAGAATTAAAATAACCTCCTTCCTCCTATTTTTTCGTGGAGGAGATTGGAATTTTCAAATTTCTTTATTGCAAGTCAGTTTCGTATCGTTATTGAAATTGCATAGCAATCAATTTTTTTCTTTTTTTTTTCTTGATATAAAGAAGAATAAATTCTTTGTATTCTCAATGGCGCGTATTTGAATGGCATCCATGAATAAAATCAGCTGAATCATGGACTTCCAATAAAATTTAAGAACTTTTTTTTTTTAATATTAATTAAATTCTCGGATCCGGATTTAATTCTTCCGGTGGAAGAATTCATAAAATCTTCTGCATATACTTTTATTCTCGATGATTTTTTAAAAAGTGTACGTAAAGTTTTTTCTTTATTTCTTCTTCATATTGATTTGATGCATTATTAAGCTCAGAATTTTCTCAATAACTATAGAAACCTATAACGCTTGAACTGCTCCTGTTATTAAGAAAAAGTGTGACAGAATAAGTAAGTTTTTGTTTTCTTAATTTCAAATTCTTTGCATTAAGTCCTGTATTTGTAGGTGCTACATTTTAATTTGCATTGAAATTCCTTAATACTTCAAAATTTTCTAAATTTTCTTTTTATTAATTCAAATCTTTAAAATAATGACATAAAAAGAATAAGAGAACCGACATACATAATTTTTTTTAAAAAAAAGGGAAATGTATTAAAAACACATATTTACAATTATAAGACAGTTTCGACAGTTTTTTGTCATCATCAACATTGGACAAAATAACATTCTCAATAAAACAAGCTCTTACGAGGGGTGATTAGAAACTAAGGTTACAAGGCCTGCAGTGAAACGTTTACATTTTATTTCATACAACCAATACAGCCGACTGACAGTACATATATTAGGTTATTTTTCGACATAGTCTCCATATCGGTTTAGGCACTTGTCGCTGCGTGGAATGAGTTTGAATATTCCCTCCTGGTAAAAAGCCTGTCCTTGCGTGTTCAGTCACGTTGTCGCGAAGTGTTTCACCTCCTCATATTTACAGAAAGAAAATAGTATACAGAATTTTATTGGTTATATTAATGAAATAACCCGAATGTATCGATGACACTGGTCTGGATGTCTGGTGGTGATCATCTGAACTACAAGTAAGGTGTTGAGGAACAGATGAAACATAAACAATCGTTGCCTTGGTGATTGTTGTAATTAAATCAGACAAGTTCAAGTGTGGTGCTTCAGCAAATGGAATTATCTGAAGACAACAAACTGTCCTACAATTGTAAATGTGTTTTTAAAACATTTTACTTTTTTACTTTTTTTTTTTATTGTGTCGTTCTCTTATTCTTCTAATGTCACAATTTTTATACACCTTATTTTTAAATTTCTCAGTTTAACCTTTAATTGAATAATGACACTATTTATTTTTTTCTACAGTGAGATTATTTTTTTTTTAAGAAAATCTTTTTACTAGATTTTGCTTTTATTAGTACATATATTAATATAATATTTTTTTTAATAGATCTCAATATAGGAAATCATCCATTATTCGAATCTTCATTATCCAAAATGTCAATTATCGTTCTCCCCTTCCAAAAATAAAATAAAAATAAATACAGTATCTACTTTAAATACTTCTGCCGCATAATATATTCTTTACGATTATCTAATCGAATATTTTCTGATGAATCTCAGAAAAATTATAACATTCGTTACAATTTACTGAAGTTTTGTTAATTTTCATGGCTTATTATCTTTGTTGATCTTTTTTTTTTATTAAAGTACAAATTGAACTTTGTAATTAATCATTTAAAATAATTATGATTTAAAGATCTTGTTATCGTGATTAGTAACAGAAGAAATATCAGAGGTTTCTTTTATTGCTTAACCCTGATCTTCAAGGTTAAAAAAAATCATAATCCGTTGACGAGCAATTTGTTAGCAGTTCTTGTATATAATGGTCACATGTGTATGCAAAACGTGGTGTTGACAGTAGGTAGCCATGCCGAGCGCTCGCACTGAGGCACCCTCCTGTAGATGTATCCTGCTGTGTCTGCAAACTGTCCCTGACCAATCAGGATCGAACTTACAAACCTCCCGGAGATTTTTACGGTTCAGGGCTCTTTGCAGATACAGTTAACGTTTGCAGTTAACGATGGATTTTTATGGAAGCGGGCGATGTAACACCAGCCTTACAGAATGAACAATCTTCACACACCAAGGTTAACATACCTATAAAAAGCGAGACTAAAGAAAGAAACGTATTTATTTAGAACACACTAGAAAATGAAAGATACATAGGTTTTTTTGGAATTGAAAAAGATAACATTTTTCAGTATCTGCAGAAGATTTCCAGAAGACCTCATACGTCCCGGAATTGATTTTAAGAAAATTCATTCCACATTATCTTACTACTAATTTCAGTAGCTTAATAGAAATTCAATTTTAATTCAGTAGTTTTATGTTCTCGAAATGATGATATGCTCAACGTAACATTCCTGTAGCTCATCAAAGCTTTGCTCTGAGAATAAACAGTGGAAATATGTGAAAAGCAGAAGAGATGTCAAATAGGATTTTGAAAAAACAAAATTATAAAGATGATGTATTACATATGTCTTGTGTTTCATATTTTATGTCAATTTTCTTTGATTTTCTTTGTACTAATCATAAAATATGAACAATTATTACTTATGAAGATATATTAAAATATATTTGAAATTAATATTAGCGTCAAGCAATGTTGCGTATGTGTTTGAATATTGGAAGTACATTCTATATGATAAGCGTGAAGTATGTAAAATAGTAAAGTAGTAATTAATACTATTTTCTTTTTTTCTTTGCATATATTGATCTTCCTCTCTCAATCCTTTGGTTCTTATCAATATGACAACACACAGCGAGGTCTAGCAGCAGACCAAATCACACTCTTTCGACAAGAAAGGACTCATGATTGCTGATTATTTGTGGTGATATAATTAATATATCAATGTAAATACAAATAAATATTTTAATTATTATTACCAGTATTAAAAAAAAGTATTTCCCTAGAAGCGTTTTAAGCCAACAATGAAATTAAAGGCAGTGCAACGTGGTGGTTGTGGAGTAAGATCACGTGATATCTTATACTGGCTTTGTTGCAATGAGGATGAGTGTGTTTTTAGTGGAGTGAAAATATGATATGAGCCTGCATCGTGTAGTGATATTTCCCCAATGAATTTTTAGTGATTAAAGGAATTAAAGAAATATCGAAAAGAAATATATTCTTCTGAGTGAAGAATAAATAACGCCGTATGATATTTTCCTTAGTAGTAAAATATAAGTATGTTCATCGTTGCAGAAAGTTTTTAGGCCTGGTATAACTGAATTTCGAAAATGGAATAAGCAGACCTGAATCCAGTTTTCAGTGTGGAGTAGGTACTATATCTACAAGTAACGACGCATAGAATTACTCCAGGTAATGTATAAAATATTTAATATTTGTACTCGAAGAAATTCGGCTAAAACGTTTACGAAATGAACTATCTCAAATACTGAACTGAATTGATCATTAGAAGAAGATCATAAGTTGATAAGACTACAGAGTACGGTATCCCAATGGCCGCCCAATCGTCGGCGGCCGTGGCACTATTTTAAAGACGGCGGATAATGTGAAACGAACAATTAACTAGAAAGAAGTAGAATGCTTATTTCAAAATGGTTTTGCAGATCTTTTACTAGAAAAACTAACCCTCAACTGCCTAACTGCGATCTTGAGATAGCAGTATGCAAGTAAACACTGCCGCCTGTCATTGGGAGTATCATATTCTGCAGTCTAGCCCATAAGGAATGTAAATATAGAAGTTCTTAGAATATATGTTATTTTTAAACCTTAAATTAGTATTTTTTTTTATTCATCAATAGTCCTAATTCATTTTTTTTTGGCGTAAGTACAAAAGCACACTCAAAATTATTAATTCTGCTCTGCTGAACGCCAATCTATTGAAATACTATTTAGAACATCAACATAATTTTAATCTAATAATCATAAAATGAAGGAGATAATTACTTCTTAATGACCGAATAATAAATTTAAAACACAGGATTTAAGAATTTTTTTTCCTCTTCCCATTCTTAATTCCATAAAAATGCGAATTGAGACAACACAATGTCATCTTATTCAATTCTTTACTCAGAATTTTCTATCTTTATTGACTTGAAAAGACAAAACGAACGAATCATTGCAATTCAAAGCTTGGTTTGTAGAAGGGAAAAATAAGCTTTTTTTTTTTTTGGAATTCTCTAGAAATTTTCAGAAAATTCAATCTTTCAAATTTTATTATTTCCAAATTTATAGAATAAGATTTAATACGTTTTATAATGTAAAAATTATAATAACAAAATTAGCAATAATCTATATTATTATTATTTTCATATTTTAGGAAAGTCTTAAATTGTTAGGATCATAAAGCAATTTATAGAATTATCCTAAATTGTAATAAATTATAATTTTGAATAAAACGTGTAATGAATAAAAATATAAATTAGATAAATAAATAATTAATGCCCTAGACTGTTATATTTAAGGCTATTTAATTATTTTACAGTATCTAATTTTTTTATTTTAATAAGAAACCGTATAATTTTGAAAAATATTTTTTATGTCAACCAGATCAAAAATAATTATAATGAGGGAAAAACAACTAGACAGAATTGGTCAATGATTTTCTAATTTGGTCAATGATTAGAAAATAAAACAAATTACAATTTATTTTGTCAATTAAATTGGAAAAAATATAATTTGGAAAAAATTAAAAAAATGAAAAGTATTAAAAATCAATTAATATCTGACATAATTGATGAGAAAATAATTTTACATTTTTAATTTATATTTTTTTCTATTATATTAATCAATTCAGCACCTATATCACAGGTATTCTTGCAAATATTAAAAAAAACCAAGGCGTATTAGAGTCACCCTCATTTAAGCTGTACTGGGACCGCTCCATTCACACAGACAAAACTTTATATCACAACAGACCTGACATCACTCTTGTTGATGAGGTCAACAAACAGACCTATCTCATTGATATTACAGTGCCTGTCAGCAAGAACATGCAGAAAACTCGACGCAGACAAGATCAGTAAATACATCACATTAGCACACGAGCTCTACAAGCAGTGGAGGCAGGACCGAGTACGTGTTATACCCATCGTCCTGTCCGCCACTGATCTGGTGCCTCACATATTGCATCACCGCCTCAGTACAATATGACTTCACAATAACACTTATGCACAACTCCGCAAGGCTGTGGTACTCAATACCCACGCGTAGTTAAGAAATTTAGGGACACAACCACTCATCCCTAACCCTCCTTGCACACTTCATTACACTTGGTAATATTTGCTTTGGTCCTTGACCCACCATGTTGTCTTTGCTGGGGAAATCCTTGGTTTGAAACTATTACATAATAATAATAATAATAATAATAACTCGCGTATTATGTTTCTTTCAGAATAAAAAAGAATTTTCTGTGTAGAATGTTACAATTAACGTTCTCAGTTTAAATGGATTCGATTTATGCGATTGCGATACTTCGACTTACGCTGCAACGTCATCTTCAAGAGCCACTTAATGTATTTATACTAAGTTAGATTAGGACTTGTCCTAAGGCTCACAGCCCAAAGTAAGGCTTCAATTTTTCTTTGGCCAACGGGTAAGGTTAGGTCGGTTGGTTAGTCTGGCGCTCGCCCGCCTATACTCCTGGTAAAGAAACCCGGTACCTATTCTACAGAGGACTGGGTAGAGCCTAGGACCCGTTTGAAGGAGAATGGAACGTGGAAAAATCCATGCCTCCTTCTAGGCCGGGGATCGAACCCGTCTCCTCCAACCTTACTACTCGGCTATCAGACTAAAACTCTATACGGAATATAAATAAAGTTTCAAAGCTTTCTTTTCTTAAGCAGAAGCTGTGAAACTGTAATTAGCCTTCAAAAAGAAAGTTTGCATCAAGATGCATTCACCGCTTTTTTGAGTTCGAAGGTTTTCATCTTGAGAGAAAATGAAGAAACTGCGTAAATTGAGGTTCACAATGCTGCCCCAATACCTACTTCTCCGCAACCATAGTAAGAAGATGTGCTGGGAAGCAAACGTGTAGAGAGTTTTATCTATTCGGAAACAGTCTATGAGTATATCGAGAAAGATGAGCAGCGTACCTTTGCTTCAAGGATCTATTTAGATAGAAATGGATAATTGATGCAAAAAGTAAACTTAGATGTTTCTTTTGAAATTAAAGGAAATGATTTTTATTCAACAATGTTTTAAAGCAATTATGTATTTATCTAATATTGATGATGAATAAGTTTCTTAAAAAATCTGTAAATTTAAATAAATATAGATTTGGTTAATTATTACCATGTTCATTATAACCGCATCAAGGCCACCTAAAAATACAGGCTTGTGCTCGGTAAAAAAAATAACATAGTCCTGTCGCGGGACGTATCGATATGGCGCTTGTGTGAAAGGAGGCTTTCAAAATAAGTAATTATTGTACAGTATTGTATTGATACCAAGTAGAGTAGAACTATTATCGTAACTTTTTTCATATCCGCGACTAGGCCTGCCTGTATTTTCAATTGGCCTTGATCCGCTTAATAAGTTATTGTAGATCTGGTAAGGATTTTTAATAATCATTTGATAAAAAAACAAAACAAAAACAATTAGAACGCAATTTTAGTCCGCAAACGACTAAATGTCTGTCCGTCTATTAGAAAAAAAAATCACTGTACTTAGGGAGGTGAAATTTTAACGTTAAGAAAAAGGTCCTATCGATTTTGATACATTCCCGACCAAAAGATAAAAGCTACAAAACAAGAAGCATGTAGATATTCGAAAGTTGACATACCAACTGCAGTTTTCTTCAGTAAGTAATGTTTCCCTCGCGCTGTTTTTCAAGAAAACGAAGTCCTGATAACATTATCATCTTTCATCATTCAAAAAAAAAATTCAAATTACAAAGACTGTTTCAAATTTTAGAGAAATAAAAGTTGGGATACAGGAAAAAAAGTTATTTATTTTTCTTTTTTTTTTTCAAGTCTTTAAAACTGCTGTTTTATAGACTGTGTACGGAGTTTCGGTAAACCAACAAGATGATTCTGACAGACTTATGTACAAAGGCCCGTCTCCGTCGGCTCTTCATGTTTGTCCACTGCTCAGCAGTTAATGTTCAAATTTCTGGAAGGAGCTTATCTAAAAAATATGAGTCTGTTTATTCTGCTTACGGAGCTCTTCAAAAAAAAAATAACCTCACCTCCCATTTCTGCGTCCATATTTTCCAAGATAATTTGACGGGGTCACAAGGTCAGCTGCAGTAAGTGCTCTTCAAGTAGTTGGCTTTCTAGATTTTTTTCCCTGAGGAAAATGGAATGAAGACGATGTCCTCCTGTCTATGGTAATAATATTCAGCAGAATTACATCATGAACTGTGGCTGCAAAACAACTGGTAGCAACAACAGGACGACTGTGGCAAACTTTAGCCAAGGATATGTAATGATTACTATCAGCTATATCTACTACTACATTTATAAAGTCTTCCTATGATGACATCTTTTTTTTTTGTTAACAAGGATATTGTTTTTAATCAAAATCTGTTATGTCTATTGTTCAGTTCACGAAAGAATATAAAAGAGGCGTGGCAGTTAGTGAATTATCAGGTATCTTTAAAGGGTCAATCAAACGCGAGTGACAACATAATGATTTTCTAACAAACAAAAATCGAAAATCTAACTTCCTATGTAGCACATTTTAAAGATTAGTGAATGAAGTTTTAGTTAAGATAACGGGCAGAGCATATTTTTAATTTGAAGAGCAATATTTTGCTTTATTTAGTGAGATTATAACGGTAATTTGTTCCCTGCGTTACTGTCCCTGAGGGACAAAACAAAACAAACAGCCTACTTCTTCCTGTCATTGTCGCATATCCTTACTACCAGTTACTACTATTTAACATACATTTTGTATATTTAATAGCAATTTGTATTCAAACATTCGCCTTCGGAGTTTGCGAAATCTCTGAAGTGACAGGGAAACCAAATACTCGGGGAAAACATTGTCTCCTAAGTTACTGTAAAAATAATAAAATATTCGTAATTAAACTAACATCGGTCACTGTATAGCTTTTGATCAATGACCTAATAATACTTTGGGGTAAAAATAAAGTTCAATAATTATTTCCAAAAACAATATTTATTAAATTTTTGTTCGGGACAGACTTAGGTACAAAAAATAGTTGATTGACCCCTAAGATTTTTACAATATGACAGATTTATTACGATGCTTCAACAACAGACATCTATTGCTGAAAAATGACCTTCTATTCTTGGATGAATGTAATTTTAATGCAATGTTATTTCCGACGAAATTGTGTGTCACCATAATAATAAATATTTAAAAACACAAAGGTTTCAAATCACTATTTTACATAAATAGATCGTCAAACAAAAAATATATAAAAAAAGAGACGTTTCGATTCGACATGCGAATCTTTGTCCATTACAATTTAAAAAGTTGTGTTAATATAATACTTGATCATGTGATTGGACAATCCTATGTTGATAGAGGGGTTACTACAAATATAAAAGGATTCTCTAAAAATAAGCATTTAAATTTTTTTTATCGAAAATCCGGAGAACATGGAGGCCGAGTTCATGTGTTCAGATATAAAGGATCAAAAAAAATGTTCATCAAAGGATTAAAATTTACAAGTAAAAATTTCAAATAAGAATGCCTTTTTGAGTCGAGCTGATACTCTGGGACGGCCGTTTTGAGCTTGTTAGGCTCTCATCAGCCAGAGCTAATCAGCCAGTGCAAGACTCAAAAGGCTTACGAGGGGAGATATTATGAATACAAGATGGAGACAGTGACCCCTCAAAAACTAAAAGCAAGAAAATAAAAATCAAGAACAAAATGTGGAATCCAAATCCTTGGGCAGCACTCAGGCTGCCCCAAAAGGAATTTGACCACATAAAGAATTATTTAAATCAATTACTTTCATTTTACCCATCAGAGGGTTTGTTATTTATTTATTTAAACATTTTTTTTTCCCTTTTTGTGGTCAAATTCCTTTTGTGGCAGCCTGAGTGCTGCCCAAGGATTTGGACTCCACATTTGGACTCCACTAATACCTCTAGTTTTTTATTTTCTTGCTTTTAGTTTTTGAGGGGTCACTGTCTTAATCGTGTATTTATAAGAATTTCAGTTCATAATATGAAAGAAGACGTAATTGCAACAACATCAACATCGTCATTATCATATTCAATTATGTGAAGGATGAAAGCTATCAAAGTTTATTCCAGTTTATTTTCATTGGAAAGCATTTCTTTTTCCAGTCCAATCCGCCATCCATCTACCAATCTACCTTATATATCGTTTCTTGGTCTCCTCTCATTGAGGCTGTTCAAGTATTTCGTAAGTATTCAATGGGGGAGAAGGGGGTTCAAGCTTTGCTTATTTCTGCTGACAAGGGGGGGTGGGGGATCAGAGCAATGCTTACGTAAAACAGACAAACATTTCTTTTCCTCAGTATTTCATGTATTTTCAGTATTTCAGTGGTATTTACTGTTATTACTAAATACTATTAAGTACTAAGTACTATTAGAGTAGTTATAGTTATATTACATAAGCACAATACGTAATAATACGTAAGTGCACAAGAGGGAGGGTCGAGGATCTGCTTATTTCTGCTTACAAAGGAGGGGGAGGGGGCTAAAATAATTATAAAAGAGCTTACGTAATACTTGAACGGCTCCATTCCTGGAAATCCAGTTTACAATTATTGTTTTCCTTTACGATATATATATATATAAATCCAAAACACAAAACTTGAAGCTGGTGGTCTTCAAATTTCGTAAAGCAAAGATTTCAATCAATCATTAAATCATATGTATGCACATACATTTCTTATCTTATTTATTTGTTTTATTTTAATATTGTTAGGAGTACATATTTCCTCAAAGTTTTCTACACTTTTCACTTTTACTTCTCTTCAAACATCTTTTAATCTCGTTATCCTCCATAAAACCCATTTAAGACACTAATGAGAGCCATCTTATTCTTTCTGAAGAAGACACACATTTAAAAAAAGGCGTAGTAGCAATAAAATTATTACGGTTTCTTATACCTCCTCTCTCTCTTTCCACCCAATACCCATTTCCCCTTGTTCTCCAAGGTTACATTAAACATCATTACCCATTAACGAGAGATGCAATGATGATGAAGGAAATAGGCCAACGCTCGCGTCGCCATCATTCTACCAGGAATCTGATAATGGCACAGTCATCATAAATCATCTTTATCTGCCGCTAGAGTGGCAACAACTTTCCGTGAACGCAATCAACGGAGAGAAGAGGCGGAGGATGTATGTATGTATATATATGTATTTGTGTGCGTGAGTATTGGACTCAAGTCATAATGATGGGAATAGAGGCAGTGACGAGGCCACCAAAATTATTATATAAATCACTGTGAATGCCAATGAAAAAACAGTCGTGGCAATTGAGATTCATCCAGTTGATAAATTGCCACAAGTTTTCACTTTGCCCTTTTTTTCTCCCTGGAAACAATTGGAACATCGAATTTAGCTTCGGTAAAACTTCCCACCTTTCATTTTCAGGGCAGCAATTAAGAAGAAGTAAAATTTCATTAAAATAAAAAGGAATTTATTAATGAACATGTAATTAAGCGAATTTTTCAACGGCTTTTATATAGATAGAGCCAGAAATGTGACCAGTTTCTTAATATTTTGATGCTCATATTTGGTGTATATTCAGATATCTTTATTGGCGTACAGCAGGGAAAAAAAAATCACGAAATTTTAAGTTTTTTTTGATTGGATAGTTTGACTTTCGATATCTTCTCAAATAAGAGGCAAAACTGCAATACCAATCGAAATTTCTGGGCTAGCTACTTGGTATTTTACAATAGGCAAGTTAATAATAATAAAAGTACATTTATTTTTCGCCAATCAGAGGGTAGCGAATAGTCTTGATCTTTGTTCGAATCCCGAGTGAGACATGGATGTTACTTTACTCTATCTGTTTTGTGACTAACTTTCTGATCCGCTTCTGGAAATGTCAATAAAGACTCTCTTATATGTCACGGTGTTTGTTTTAATCCTCTTTTCAGCTCAAATGGTCTCTCACTTCATACCAAATACGCATGGATATCACTGTAAGTATTTTAAACAAACATGGCAATAACTGATTAGTAATGTTATTAATGTCTGTTAAGATAATGCTTTTAAATATAATTTGTGCTTTTATGCAACAATACTATAATATTATAATTTAGGCTTTTATAAATTTAATTTAATAATAAAAAATTACTATATTAATATAGTCATTAAAAATAAATTATAATACGGAACTAAAAAAATTGTTGAGTATTCTTGTTCTGAGTTCTTAAAAGTCATATCATTCTTTATTCAAAGCCTACTCAGAGCCTATTCAAAGCCATTCAGTATAACCTATTTACCAAAGCGCGTTATACTATTGGGAAGCACTGCTCTAGAAAATCATTGTTAATTTATTTTATAACATATAGAGATTGCGGATCAATGATGTGATGGAGATACAGAACTGTACAATCAGAGCAAGAGTAAGCAGAAGATTAAAAATCACATAAAACTGTACGGCGTCACTTCACGCGTCATTAACAACCGTGATAACGTCCTTGTATCAAACGCTTCATGCACGCTTATTTACACGGATCCATACCATCAGATTCAAGTATTCCATTTGCTTGTTGACGATCTTCGTTAACCTTAGTCATAAAAACAATCAAATTCACAGATAGGCCCACAATTATCATTTGTGTATAATTTTTAGTAAAATTTTAAAAGATTAATTTTAAGTGAAAAAAAAAAATATTTCTTTAATATATTATTTTATTAGCTAGGAATTGTGAGGCTTACTAGATAGCTCAGTGTGTTTGTGTGTTTCAATAATGTCTGAACCGATGCTGCATGAACCTAATTTTGCGCATTTGTGGATAAACTTTTATCCATGAAATCTTTCCGTGAAATGGGTCCTTGCCAAGAAATTAGGGGAAGAAAGCGATAAAAATTTTTGTAAAAAAATCATTGGAATAAAAATAACAGGTTTATATCCTAATTCCGTAATTCTTTATTGTACTGGAATAAATGAATTTCTGATTCCCTTTTTATTTTAAATATTGAATTTTACTTTTGGTGAAGAGACTGAAATACAACCAAGTGACAAGAAGACCCTACCAAGTTTTATTATAAATTTATTATGAATGAGAGGAAAAACCTAAAATAAATGTTAATTTTACTGCGGCGGTGAGTTAAAAACTAATTAAGATCCAAAATTTTTGATCCATTAATTAGCGCGCATTTATACAGATTAAAAGTTAATCCAATTTCGGATTTATTTATTTATTAATTTTTAATTCAGTGGATATTAGAATTTGAAAATAAACGTAGTCTTTTCGTTTTTGTCGATATAACGACGTTAAAAGAACAATAAATAAATAAAAATAAAAAAAAAATAAGAAACTAGGAAAGTAGGATTTTAGATTTTCAAACTGCGTATAACTTATAAGTAACTTTTTAACCAATTATCTTTCTTGGTGATTTTTTTTTTTTTATCTGCCCTCAATCACATGTAGGCATTAGAAGGTTAATTTCCTTTCTTTACACAATTTTAAATTCTGATTAGAAATATTCATTCCTTTTATTTATTTTCGTAATTCAATAATAGGTTTTTTCCAGACAAGAGTAGGTGAAAAAAAAATTCAATACAAAATTCTACTTTATATAAAATAATAATAAAGTATAGCAATTAAATAAAGTAAATACTTTATATTTAAGCTTAAGCAAAATAAAACAATAATTAAATAAAATAAAGTACATTGAGGAGCTATATTACAACTCAACAAATTGTAATGTGACAACTTACATTATTAAGGGGAGTGAAATGGAAATTTATTTTAATTTATTTATAATGTAAAAAGATTGTGGAACAATGCTGTAATAAGAGCTATTGGTTATTACCTTAATAATTCTTGTTTATTCTCCCTAACTTTAGATATTTACATAATGATTTTATACACCATATTTCAACTAAATTTCTTAAGCATAGATGTTAAATATTAACTTTTTGCTACTGTTACATTCTAGACACTGTTAAAGTTAAAGATCCATTTTATAATATCCTTTGAATTCTTTAGTATAAAATGGTTCTTTCAATAAACGAAACTTATGAAAATGAAAATGAATTTCCAATCAGTCTAGCTTTAAAAGCGATATTATAAATTATCGTATTCTATCGTAATGTGTTAAACTATTGACAGAAAGATAAGGCCAGCTCAATATTACAAATATATTGATTTTCTATTAATGGGAATACGAGAATTTAAAGCTAACGAATGTTCAAATTTCACTAATTAGTATTTATATGTTTAATGTTATCAAACTTAAATCTTTGATGGTGGAATTCGAAGCAGGACGCGTCAAACAATATCTTAAAAGTCAATAAAATCGTATGAAACTTTTGTCACTTAGGCCTATATTTAAGCTTCAAACTGGGATACATATAAGTTATTTTAATATTACTGCAATATAAGTAATTTAAATAAAATTTTAGAATTTTGATTTAATGTAACATAAGTTAAGAAATTCTTGTAGAAATCGTAAAATTCATGGTAAAAATAAATCGGAAGCTGGACATGTACCAGCTTGAAAGATATGTTTTTGTATTTGTTAATTGTGTAAACATGAAATTTGAATTTAATTTTTTAGATGAAATAAAAAATTTCTAAATTATTGCAAGGTTTCTGTAGTAAAAGAATGACAGAGTTAAGATGTTTGGAAAAGTTTTTAGAAACAAAAATTTTTAAAACTTAAAAGAAACCGTATAGTGAGACTTTGTGGGCCCGGTAGCCGAGTGGGTAAGGGCGCTTGGCTGCGGGTTGGAGGTAGCGGGTTCGATTCCCGGCCTCGGCGGAGGACGGGAATTTTTCCACGCTTCTTTCTCCTCCAAACGGGCCCTAGGGTCTACCCAGCCCTCTATAGAATGGGTACCGGGTTTCTTTCCCGGGAGTTAAAGGCGGGCGAGCGACGGGCCGACCCCCCGTCCTCACCTTTGTCCCGTAGGTTCTGATCTCTGGAGCCTACCCTCCAGCAGAATTGCGCGGTCCTCTGGGCCTGATCGCAACTTTAACTTATAGTGAGACTTTACACCTGTGATTGAGATCTCAGAAGTCTGTATTCACGTTCAGACAAGCTTTCATCAAGAAACAATGCGTGTTCTTTCAAAATTAGTTAATTTAGGACTATCCACCCCCTCTCCAAGTCAGAATGGCACAAATTCAAAAGTGGAATTCAGCCTTCCTCGCACCCCTTACTTATCTTCCACTTATATACTTCAAACAACTAACTTTTCTGCTATAGCTGCCACGGTGATATTTTTACGAGATCGCTATGTACAGTTTTCAATAAGATTTTGGCAATTACCACTTATTTCATAAAATTCGATTTCATTTTCGTTATTGCAAACTATCCCCTAATCCTACATAATTCAGACTTCAAATTTGATTCGCGATCTCAAACGACCAAAAACTGATGAAAAAAATCGCAATTTCAGACATGAATCTTAAAGTACCTTAAAAGTTCAAGCCTTTTATTATTCCATCAATTGATAGTTAGGATTTCATGTCATGCCAATGTCAAATGAAATAGGCGGTGAGGTTTTACACAAAAAGAATCCCAAAAATACTCATAAATAAATCTAAAACAACAATAATAAAACAAGATAAATAGTGATTTTTTTATTTTTTTAAATACAGTCATCCTAACATAGCCGTGATTTTTTTATTTGAAAAAAAAAATCAAATGACCTTACATACGAAATTGTTTTATATAGTTCGTACTGAACTTGTTTAGAAGTTTAGAAACGCAGAATTTTGAGAAAAATAGGTTTCAATTTTTTTTTTTCAGGAAATTCTTTAATATAACAAGAAGTTATATTAAAATGTTACTCTTCGTTACTTTTTTTTCTTTGTTTTTACATCCATGGAAACAATGCAACAGGAAAAAGTATTCAATATATTCAATATATTCGAATATATATTTTCTATTTTCTGAAAATTTCAAATATTTACTTCACTTCCTAAATCCATTTAGTCAAATCGAAGCATGCGCAGTTGATTAATTAAAGGATTAACAGGGATTATTAGATTCTGTTGTCAAATGCTATGACAGGTGCTGTGAAAATGAACTAAAATTTCTATAAACAACAATTTCTATTTTACGCCCAAATTTTTTGACAGGGGTACACAATAAGAGATTTTCAAAGACAAAACTTACATCGTCTCTAATCCATAAATATACAAGCTACGTTTGAAGAAGATACATTTATGGGTTCGAAAGTTATTACAGGAATACCTTTACAGAGATATACAGACAGACATACAGACAAATTGATCCTTTAAGTCTCGCTTTCCTTTGATTTTTGACTTTTTAATTTCAGTCAATTTGGTGACATTATTTTGTTTTATCCCCAATTCTTGTCAATTCTTTCCGAAATTTAAAAGTAAAGGCGCAGAGCTCTAAGTGGACGTTAACAAGCCACTAAAGAGTCTATCTTCTCTACTGCTGTTCTTTTTTCTCCCTCGATTCTTTTGATAATAAAACACTAGTAAAAATATTTACAGTCTTTTAACTGGGTCTGTTATTTTTTTCCCCTGATAAATATAAAATATTAATAGCCACGGCGACACAACAATAACACAAATCCTTCAAAGCAGAAAGATACATGGTTGTTTTTGTGTGTCTTTTTCGTCAGAAAAGGGACACATTCAAACAGCGGGAATGGGAGGGTGGGGTGAGCTGCTCATCTCCGAAATAGGACCCCGTGCCAGCAGCTGCGGAGAATAACGGCCGAATCCCCCATGAATCAGACCGAGGCTGTCAGAGTAATGGTGCGGATCCTCCCACTAGATAGCGCTTCACACCCTCCATTGTCTATGTAAAATACTGGCGACAAGTCAGTCACATGAATTATTGAAATCCAACGGCTAGCATTAATTATTCCTAGAAACCTCTGATGCCACAAAACAAGTGAGGGCGCTCGAATCGCTCCCCTCGGAAAGAAAGAAAGAAAGATAGGGTCCCATCGATACATGCAAAGCGCCCTTCCAAGATGCAAGCGAACCTTCTGAACTAATGCTGCATTGGAAAGTAATAAAGATGAAAACAAAACACGAACATCCTACAAAACCCTTAAACCTACCCAGTTTATTCATTTGTACCATTTTCTTTTAATATTTACTGTTACTTTCGTTAAAAGTTATCAAGGAAAAAAATCAAGTCTCAATATAAAACATTCTATAAAGTTTAGCAAACGTTACAAAGCAACGAATAGATCTTTCAATGAAACCAATCAGCTGTTCTCTTAATCAGAGAATCACACCCGTTTTTTCCCTAGTCTACATTACTAAAAATCTTTTAATTCTCTGTATGTCCGGCGTAAATTTCCTTTGAGAATGGAAAATAGAAATACTTTTTACAATGAAACTCCGCGACTGGAATCGAACCTGCAACCTTCTGATCCGAAGTCAGACGTCTTATCCATTAGACCACGGGGACTACATCTCACTTTATATTGTTTTTGACATATGTTTCCGTCCCCCATTAAAAATGAATGTTTTCAACTTTTTTTTTTTTTTTTTTTTTGAATTTCAAGATTGTTTATTTCAGATCCGTCTGTTTATTTGAAATTCGAAAATGACAATTAAAACTATAATTGCCGAAACGATGCAATATTTTCAATATAATAGCTACTTAAAATATAACTTCGAAGACACTACTTCTATTCATCTAAGAAATATATACATTCCTTTTAATGGTTTTGTGAATTTAGAAAATATATTAAAAAAATGCAATATTGCATTGAAGTTTGTTTCAAATTTTTTTTCAAGAATTTCTCATCCTTGATCGGCTACAAAAAAAGACACAGAAGTCCTAAGTGTAAATACGGAAAAATTAAAATTATTAACACAGTGGTACCTCGGGTTACGAACTTAATTCGTTCCAGAACTCGGTTCGTAGCCTGAAACGTTCGTAACCCGAAACATTGAAATTAATGAAATAGAGACGATCCGTTTCAAGATGAAAGAATCGTTCCTTTTTATTAAAATCCGGTTGTTTACCTGACAAAACACAAAGAATACATGTACTTCACATATTAAATAAAGAGATAGAAAACAACCAAATAAATTAAATGTTAAATAATTGCATTTAATAAATACATTATATAAATAAATACATTACGATGTCTTGTTTACATCGGAAAAAGAATCATGTGGGCGCGGAGAGATACTTTAAGATGCTAGGTGAGACGCCTTTAGTGTGATTTGACTCCGCAACTTGTAACTTTGTACTGTATGCGATCGTTTGTCTCCAACGTTAAACCTTGCTCTCTCTCTCACCTTCGTTCGTAACCCGAGACACTGTTCGTTACCCGAGACAAAAAATATTCGAAGTTGTCGTTCGTAATTCGAGATGCTCGTGATCTGAGTCGTTCGTAACGCGAGGTTTTGCTATATATATACGCAGGGTGAATGGTAAGTGGACGTATTCCTTTCAGGGCGTGATAGTCGAGCTCATTTGCAATTGATTTAATATTAAATTATTTTAATTAAACCATAATATCCATTATGCAAAACTCAAGACTCAACACTCACAGTTTTTGAGATATGTTAATTTTTGTATTCGGTTAGAAATGTACTCCCAAGAACATTATAATAGCAAAAAAAAAAAAAAGGAATCAAGCCTTTTCTTGTAATATTTCCGTATCCCTCGTTAGTTTATACAGTAATACAGTTAATGCATGTTAGAAACTTCAATATGATAAAAATACAAGAGCTAAACTTATACTTGTAAAACCCTTCAACCCAATTATACATCCAAGTGACTCATTTTCAAAATCAATTGTAAACCATTTTTGTCTTATTTATGGAAGTAAAAGATATTTAACTTAAACCTTTCTACCTCATTCGAAAGGTAATAAAACAAGGAAGTTTTTAAAGTCATTTGTACGTTTATTGTGTTGTCAAATTTAAGAAATAAATCCACTTCAATGCACAAAATGAGTTGAAGGTTTTTACAACAAGCGTAGATTGTAGCTCTTGTTTTTTGAACATATTGAAGTTTTTAACGTACTTACACAAACAAGTTTTGTTTCTTCACGTACTGTTTGCTACATTAACTATATGACTGTGTGAACTAACGAGGGAAACGGAAGTATTATAAAAAAAAGCTTGATTTTTTTAATTTTTTGCTATTTTACTACTTGGGAGTAAATTTCTAAGAAAACACAAAAGTTAACATATTTCAAAAACGTTTTGCATAATAGATATTATGGTTGCTCTACTATCACGCCCTGACAGCAATACGTCTACTTGCCAGGTACTCTGTGTAATAGGTCTAACTCAAAAAATGGCGATTGTCTATGTGCTGAAGACTCAAATTCAATGAGACTTTCTTTCTAACTGGTTTCTTTCCGGGACCAACGAGACATGATGATACTGGAATCATATCTTGACAGTACCATCGGGTTTAAAGGTACCAGCTGATATCCAAAAGAAAATTCACGGTATTCAAAAACGAAATAAAAACACGTATTTTATTTTTCCTACGAATTCATGTTATGCCACTGTGTTCTAATAAATTTCACACTAAATTTTAAGTATTAATTACTAAAAATGAAGCTTATCAGATCACTAAGTCTGTGTATGTGTGGTGTTTTGTTTGATTGTTCTCCTAATAACCGCTGGATGTGTTTTCATGAAACTTAATGTTCATATTTCAGGACTACAGGCAATCTCACTTTTATAGTTAAACTCTTTCATGAAATGAGAGCGAGATGGCGACAAAAATTCCACTAAAAAATCATTGGAATACAAACAACAGATTTTCATCCTATCTCTGTTAATGGTTCACTGTTTTAAACAATAAATTTTAACCCCCTTTTAGCTAATCCATTAATTAGCGCATTGTCTGAGGCATTACGGTTAATCCGATTTCGACAACTTGAGATTGAAGTTAATTCAGATTTCTTTTTTATTTATTTTATATTTATTTATTTATTTACAGATACTGAAAAAGTTATATTACTGATATTAAAGTTTGATAATAAAAGTAGATTTTTCGTTTTGTCATTTTTGCGACTTTAAAAAGAAAAATAAAGATGAAAAAAAATAAGGAAATTAAAAAAACAACAACTCACTTTGTAAGGAAATTAAGCTTCATGTTCTTCAAGCTTCTTGTTTGTTTTGGTATATCTAATTGAAATGGTTTCCTATAATCATTACAGGGCATTATTTCCTTATAATAAAGTAGTAAAAACTGTTAGATGAATAGTAAGATAATAGTTAGGTAATAGTAATAACTAGTTATTAGACTAAAACACGTTTAAACACGAGTAAGCGAACGTATCAATTTGGTAAGAAGATTTATTGCCGATAATGTTGGGAACTGGTTTAAAGTCGCCAATTTCGTTAATTATACAGGGAATTAAGAAAAAAATCATACTAAAAACTGAATTGTAAATAAGGTTTATTTCTGGAAGGGAAATTCTCAGAACCTGCTTCGGTTAAACACAAACAATTTCAGGAAAAGATGTTTTAGAAAAATTATGATCTGTAAATAGCGAACAGAATCTTTTACATTTCGGATCGTACTTAAAAAATGCATTTTCAGATCAATTGAACACTGATTGACAATAAAAATAATCTCTCCAAAATTAAGTAAAGATCTAATCAAGGTGTAGTATCGTGCCAACTTTCCAACTGCGTGCTAAGATCGAAAAATAGTAGTTCAAAAAGAAAGTGGATAGGATAATTGACTTATCTTGATCACGGTGCTGTGTTAGGAGATTCCCCTAAAGATGGGTTTTAGTGTAAAATAGGAAGTTAAGGTGATATAATTAACTAACGAAATTCGTTAAGCTCTTGAAGTATTTAGGAATGCTTGTGATTAAAGTACTTTTTTAATGTAGTTTTTGAAACAGTTCTAGAGTGGATAAGCACAAAAAAACAGCAGATATGTCTCTTTTAATAACTTAAATCTACAATTAAAATTTAATTTTGCTTGGTTTCATTTATCTAGGTCCAGACGGACGCATTCATGTTCGCATTCAACATTGTTTAGTTATAGTCTTTTTTTTTTTTAACTTTTTATCCTGGGAACATGTGCTCGACAACATCGTAACATATGGGAAGAATGTAATAATAATAATAATAATATATTTTTTTTAAATACAAATACAACAAGTTCTGAGTTTAGATATAATATAATTACATGTAACCCCGAACAACACGGTACTTGAAGAACACGAGTTTCGAAGAACACGGATACCTTCCCCTGAATTACACGGTTTCAAACTACACGATTTTCGAGTAATTCCTTTGAAAAAGATTAAAATACATATATTATTTGATATAAAATTACAATAGTTAAAATTTTAGAGTAATATTCTCATCAATTACGTCAGCGATTAATGAAGTTTTAACCTTTTTAATACTTTTAGTGTTTTAAAATTATATTTTTTCCTAATAATTTGACTGAATAATTTGTATTTTATATAGTTTTCCAATCTTAAACCAAAATTATTATTCAATTTATTGATTTGAAAGATTTTTAACCAATTTTATCTAGTTATTTTTCATTATTTTGATAATAAAAATTTAAAATAAAACGTTTTTTCAAAACTAATTAAAAAAATAATTTGAATTATGTAATACAAGATTTCATAGAAGATTTCATACAATATGAATTCAAAAAATAAAAATTTTTAGTTTTATATTTAACAAAAAAAAAAATTTAAAACGTAACTTTTTTTTTTATTTTCACATATGAAACGGAATCCCGTTTTTTGTAGTTTCGAACAACAGGGTTTCAAAGAACACGGAACCAATTAATCGTGTTCTTCGGGAGTTAGGTGTACCTCATTAAATTTTGAACACAAATATCTCGAATACAACATTGAAGAATGTAAGAATCGTATCAACATGTAATTGTCAAATAATTTTTGTTAAGTAAATCACTACGTCCTAATTTTCCAAGAAGCAATAATTACTATTACAATTTATGTAGTTAAAATTATTTTCTGATTATCTCTATTAGGAAAGTACATTTTTTGTATACGTCTATATTTAAATGTAAAGTAACATTTATTTAATAATAATAATAATACTACTGTATTGTATTATTGAAATACAGGATAAAATAATGGAAACTAGAAATTACATGGAACACATCTTAAAGGATTCTTCAATGATAGATGACAATTGCCTACAATGTCTTGCTTAAAAAGAGACAATACATCACATTAGAAGCGGATGTAATGTCCCACTCACTCAAAAACTGACACTCAAAAACATGACAATATCTGTAAATAAATACACAAATCCAGTAGAAAAAACGGTATAGTAGTACGTATTTGTATATCTGACACAATTCTAAAAAATACTTAGATTAAACTATATTGGAATAGAGATATAATAACCAACAGAGCAATACCACAGAATAATCATGTATTACGCTCAGTCTCAAATCCAACAACGCATAATATTTTATAGATGTGATATAATAGTATATCTAGCTTTCCCAGCATAGATAATAAATAGCATTCAGAAAAACCAAGACATCTACAGTTCTCCTAATAAATCAAAGAAATGTGGCATCAGAATAAAGTAAAAGGAAAGACTTATTATTATCTCATCAACTGGTATCGTACCCCACACACTTCAAAAAAGCATAGACGAAATAGGCCTAAACAAAAAAATTTATTTGAAGTTATAAAAGACAATCATTATTAGCACTTGCTCAATAAGCAGTTAGTTTGAGTTAGGCCTACTTCACTACAAAAACCGGGCAGTCAATCCGAGAATAAACAAATAATAATAGTAATAATAATTTTATGCCCTAATTAACATTTCTCTTAATTGTAGGATATATTGATAAAGAAATGATTTAATTTGACACACCCTAATCAGTAAATATATTATAATGCATAGAAACTACGTTGCTTGGAATTTTACATCAGGATAAAATAAGTACCCTGTATGAACTAATATGAATAAATATTATTTAAAATGCTAACAATAAAGTGCTATAAAATAATTATATTTTAAGAATTTATCTTATGTTCATAATTTCATTTACTGAGTTTTCTAAAAATCCTCTTTTAGGATACTGTTTTTCAGCTTGTTATTTACTTAATAATCCTGCAGGAAAAAGTTAAAAAAAGTAAACCTTTTTCCTGCAGGATTATTCACTCCCAGCAAATGATTCATCTATCCTTTAAAGACCAAAAAACAGTGACTTGTATTCACTCAATTGATCATATCATATATATTCATCAGTGTACAGTGGATCATCACGAAAGGAAGGGAATCACTAAAACAAAACACCGTTAAAAAAACCGAGAATGATTAAGGAGAATCAGAAATAGATAGCTGTGTTAATTAGTGCGACTGCAGATCCTAAGTTCCACATCATTAGCTAGCTTCGTAATAATTACAATTGGAATCAATCATAAAGGCTGTTCAAATCTCCTGCAATTGCCTCCAGTGATTGTAAACTTTAATAGAATAATATTGCAGCAATTAGTTTTTGTGTAGGAACACACGCAATCAAAACACAGACAGACATAGTGATTTATTGACAAACCAAGTTCTTTATTAATACAAATGTGTAACATTGTGAGTGAGTGCAAACTGTTTCGTAATGCTAATAGTACATTTTTGTTAAGCCAACTGAGAAATTTAGACACGTAGAATCAATCAGTCAGTCATCAGTTGTATGCAACCACAATGATTTTTGAACTGCACTCTTCTTGAAACTTAATATGCCTATTCGAGGATTAGTTTCAGGTTTAACTTTTATATTGATATTATATTTTGAGAAGGCGACAAAAATTCCCATAGAAAAGCATTGGAATCCCCATACAAATTATTTTTATCCTATTTCTGTTAATATCTCATTAATTTAAATCTTCTAGGTAATGCATGTTATAATAAGCTTAACTCCAATTTATTTCTTTTTTCAGAAAATAGGAAATCTGTATTGTTATTCATTTCTTATAACTGAAATCTGAATGTAGACTTTTCGTTTTTTATTGTTTTTGCGTCTTAAAAAAAATAAAGAACTTTTATGAAGTAACTTTACAAGGAAAGTAGGCTATAATATCTTTCGGAATTTTTTGTATTTTTTAAGAAAGGTATAGCAATTACAGAAAAAACAAAACAGCAAAAACAATCAAGAATCAAATCAATTTATACAGAAACGTACATAAAAAAGAAGTTAGTAGATTGTATAATTAACAAAGGTTAGGACAAGGATGGAGACAACCTTGTAGATGGAGAATTAAAAGGAAGAACAGCATAAGAAAAAATAATTAGTTAGAAACAGAAATAGGATTTGTAGGATTATTAAAAATAAAATGATATTAAACAATTCTAAATTACAGGACTAGAGCTCAGATTGAAAATATCCAGATTATATTTCGACGATTATGTTCGTTGCATATTTTTCTGAGAGGTGAGTTTCTGTGGAGACTGGTTTAATCAGAGCGATATAGAAAAAAGATCTCCTACAATTACGTTCATAGTGACATTAAAATGCTGCGAATAGCATAATAATCGAGAAAAATTAAAAATGCAGTCAATAAGAATTGTGTTCAGAAGTTGTTATCATACGAACTTATTTCTGGTAGTTATTTCACTGCAAATATCACAACAATATCGTAAATATTTTTAGGGAAGTCTCCGGAATGCAGTGGCGAAGTAGTTTCCTTTTTACATTGGCAAAATCTAATTCGGCTTAACTATGAAGTATTGCTGTTGCCTATTCTTTAAGTAAAATTCTAAGGAGATGTAATACTTGAAATACATTACTGGTCATAGCAATTTTCGAGTTCCATCAAAATCTGATTGTAGCTCTGATAGGGAACAAGTAACACATCAGAGAGATTGTAAAGGTATCTTTTATTATCGTCGAACGCAAAAGGTATCTGTTTGACCAAACTTAGATAAAACCTGGTCCTCAATCTCGAGATCAAGTACAATGTTTCGGTCTAATTACTAAACAAACAATTATTTATATTCGATTATGTTTTTATAATTTATTTTCTTTTTTATATTTTTAATTTTACATTTTTCAGACTTCTCACATTCCATTTACTCCATCGAATTTACTATTGTAGTCTACCATATAATAAATTTACAATTTTCTGTACTTTGAAGTAAATTAGTAGAGTGATAAGATAAAATAAATAAATGAAGCTATAAGAAAAGAACAGACAAGTTCAGCGCTAAAAATGAAGAAAACAAAAACAGAATTAAAATGACGATAAAACATACACAGGATGGAAGAATAGCGAAAGAAATTAAATATATAATTCAAGATGAAAGAGAAGCACAGGAAGACCAAAAACCAGAATGCTTTAATATCGGAATAGGCCAAAGGAATAAATGGATGGTGTTGTGCATCATTTGACTAAGCGCCAAAATAGATTTTTTTTTTTTTAAATTATTGCTCCAACTACTAGCGAAAGATGTAAACTCTTTATAAAAAATTGTTCCTGCTCAATATAATTCTACAGAAAATTAATTTTGGATAAACGCCAATCGACTAATCGTAACGAATAAGATTTGCATTGTGTGACCTTTGAAGGATATTATTATATTAATTTTGATAGTGATCAGAATTGTCCTGTGAAAGTATCTTTATTTTGATACCCACTCTTCATTCTATAAAAATGTGAAGTAATACATAAGCTTTTGCGTTTTTGCGAATATCAAAATCGAATTTTGGCGCTTAGTCAAATGATGCATAACACCATCCAATTATTGAAAGAAGAAGACGAATATTATATTACAGTATTGTTTTAAACAATACTGTTGTACATTTTTGACCAAAAAAATTATTTATATCAAAGATTTATTTATGAGGTTTATTTATATCCAAAACCGGAAGATAAAAGTAATGCTGTAAAAACTGTCAGCTTTTTCGATCTATACTATTTTTTTAAAAATGCACTTTTTTTTTGAAGTTAATAAACCTTCTCCGAATTCATATCAGTAAATAAGGAAATTTTTTTCCGCATTTCTCAAAATAGAAGAGTCGCTATTTTAAGTCTTTTAACTCTTTGGAACAGAATTTTTTTCGAGAAATTCAAGCTCGAAACAGGTTTTTGTCCAGGGAGGCTTAAAAAAGAAACCCTAAACTTATGATGCTTTTAGGACAGAAGCAAGAATTAAAATTCATTCTTTATTGAACGTTATCTTGTCAAGATAACAAGCCGTGAAAGTGACTCAGAATTCTGACAAACTAACCAACACACAAACAAAATTCCCTAAATATTTTAGAAATGTATTTAGAATTAATTTTCAACATGTTTGTAAATTGGATTGGATATAACAACATTTTTCCTTATCAGTACTTAATGTATTGTTGTTGAAAAAAACAAAAACAAAACAAAACCATAAGGGGACATCCTGCTTTTTGATGATAGTTTTCAAAGAATGACTCGTTTCCAAATTCGAAAACTAAAACTATAAGAATGAATCTGTTTCATTCCGGTTGTTTTTTCCCTTGGAATTTCGCAACCATTTCTCTAGAATTTTAATCTAATCTAAAAATTAAAACTAATTAGAGAAGATTCTAGGAACAAACGACCAAAGCGCAGCAGTTGAAAGGCTTTTGAATTTCCATACGAAATATTTAAATCAGAAAATTAAACATTCATTAAAAATAGAAAAGTAATACTTTAAAAGCTAGTGACGACGCTTTTGATGCAAATTAAATTACACCTATGAATATTTCACATCGATTAGTTTTGAGAGACAGAGTACTATATGGAAAAGACAAAAAAATGACGTCATTCACTGTTTAATCGCGCAACAATGAGTTTTAGTGGATGCTAGCAATTTCAGGGGGAACCGGGATGGGGGTGGAAGAGATGAAACCATTATGAACCCCATTGCAACCCCTATTCTAGTGGATATCCGGCTGATCATTCCCTCGCAGACGAAGATCGCGGCTCACAGATCCCGGATGAGCCGAATCCATTGAAATTTCTAAAATAGGATCCACTCAAACCATTCAGACGTTGAAAAGAAGGGGGAGGGGAGGGAAAGGGATGAATAAAAAAAAAAAAAGGGAGTCCTTTCCAAAAAGTCTCCTTCCACAGCAGAGGCCCCAGGCACAACATTCCATCTCGATTAGAAGATGATGGGGTTCCATCCAGAACAAGAACAAAGAGGTTGGATTAAATCAAAAATCCCATTCATTTGCCTTCTGTATCAATCGATGTAAAAATAGGTTGCAAATCTCAACTGATCAGCTCCAGGATTGTTGGTTTTTTTTCTTTTTAGAAACAGAATCCACCTCTTTTTTATTTGCCTTTCTGCTGTCATCTCTTCGCTGCATTGATCTCTATAGAAATGGAATCAAAAGGAACACGTTAATTGTTTCAGGATTGATTGGCTACTACTGTATTTACGCTACTATTCTTCCCATTTCCCTATCAATTTATCTGTTTATTTGTCTAACAATCTATCTGTTTAGTGTCTTCTATCTATTGACCTATTGTCTATCTATCGACTATTTTCAAAATCAGTACAACTCTTTCCAGAATGTTTTCTAAATTTTGATAGAATTTTATTTTTTTTGTCAATAATATAATAACAGTTTCATTAAACTTACTAATTTATTTCCTATCTTGAATTTAAACTCCGAGAAATAAAAGACATTTGTAAGCTAGTTTCCAAACCTACTGAAGAATGTACCATCGTAATATGTTGTACAAACTTCAACAATATAAAAATAAGCAATACTATTTTTGTTGGATAGATCGTTGCTCCTGTCCTGAAGAAGGCCCGAGGAACCGGACCGAAATATCGAGTAAACTCACCCCAGAGTGGGAAAATCCCTCAAACAAGGATCTATCCAGTTCATGTCCCACTCCTTCTCCAGAACTAAACTATTTATGCTATATTCATCATTATGATTTATATTGTTTTGAAATATCTGTTAATGTTTAGGTTGCAAATCTCAACTGATCATCTTCAGGATTCTTGGTTTTTTTTTAAGAAACAGAATCCACAAATTTTTTATTTGCCTTTCTGTTGTTTTGAGATTTATGTTGCCTTTTTGCTGTTTTCTTAATTTTTTAATAGTTAGTAATAGTTAGAAAATTAGTTGTTTTTTTCAATAAATCGCAAAAACTATTACTTATAATCATTAAAAACCTTTTTGAACTGCAAGCTGATATTCTTTTAATGCTAATTACCAAAAGAAAATCTTAATATTTATATATTTTTAGCACGTTTATGTTTTTGAGCTTTAATACTTTTTCTATATATTCTTGATTTACCAGAATTCGCTTTTACGATCAAACCGGTTCCAGTGTATCCCTGACCAGTTTTGAAATAATTCCACATTGGAACAACTTCAATCGCTTTCTTTCGCTCTAATAAATGCCGTTATGTTTTAAAGACACTGCTAAGACGAAAATCTGAGTTTCTATCTTTCATTCCAACGCTTGTTCTTAAGACACGCCGACTTCTATCGTTCTGTGTTGGCAGAACACGAGACTTACAATGGCGAATTACTTCTTTCAAGTGGTTCATGGCTTCCGTACCAGAGAACAACGGCAGTAGATGAAGCTTCGCTTGTAAATCTTGGCATTTTCTCTTTTGAGCAAAGTGATCCTACAAGTGGGAAAGGCTCCGTGGATTTGAAAAGAATCAGTCAATATTTTTCTCTTTGTGGAAGTTGAACAAGTGAATACTTAAGCTTTTTTTTTCTTTCTATTTTTTTATCTGCGTAATTTACAGTCAATTAAGTTGAGTGGCTGTTTTTGGAAAATGTTCCTTCTCTTTGTTCGAGCATCGGGACGCATCTGATTTATGCGCAGACGCAAAAATACGATGTCATCGGCAATAGTCCCAGAATGGGATTCACCAAGTAGACCGGATGCGCAGAGGGGATCTCGCTATCCGAAGCGCCCTCGCTCCCTGTTTATCTGCTGACTTCATTCAATGCCAAGAAGTAGCTCAGCTTTTTCTTTGTTTTCGAAGAAAAGCGTACACTTTAAAGTTTTAGAACATTAAATTTAAAGTAGCTTCACCTTCCCGAAAATTTAGAAAGATTGGAATTAAGTAGTTTAATTTACCATTCATTAGATTCTCTGCAAAGCCACTTAAACAGAGAACAGATCTCATCAAGAAGCAGTTTCTACAGATAAGATATAATTTTCTACCTCAGAAATTATGGACAGTTGAGGGTTGACATTAGGAATGCAGGTAGACCATCTCAACAGCATTTCAAAGTCTGACTTAAGAATAACTTAAGATGATATTACTTAAGAATTAGACCTAATTGTCATGTATTCCAATAGAAATAGAATAAAGAAAATTATACACTAATAACTACAACTTTTTTTCTTTTGTCATAAGAATAATATTTTTTTACAATAAAAAACTATATAATTACACACTTAATTAAAAAATGACATATTTACAATGGAGTCTTTCAAACCCACATGGGGTTCATCATCTTTTTTTTAAATAATAAATACTTTTTGGAAGACAATTTTACGATTTTCGTTTGCAATGATAGATTTTTATAGATTTCTTAAAAATCTTCATGCATTTGTTTTTCAAAATCACAACTTGTCATTTATAAATGAACTGTACTAATGTAATACATAAGAAATCTAAGTCATCTTTTTTTACAGATATTTATTAATAATTCTTCCATTAATGATTTCCTCGAATTAAACATCTTGGAATTAAAGTTGAGTGTAAAGTGTTGGGGAAAAAAACAGCTCATTTACTTTTTATTTATATATTTAACTTTGCGTAAAATAAACAATGAAATGCAATGAGAATTACACTCTTGAATTGGAAATAAACTAAGGAATTCAAAATTAAATTTATCTGTTCGTTATTCTCTCTACAATTTATAATATTCTATTAAAAATATCTTCTTTTTTTTATTATTGTGATCTTCTTCAATAAAGAAGACACAAACAGTAGCGCATTATTTATTTATTTATTTATATTATAACACTGCTTTGTAATGTCTCAAAAGTTAATTTCTGTGATCATTCAATCTCAAATCTATTTATTGCTATGATCTGAGCTGAAAAATACAAAGGAAAATTGGTTTGTTTGTGTACCATGTAACCCACAGCGATCCAGTATTTGTATCATTTTCTCCAAATAATGATTATAAAAAATATAAAATATAATTAAGAAAAAGAATAAAACAAAAATCAAAATAAGATTTTTTTTTTTAAAAAAAAGGAAAAAAAATAAGGAAGAAAACGTCCTTCTGTGCCAAGATGTTGCTATTCAAGCATTACCGTGATCGGGATTCAATAGTATTATTGGACATTAAACTAACCACTAGAATATAGAAGATGGGTGGTAAATATACCTAGCACTAACTAATTATACTAACCATTATGATCACAATCACCATAAAACCAAAAGAAAGCCTGTAAAATACTGAGAACACTTTCTTTCAAGTATTACCACAAGACCGGAACAGGTAGAGACCGCAGACCGGAACTAGAATTTTTTTTTTCCCTCCTAAGGGTTTCTAATAAGATATGACCAGTATTTGTCCGAATTGCAGTTTAGATAGATGGACAGTAGTAACTTAAGACATTCCACCATTTACACTTTTCCCGAACGGAGTCGCTAAAAAGAAAAAAAAAAAACTATTTAAAACTACAGAAGAGTCCTACTTTCAGCCAAATCAGTCCAGCGGAATTTAAAGAATTTTTTCCGTACGGACGAACGGAGCGAACGAATTTAATAAGTGCTACGCCATTCACGATAAGCTATCCACATACAAATAAATAAAATGATTTTTATTTCGGTTTCCTACGTTCTTCTGTAGCTAACGAACAGAAGTTCATTAACTTATTACAAGGGAGAAAAAAACAAAACAAAAAAAACCAATACCGAAATAGCAAAACAACACAAGAGGAGTGAGACGTGCTGTAGCGTTCAGAAGTTGCCTGTATATCTAATAAGAATGGATCCGTCTTGTTGTTTATATAGATGAAAGGCGGGTGTTTGTTTATGCAGCGGAGACTTATATTATATTTAATGAGAAGAATCCGCTGACATAGGTCACCTCTGTGACCCCTTGAACAGCGTTGGACGAAACACAGAAGAAGAAAGAAACAGCCATGCCACTGCCGGGATTCGAACCCAGGTACTGGCGCACTGGTCGCCACGGCTGGCCGCCGCCGAGACCGCACGACCACGCCAGCACGGCCCAGCGGAGACTAGTAGAATATTCCTTTCAAGTCAAACATACTTCGGTTAAAGATACACAATTCGAAGTGTTTATTTAATACACAACAGATTAATTTGAGGAATCGAGACACAAAAGCGTTTCTTATGATATCTCGTTTACAAACACAAAAATAAACAAATGCCTAAACATTTCAAGTATTAAATTGTTTTTGGACTTTTTATTTCGGAAAAGTGATTTTTTTTTTTACTGAAGCCATTAGGTAATGTACAAAAAATAAATAATTATACTTTTATATCAGTATTATTACAATATTATATCTTTTGGAAAGCTTATTGCTTTTTAAACGTTGTCAAAATTTGAAGATGATTGTCACAATAATCCATTGTGCAATATAAAAACAAAATGGTTATTTCGAAATAATAATAAAAAAAAAAGTGAACTCACTAAAATATTCATTAAAGTAATTCATTAAATTTAATGCAAACATCATTCAACTTTTCCAAGGTTGTCATTAATTTGATCTAGTATTAATATAAATAAAGTTAACATATATGTATATTTTTTAGATTATTATTATTATTATTATTATTATTATTATTATTATTGTAAATAACATTGTTAATAGATAAAAAATTAATAAATGCTTAAGTAAGTAACATATTTTACGTTCTTGTAAGTGTTTTTATACTATTAATTTAATAACTATAGTTAATTTAAATAGTAAGACTGTACACTTCTTTTATTTCTATTAAATGAAATATCAAATAAAAATAAAATCAATTACTATCTCAGTTAAAATCATTAAAAAAAATTATATGGTTTTGTTTGTAACTTTTAAATCATTTTGCTAAACTGTGAAATATAATATTGTTAGTTACAAACAACGAAAAAAAGTACTTTAAAAAAAAAAATGCAAATAGAGTAATAAAATGGCAACCATATCCTTGACATAATTAAAAAACATTTTTCTTAACCGTAAATATTTCATCCGAGGCTGGAGAATGAAAATAAATTTATTAATAATTCGCTGTAACCTTTTGACCACAGAGGTCACACAAAACATCCACACTTGTATGTGTGTCTATGAGTCTGGCCTGTGTGTGAATGTCACTGCTTGTCACGACTCTTGTGGTTCTTGTTGTATCACGCAGGGAGGACGCGGGGAAGCAAAGGTAAAAACATAATTTACCGATCTGGGACTTGGATGTTTGCTGGGACACAAATGATGTCATTCGAAAAAACGCAACCGTTTCGGGAATGCTAAGCGAACTGTGGTCGTCTCAAAACGAAGCGGATGAAGATTATAACTAAGACAGCCAACTCTTGACTTAGTGTCAACAGATTGTGATGGATGATGAAAATTAATGACACAGCTCTGCCCTTGAAGGTAAATAAAAGGCTTCCCGCTCATTTTCATTCAAATCAGAAATTCGCGTAACAAACGTCGTAAATAAAGCAAATGAGATGTGGTGTCATAATTTGCTGTGGAAAAACACTGACCAAATGTTGAGGGTAAGAATTTCAAGTTTAACTACAGTTTCACATGGAATTCTCAGAAAGGAGAGGAGGTGAAAAATGAAAAGAATATATCAGAGGTAAAACAACAGGAATGGGAAAGTTACTAAATTGCAGTTGCTTCCAAAGAAAAGTAAGTGGGTTAAGATTACTTAAAATATTTTAATACTTTTACAGTTTTTATTTATTTATTTACTTTATTTATTTATTTAAAATTTTAAATATTCAAACACAGAAACCGAAGATAATACAAAGTTGATTCAGACTTTTCAATACACATAATTTTTTCAGAATTCTAGCGATCAGAGCGCCCTCACAGATGCAACATGCGACACTCTTGAAATAGCCGTTGCTTTTATTTTCACATCATAGTGAATATGCTGTGGAATGGAAAAAATACAGTCTAAAAAGTAATGCGTTTTCTTACTATATTACTCTGTACAATAATGGCTTCATTACTTTGCTATTTTTATTTCAAGATATATATTTTTTTCCCTATTTTCTCAGATTTTCGGAAGAATTTCAAACAATATTTTTTACTTGCTGTGGTCTCTCTCTTAATAAAACGAGACATAAAAATTCTTTATAAAGGGTTATATTCAACTAAAAACATATTTATGAATTTCTTCGATGTTAACCTTGATATCTAAGTAACGTTATTTCAGAAGATCAGCAGCTAAGACTTATCATCTGAGGAACAGCCGAAGTCTCGAACTTTTCCAAGACAGTTCCTTTATCTCTGTTCCGGAACTTGCATTTTTTATATAATCGAATTATATTTCTTCCTTCCAAATATTTTCCAGACATCTATAAAAGAACGAAATAGACTGCTAATAAACAAATTATTACTTTAGCCTAAATGCTAAATAAGATAAAAGTCTTAACAAAATAGGTGCATTGAAAAATGTGCCTGGAAAGATGGAGTTAGAAATAATCTTTTATTTATAAATTTCACTCGCTGGATTTCTACTGAATTTATCTGTAATTCCCTGCAGTAAGTCTTTCCATCTACAAGTGGATGACCTTTTTCCTCCCTTCGTTAGTATCAAGTATTTACCTAAGTAATATTGGTTCATCACTGCTATCTTCTGGGGGGAAAAGAAGCACTCGATGTAACGGTCTATCTTCTCTCAATGGGAAACCGCTCTTGTGATGTGCGCATGCCCTTGGTTGCGTAAGACTCACTTCAGACGAAACCATAAACATCGTCTTGATCGCTTTCGCTCTGCAAAGAAGAGCGCATGCGCCGCTATTATTGGCGAAACAATCGCAACAATAACTCTTGATCGTACATCTTCAAACCCATAACCTAAGAAGACGGTCGAAGTACTTCTCAAAGAAAATGGAGGTGAGGAGTTACATAAAAACTCCATAGAAAAAACAGACCAATATGTAAACAAACGAAAAAAAAAAACAAAAGCAAGAAGCTCTGAAAGAACTTGACTCCTACTTAAACCTTACACGTTTGCTTTTGTTTATTTTTTAATCATTTATATAAATGATAAATCTCCAGTTACTTTTAAGTTATAAAATCCGATAAATACAAACAATAAAAATTTTACTTTTTTTTCCGCAAAAAATTACTTAAAATCTGCATTATTTATTTAAATTGCTTAAAGCTAATTAATATTAATTATATTAAAGATCGCGAAGATATAAAAGAATTAAAATGCGGTTTAAAATAGAAATTCAAATGTTATTGGTTTGTTTTTGTTTGTGGAATTTTTATCATCTTCACGTGCTTATTTCTCAACAAGGACCTACACGGGAAAAATTTCAAATATAAAAGTTAGATTGAAAAATATACTCAACGCAAACTTAATATTCTGCTAACAAACCAGCACTTTTCATCTACAACCCCCTCACTTAAACTATTATTCTACGAAGTTGAAGAACATACGTAATAACTTATATATTAATTATTATGTAATTATATGTGAATCACAGATGCGATTATAAATAACACAAGAGCAACAGAGGCTACGCTGCGCCGGGATGAAAGTATCAAATCGAAAGCAAGTCGTGGGAATAAAACACAGAAGAAAGAAAATCAAAACCGACCATTTGACGATTTTGGCCATATTCGAACAGTAGTATAAAATATATTTATAATATGTCCATAAATTTCTTTGCGGTCTCGCCGACATTTGACAATATTTTGTCACACCACGTGATCCAAGCCACGCACGTGAGACATCTAAGCGCTACGTCTGAAGACTTGGATGAAATTTCACAAGGAAGAGAGATTGTAATTTGGCAAGAAAAATGAAGTCCATTATTGTATTAATAACGATCCAATTTATGAACGTGCAACAAAATTTGAGCGCGAATGAAAATACTTATCTTGCTACAAAACACTTTTAAATGAGAAAATAAATTCTAGAAAACAATCTACCCTGGATTCATTTTATTTTTGCGTCAGAAGATAATGATCTATATAAATAATGATGAAACGCAGCCAGGCCTTTTTCTAATTCTGTTATAAATTATAAACATGTATGCAAAAATGTATTAGTAATTTACGAAATATATACAAACACGAATAAGAAAAGTGTATATCCACATTTATATAGGATTCTCTTGTTAAACATTTTTCTCATAATTTGTCTGTGAATATATGGTATCCGCTTTAAATGAATTCACCAAAGTGCTAATTTATTAGTCACAATCAATTAATTAAAATAACTGCTGCTTAAAAAAAAATTATGAAATCAATGTAGTGTTGGCCCCCCATTACAATTATCTGAGAAGAAGCTGATGCACAAGCTTCATAGGTATTTAAAGTATCTCCTAGTAAGAACTAGATATGAAATTGGTTTAGACATTATTCAGGATTTCCTTAGGCATACTTCTGCGTTACATAATATTTCGTCGAATATCCTAAACAACAGAGTTGCTTTTCTTGTCGGCTGGTGTTAATATCTTTTAAATTTAAATTTTATGTTGGATAAATATTGGACTTAGAATTATTTACGAGACATTTTGAAATGAAACTTAGCTTGCGAAGTGAATTTGAATGCAGAACATTAAAATTACAGCTTTCATTAAAATTCATTTGAAATTATAATTTAAAATGAGTCAAGAAGAATTCCTAATTACTGATACAAGATCTTAAAGATCTTAAAAGTTAAGAAGTAACTCTCATACTTTAAAGACTTTCAAATAAGTCGACTTTAAGTTTACATTTCAATTCGTTTATTTACAAAGGCAGAAAAATAAAATAAATACGAAGAAAAAAATCTTGAATGTATATGTTAATCTTTAAATCTGCCATTTATTCTGCAGTATTCACCAATTAATAATTTTACAATAGTTGATAATTTTTTAAAAATAACGAGTTTTTTTTTTTTGGCTATTGGAGAAAGGCTGTGGAACTGGACCAACTCCAAAATAAAATCCTTTACACACCCCTAAGTACAGGCACGAAGGTAAAAGTAGTAACTTAATTCTACAAAACCAATACATTATTATCTTTACAATAGTAAATTGAAGAAAGATACTCCCATTATGTATCTGAAACTGTCGTTTTTTATTAAAATAGTTTTTTATTCTTGTACACCTGTGCGTCGGCTTCATTTATTGGATTAAAACTATGATTAGCGCACGTAAAGATCAATCTGTTAATAGTAAATTACTTTAAAACATCTTTTTATACAAGCATTATCATTTTTGTACGTCTCTTTATCGAACAACTAATAGTGACATTCTTCTTTTCAGCACCGGCGCCTGTATTTTTAGTTGGGCTTACTAACAACTAAGTACAAATCTCTTAAATGTAAAAATAATTTTCTTTCTGTAATTCATCATTACAATACATGGACTGCTTTGCTTCGCGAAGCTATTTTTGCAATTATTTTTATAAATTAGGCCTGTATTATTCTAACAATCCTAAGTTTATTTTGATAAAACATGTCATGTTAGATTTTGCACATTAACTGATGACTACGTATTATGTCAGGCAGTAAGGAATGCTAATAATTAAAATTTATTGTTAGTATGTGCTAACAAAAACAGAGCAAACACTAATGGCTTTGTAAGGCCTTTATCCATCTCAATCTGAAACGGACTGTAATAATAAGCAGAAATATGGTTAAGTTAGTTAATTAGTTAAGTGTGTTAGACAATGATGGTCAGGCTGCGCCAGGCAAGTTTAAACAAGGTAAGAAGTATAATTATTTAAAACTGCTCATATATTTTATAACCACTCTTTAAATATTGAAAAAAAAAATTATATTTCTAGTTATTTGTTTAGTAATCCAATTTATTTCAATGAATTTGTATTGAGATAGTATGAAAATCTTAAATGCTCAAATGCATACTACAACCTTAAACAATCAAGTTGTGTTATTTATTGGTATTTATAATCACGAACATCCATTTTGAAAGCGCCATTCCTTTTAACACTCAATTTGCATCGCTGGTATAAAATCGCCAATAAAACTCATTTACTTTCGGCACGAGAGATACGAATATGTATGAACTTGGCTCACATCACGCAGAGTTGCACTAATTCCTCATCATCTTTTAATTATCTCGTTTAAGTTAAAGAAACAATCACTCAGTCTCGATATTAGCTCTTTATAAGCAGGCGGGGCCGCCATTAAAACTCTCGTCACCGGATTTCGTCCTTAAAAGCAGCAGCAAAGACGCTGAGACCCGGCGATTCGTAAAGTCCTGGAAAATGTCATTAGCCCACTTAAATGCTCAAGAAATTATAAAGAAAGGCCCTACGTTTGCAAAAGAGAAGGAGTAAATCGTATTAATGTGATGGCGCAGTTGTTCCTACAATGAGATTATGATGACTACAAAGTTCATATGAGTTTTTTTTTTTTTCTTAATCCAGAGATGAAAAAGAAATTAGGAGAGAAAGAAGTCTGCCTAATTTCAATTATAATTATAAAGAAGAAAAAAGAGGAAAACGGAATAAGAAAGGGATAGATTAAGAAAAAAAGAGTGTAACCTTTGTAAATTGTACTTTGTAACAGAACTACTGTTACATTTTCATCATCAGTTTCATCACTGAAATGACTGGAGAATAAGATCTAAAATTCAGGGAATTTCAATCAAGATGTTTAGTGAACATCAAAGACGAAGCTGTGACATACTAGTAAATCTCCAAGTTCAAGGGCAAGGAACCAGCTGGCGCCATTTTTGCCACAGCTTCGATTGAAACAAGGTTATTACGAATTAAGTATCAAAATCAGATTATCTTTCGAAAATAAAGAACATTTTACTGAAATAAATTCATTCTGAGCATACGAATGTGCTATGTCAATCTCATACGTAGATTTTTCATTTCTTGTTGAAGAAACACCGCATTCACAAAGGATTGTGGGAGTAGTTGTCGCTTTTCGAAAACTTAGAACATGCAGTCGAAAGGCACTTTGCTTCCACGGACAGATGCTAAATACATGCAGTTTTGAACAGATTGACAACTTGTTAAAAGTCATTGAATATTCTGCAGAAATTGCATTGCCTAAAGACGACTTTAGCCCGTAACGAAAACTGAAAGTCAAAAGTTTTTAGATCTCGTCACTGATTGGTTCTTGACTCTAAAAGGTTGCAAAACCATCGCCAGTCACATGAAACTTTGCTTCACATTTCTATAAACATTTAATTTGAGTGCATCAAAATCATATGATATAAGCATATTGCTGCATAATTCAGGGGGTTAAGATTAAGGTCAAGAGATTATCGGGCATCGACTGTTCCTAGAATCAAGGTTTCTCACCTGATTGGTCCCCCAGCACAGGCGGACTGAGGTGAGATTGGTTTTTGCTCTGGGAATCCGATGCCCAGAGGTATATATACCTCTGTTTTAATGAATAAAGTAGATATATTTGTTACTTATTAAGCTGTCTCTGCAACAATATCATCAAAAACTAAGACTACAGTGATCAAAACAATGATGAAAACTTCATTGGATTTGGCAAAATGCATTTGGACTGGGACGGGGACGGGGACTGTTATCAACGTAACAGTAAACTGCATTCATTTTCAAATGAGGAAGATCACCTCATCAGAACTTCCCAGAAATTAGCAAACAATCACAGTAATCTGTAATTTGTTTCAAAAATTACAATAATGAAATCCATAAGAAATCATTTCATAGATCAATATCATCTATACGATTACCAGATTTTCTTGTTAAGCAAGAAAATAAAACGTAAGTTTTTGTTCATATATCGCCAATTTTTTGTTGTGGGGGCCAAAAAATTTTGAGTATTTTATCAGAAACAGAATGATTTTTGATCCTAATAACAGAGAAGTCTAATATTTTGATTTAGGAATTTTCATTTCAAATTATTACTACATATTTAAGTTAAATTTTCTGATCTAAACCATAAGTTTTATCTTCTTTATCAGATGAGTTATTTTAGTACAGAGTTAACGTCTTACTTAAGCTCAAGAATAGTTTTCTTGAATGATTTTCTGTGGTTCACATTTATACCCTATTTTATTGCTGAATGGGAAAAGACGGGAAAATCTGAATGATCCGGGACAGCAGAAATGCAAATATGTCCTTGTTATAATGGAGAATAAAGTTTTAGTAATTTAATAACTGGGCTTTCTAATATCTGTATTTTTTTCGTAAAACAAGTAGGGAGTACGTTAAAATGTACCATGTTGTACTTGGGTTAAAAACAACTTCTGCTTTGCTGGTGCAAGAGAAGCCACTATAATATATGAGCTGCTTCAAAGTCTTTTGACGTGACTTGTGGTTTCATTACAGAGATTTCAGTGAAAGGTGTATTCTGCGCGCAATTGAGTCAAGGACTCAAGTCTGGCGCTGGTTGACCTCAATTAGCCGATTGCTACTTTGAAGCTCTGGGGTGTTGGATATCCTCAGAGAGTGAGTTCGTGTTAGCTTTCTATTCTTTTTTCTTTTTTTTTCTATCTGTTATTTGCTTTACTTGCAGCGATAATCCCTCAGCTAATTGGTACCGACGTGTATGAAGCTGATCCCGCGCCATTATTGTGCCGGCCGCTTGCTCTCAGCTGCTCCCGGGGGAAGCGGCTGACCTAGGGGGGAGGAGGAAACAAGAGATTGGGTTGCCGGCCTCGGTAGACAGCCGGGGACACGTCATTGTACAGGTTGGCAGTGCTGTAACAATACCTCTTATTATGTCACTCTATAAGAATGGCTTCTCTCAGTGGGGATTGCCAGATAGCAATCGGAGAAGGGGGTAGGGGATGATTCCGAGCAAGCAGGGGGATTCTGTCCAAGAATGGACCAGGAGGGGCTGTTTTCATAAGCTCTGTCATCGTCGTTGTACGAAACGGTTGAACGTGACTAGCAAAGAAACAAGGCTTTTGTAAGGAGAGCTCCAAGGAGAAAAGGGGTTACAGGCAGATGAATTCTTGCTGAACGCGTCCTGGACTCTTCTGATTAGCCGCGCAACACTGAGTCAGAGTCGGCGGCGGTGCAGCCTTTAACGAGATCTCTATCGCCTACTCATCCCTCTGAGACCCGCATTCCCACCCCCCTGGGGCTCAGCACGAATTAAACTCCTCTAATTACAAAGGAATCGACTGCTTTCTATGGAAATCGGAAGTGTCAAATGAGTCGGCTAAGATCACAATCTAAGCCCTGAAAGAAATTTGTTGGATAACATAGTCTGCTTCTGCCGGCGTAATATCTCTCCAAATCTCCTCACAAAGGGTTAAACACCGAGTGATAACGAGCTGAATGGGATGTGTGTTTGCATGCACACGGAACGATAATTCGGCATTGTTGTACAAAAAGAACCGAAGAAGTTGAAAACAAGGGAATTAATAGAGCGAATTTATATATAGAATTTTCTGAGGGCCATTAAACTTAACCTAAACTTTGATTAAAAAAAAAGAACCTTAAAACAACGCAAAATTTGCGAATTATATGCAAAAACTACACTAATTAAGAAATCATTTTTTTTTTCATGGAAATTTCAGGAAACTTTTCATTAGAAGATCATAATGGTTAAAATTTGGTTAACATGAAATAAATGAAGAGACATCGGACTTATTTTTAATTTTTTTATTATTATTATTTTTTCCAAAACTTTCAAAAATTTTTTTTTTTGAAATTGCTTTTTTCTTTACTTTTTTTTTAAATTAAGAAATTAACAGTTTATTTATATTGTTTAAAATTTACTTTTATTTGCTTTTATTTCAATTGAATTTTAATATACAGTATACATATAAACATAAATTACACATACATACAGGGTGATTCAAAAACAATTAAACACTTTAAATATTTACTACTTAGTAAGAGAACATGTGACTCGAAGGGAGTAGATTAGGCATTTATAAGATTATAAAAAAAAAAAAAAGAGAACGGTTTACAAATTCATTTGGGCTGTATTATTCTAATTAATTATTATCCTAGTTACTGGGTAGCAAATATTTGAAAGTAGTCACTGTTTTTGAATCAACCTGTTTATATCTCGGAATTTTTCGCATTTATTTCGCAAAATCAAACAATTTTTCATTTAGAGTTTAAAAAAAACAATTAAATGCTTTTGAAAATACGGAAGCACAGATCTTTTGGAGACGCTTTGCGGAAATGACCTGACACTAGCTACATAAAAACAGGAACTGAAAAATTTTGATCTACAGAGCAAAGAACAATTAACTGAAATTCAAAACAATAATATTCTTTTTTCAGTGAGAAAAAAAAGAAGAAAATAAGCTAACAATCAACACTATTGGATATCCTTAACGTGTAGCAATGTATTTCTTGGGTACCATAATTTTTTATATTTTTAAAAAAAAATCAAATTGCAATGAAATGCGAAAACAGCATTCCTGTATTAATTGCAGTATAATAATAAAAGTAATGAGCATAAAAATTCACCTTATATAATGGGAAAAGGTATGAATATGCAGCATCACATTTACAAAAGGAAAAAAAACAAACAAACATTGGTATCCTCTGCAGCAACTGCACTAAAACATTTTAAAGTCAGACAACTTACACTTTCTCTGCTTTCTCATTAATTATTCGCATTTGTTATGGAAACATATTCTAGTCACTAGTGAGTTTTTTGTTTGATATTTTTATTAACTTTGTTTTAGTCTATTTGATACAGTTTAATAAAGAGAGCTTTGATGATTAGTAACAGTTTGAAAGATTTTGTATTAAAGATAGAAAATACTGCTTAGTAATTAAAAAAAAGTTAATTTTTTTTTTATATATAGTATAAAGGTTTTATATATATATAATTTTTTTAAATAAACAGCATTTTCCTTATTTTAAACCAGCCCTTGAATGATTTTTATTAGAAAATGCTGCTTAGTAATGAACAAAACAAAGCAAAACAAAAATGTTTTTATTTACTTAAAAAAAATTTTATCAGCAAAAAAAGAAAAAGAAAAAAAAATGCGTATAAATATTCAAATGCATATAAATACGTAGGTATGTATAAATTTTTAATAACAGAGTTTTGCTTTTTTTAGCAAGAGGTTGAAATTTTTGTAGCTTTAATATAAAATACTGTTTAGTAACAAAAAAAAAGATAAAAATAATTTTAACAGTAAAAACAGAAAAAACAAATATTTGGAAAAATAATTTGCACGCAATTTTTTTTCTGTTTTTGCTGTTACAAAATTTTCTTTACGTAAATTTTTTAATCACAATTTTTTTTTAAATTCAAAGTAAAACTAATTTCAATCCAAAAGGTTTTTAATCTCTTCACTTTTTTTTTGATTAAAAACAAAAACTGTAGTTTTTACGTAAGTTAAATTTAACTAACACAAATTAAAATTATTCATAGATGTGAGTTATGATCAAATGTACTATATTTGACGTTAGGTGTTCTGTTTGAAAAATTAGATAATTACATTTTTCTACTTGCTGATAATTTTGTAATTAAATTCTAAACCCCAGTACTAAAGTTTATAAGAATTTATTTAATTTTTATTGGTATTTATTTTTACAATTGCTGAAACTCTAATTAAATTACTGAGCAGTAAACAATTACACTCCTCAAAATAATTAATGTTTTTCCTTTCATTATTTGTCTCGTTTTATAAAGATTAAAAAATGTTTCTTTTTGAAAACGAATAATGCAATTAAAATTTATGACAACCCACTGCAGAGATTTTAATAAGTGGATGGGATCTACAGCACTTCCGGTATACATAAACAGAAATGACACCGGAAGAGCGATATTTTTGGATAAATTACAGCTTTCTTAAGACGAAATATATCGTGTAAATACGCAACATTCTGTAAAATAAAATAAATAAATAAATAAATATCTTCAAGAAATTACGTAAGTGATTTATTTCTTTAACGATAATTCACAAATGAAGCTGAAACCGCAACAAGAACTTGCTACTTCCGAAGTCTAAACAGCCGGTTGAAACATAATCAAAACGAAGATGCATAAAGTTTTGAGGTGGTGTAAAATCTTGCAATGTTGTTCGCTGTTCTTTTGTTTATTGTAATTTGTGTTGACAAATATGCTTAGGAATAAAATCAAAGCATTTGATCTTACCTGAACGATGAGGTCTCACGGCTGGGAAGAATTTCAATCTGAAAATAATAATAATAAAAACAAAGCTTAGAAATAATTGTAAGTGAATTTTTTTTAAAACATTCACAAAACAATCAAAATAAAAAAAAATAAAAATAAAAAATAAAAAATCTTTCAAGAAAACAAAACCTGCCAAATTGTTTATTTTCCATTTGTCTCCGTAAGGACGGAATGAGAAATTAGGCTTGTGTGTGTGTGTGTGTGTGTGTGTGTATGGACCCCACAGCCCAAATGAGGAGTTGGAATCCCATGAATCCTCGTCGGACTTCGCCTGGCTTGGAGGTTTGGAGAAACTTCCGGTTTTAGGAGGCCGCTGACGGTTCAGGATAATTGGACAAAACTGGGGTCTATCTATACTGAATCGACTGTGCTTGGAACGAATATGATAACCTAACCCCACATGGCCACTTCCGGTACGGGCCACTGGGATTCCTTAGGCGGCAAGAATTCTTCTGCAAGTCCATTTGTGTATCGCGATGGAAATTGTATTTGGCCCTTGAATTACAACGGCTTGAATAATGCATTTTGTGCACCATACAAAAATAGTGTCAGTTTTGACGGATTGCAAAATGGACGATTTCCTTTGGTTTTGAGCCTGCTACGAAACTATTAATATATAATTGATATTTTTGTTAAATATCTCCAAAATGATTTTTAAATAATCCAAATTATTTCAAATTGGTTCTAACTGTGTAGTTAATTCGCTACTTCTTTATTACCAATACCATAATTTACTAAGGAATCCATAAAACAATTTTTAACTGTTAGATTTGTATGTATTATCTAATGAATTTGATTATAAAGCCTTTCAAAAAAAGAAGAGATAGTTTCTTGTTCATAAATATATAGACAACATGTTCAAGAAGATATGTTCCTTGGTTGAAATGTTATTAAAGGAAAGGGTAAAAGTTACATACGATACGATAAGCCCTTTTTTTTATTTCAGAAATCATGATAATAAAAAATTAATGCAAGGTGTTAAGTTATTATTTGCTTGAAATTAATTGATAAAATCGACTGAAAAATTTATTTTCATATTTATGGACTTTTGGTTTCATTTGTTTGATCTCATGATACACATTTCAGTGTGCGACATGTAATGGCACAAGAGCGATAGAGGCTAGGCTGCGCCAGGAACAAGATATAAACTGGAGAACAAGTCGTTGAAAGGAAGAAATTTACACAGAAGAAAGAAGGAAACATTCTAGACCACGTTCGGGTATATCGGCTGCTTGTTAGACCCTCTCCTTGGCTACATCGGATGCTACGTTTGAGGGAAGATACTGCGGTGTCTGCTGTGTACACTCCAAGATAGATAGTAGATAGATAGATGGCTAAATACATAGACAAACTCTCTTGATTCAATTTCACCTTTAGCGAAAGTCCTAAAAATTTCAATTTACCATTAAAATATTCAATAAACTGTTTACCAGATATACCAAATATTTTTTCCACCCGCGAAGAAAATGTAAATACTAAATATTAAATTTATTTAAGTACATAGTTTCATCTAATTTTTATTAATTATAAATTAATATCAAGGTCACAGGAAATTTTAGCCCTTGGGGAACAGAGACGTTGACTGTTACTGCACTAGATGTTTATTAATGAAGAATTTATTAAATAAATTTGCAATTCTTGTGAAATTTCAATTTTCCCATAACTATTAATATTCTGTGTTACTGTTTTTAAAATTTTCAGAATGCCAAATTAGTTCTTTAAAAAAAACCCTTACTTCTAACATTTTTTTTGTTACAGTATAAAGCAATTATATTAATTTATAACTTGTGAATTCCTGGTTTACATATTCCTATTGTAGTCTTACATATAATATTGAAGTAACTATCAATATTATTTAAAAGTGCAGTAAAAGGTCACGAAGCCTCTACTCTTTTGGGGAAGGGGTTTTTAGAAAAAGACCCAGTTTCATAATAAATATTACATTTGGAGGGGATATTTTTTACAATATTTGCTTTTAATATCAAACATACAGAATTACATCAGATATTAATAATTTAAAATTATCTTTAACTTAAAGGATAAGTAGATTACTAGGCATGACAATAACATTGAAAAATAACGAGAGATTTTAGGTAAGTCACTAGTAAATTTGATAATTTATGGCAGCTGATGATCCATAATTTAACTGAGCCCTATTTGTGCTCAATAACACAAACATTCAATAACAGTTTTAATATTAAAAAGTGTCAGCTTCGTAAAGTATTTTTAGAGATATCATGTTTACTGAACAGTAACACCAATATTTTTGTTTTAACTTGTAGTGTATGCACCCAACTTTACCCTTATGGAGAAGGAGCTTCCTTTTAATAAACTAAAGCTACTATTAAATTATCAGCTTCCTAATGTTAAAGAGATATCTAGTTCTTTTGATCACAGATAAAAGTTAGGTGGTGTTCGACCACCTTTTTTGGTGTTCCTTTTTCATGTCCCCAGTCAACTTTCATAGAAGATGGAGGATCATCAAATCAGTTTGTGTGTGTTTGCTTTTGAACCACTGGATGGATCTTCTTGAAACTTGTCACGCCTATTTAAGGACAAAAAGACGATCTATTTTTCATATTTTATTTTCTATCTGCTTGGGTTCTCGTTGAGAAATTAGCACGCGAAGTTGATGAAAATTTCCATAAAATAAAGCAAGCATTGGGAACCAACCAACGTTTTCTAGCAATGGATGGTATTGTTAGAAAATCCATTAATCTTTTTAATTTGATGAAATCTAATTGGATTTACAGCTTAAATCTTAAAATAATTGACTGAAATAATTAATTAATTAATTAAAGTAATTTAATAGAGTTTCCAGAAAATGGAAATCTCTTCTGTATATATAAGGGGCATTCAAAAAGAAACGAGCTCGAGGCCTCGGAACAGAAACCAGTACCGGTATGTCAGAAGTATTGGCCCTGGCTGTTAAGGCACTTGTCACCCTGCAACACAAGGCGGTGAATGGCTGTCTCGTAAAATTCCCGGGGCTGCATTGTGAATCAGTTCCGCAAGTACTGCATGACATCGTCGTCCGAAATGAATCGTTTGCCCCACAGGTGAGCTTGCATGTGGAGCAGAATGACCTCACAGGTGAGCTTGCCTTGGGAGGTCATTCTGCTCCACGACAATGCAAGGCCCCATATCACGGCACTCTTGCAGAAATTCAAGCGGGAGGTTCTCGATCACCCTCCATACAGTCCAGACCTCTCTCCCTGCGATTACGCCATTTTTTTGGTCCCCTACAAAAGGCTCTGAGGGGCAAACCTTCACCTCGGACGACGATGTCATGCAGTACTTGCGGAACTGATTCACAATGCAGCCCCGGGAATTTTACGAGACAGCCATTCACCGCCTTGTGTTGCAGGGTGACAAGTGCCTTAACAGCCAGGGCCAATACTTCTGACATACCGATACTGGTTTCTGTTCCGAGGCCTCCAGCTCGTTTCTTTTTGAATGCTCCTTATATTAGACAGATATATTACAAAAGTTTTGTTTCTGTCTTTTTTTAATATTTTTTTAAGTTTAAAGGATTAACTAAAAAAAAAGCCTATTTGAAGCCTAAAGTCTTTGGGGGATTTCCTATTTATATCCAGTTCAATTTAACTTGTTTACACACACAGGCAATTTACCCAGAGGCAGATTAAAAAGATGCTCCAACTGTCAAGAGGCCCCAAATTATTCTTTTTTTTTTGTACCAAAAGTCTTCATATTTTTCTTTTAGGATTTGTGAAACCTTAAACGTGCTCCTTGTTAGACTGAATACTTTTGATAACTATGCTTACGTAATTATACTGTAAATGCTTTAGGCTTAATTAATGTAATAGCAATTGTACCACTATATAAATTAACTTTTCTGTTGTGATAAATGAGGATTTCATTAACTTCCCATTTAGCAAATGAACCTTCTTCAAGTTCCGCGAGTGCATTAATTATATGCTTTTATGATTTATATCTAATTTACTACTCAAAATTATTTCACGTCGATATTAATAGATCTCACAAGATTTACTGAGTTTCTGCCATACCGCTACGCAATAAATCTGATAGGCAATGAAAAATTACAGCCTGTGAGTGATCTAATGGGTCTCTGTACGTTGAAGCGTCATCGTCCGAAGTGTCTGGCTAATGTGTCCTGTTGCCAATTGCTTCCTTTCGCCGTCCAGCGTTCTTAAATTATTGGCGGATCGTTATCTGAAAACTGACAGAGATGCGAATTCACGGCGAGAGTAATAAGCCGCCGCTCGTTGCTAGGGACCTGGTTCGGCGTAAAACGCTTTTGACTCGGACATCGAACAATATTAATACGTTCTTCCGAAGGGGGTGGGGGACGAGTCAATGGCCATAAATTAACATGTTCGAACGGTTTGACAATATGGATGAAAAGCTAATGATTGATAACTGAGCTGAAGTTGTTGATAGATGGGATGACAGCGGATTTAGGCCAGGGGACTACTTGCTAACAGCTCCAAGTTTAACACTTCAACGCTTATGCTAAGTTATAGAATTGTCATCAGTCATTGGGCTTTGCATTGGTCGAACAGGTGTCAGATCAATTCAGTGTTCTACGTAAGGTAAAATATTAAAGGATTCAGCAAAAATTCACGTTGTAATGAAAGTTCACAAAGCAGTGACTCATGTCGCTGAAAAATTGGAAATCTTTTCTAAGTTTATTGGGGAACTTTTATTATTCATCCTTCTGTTATCCCCCTTTTATTTCTAATGAATTAAAATCCGAGCTAAAAGAAGACTTACAGTATTACATGATCTATATCTCTCCTAATAACTTCTGAACCAGTGAACGTATCCTTTTTGAATCTTAAAAAGCATAATTATGAATTAAAATTATCTCTCTTTTGAAAAATAAAACCTTTTTCCAAATTAAGTTAAATCGTCTCATGCCTAAAAATAAGAATGCTATCTTTAATAAACAAATAAGAATATTGAATAAATAAGAAGATCTAACCACAGAAGGCTTAACAATTATTACAAAGACACATACACATATATAGTTAGATACATGTCCTCTTAGACTGTTTACCTGAAGCTCGCCTTCCTAAACTTTTCATACAACTGCGTAATCGAATAAAAAGTGTAGTTAAGTTGATGATTGATTTCCCCAAACCATTAATCATCGTATTGTTAGTAATAGTTCCTAATAAATAAAAAAAATATCACAACTGAATGGCCTTCTTCTACCACAATCTGTTTTTTTTCTAGTCTAAGGCTACTGCCATACCACTGTGTTAAGATGTCACCTTCTTTCCTTCTCTGTTTAATATCTCCCAAATACAAAAAGCTACACCTACATGTCGTGCAAAAATCAGAAGTCATTCTCATCGTCTGCTCTAACTTCGAATAAATAATCCTCTACGTTGACAACAGTCGGTGATATTTTCTTTTACGCGAGAAAAACTCCTACTATAAGAATTTACAACAAAAGACATAAACCCAGAATATAATGTCGCCGTGAACTATGCTCAAATTCTAATTTTTCCAAATTTATAGTTCCTTGTTTTTTTACCTGGTTCCATTGTGTGTCTATGTATGAAGCAGCAGCGGTATCATGATGATTTGTGAAGACTGTTATTCCTTGGTAAGCAGACTTTGCTTTTAAGATGAGAGATATGTTCAACAGGGTAGAGACTTTAGAAAAAACGGAAATCTCCAGCTCTTCTTGTAAAATACACATAATCACAACATCTATTTCAAAACTTTTGCCTACTAAAAATTCTATTTCAAAAAGGCTTAAAGTACACTGCAAACAAGTGTTAAACGAAATAACCCAGATTTCCGCATTCAAAATCTATGATTGTTAATCGGAATTGAAATCTCCAAGACAGCTGTTTCAGAACTATTTACTCAGGTACGAAACTCTAAAAATAAATTAGACAAAGAGAATATAGAAGCAATATATCGTAATCCTCTTCAATAATCGCATAATCCTCTTCAATATACAAATAATCAAAAAATAGTCAAGTCACTAGTAATAATAATGTTGTCAGAAATTCAGGTTCATTAAATCCGCGCCATTCCTGGGCTTGATTATCGAATGAACGAACAATGATAGTAAAACTTTGAAATTTGGGTTGTTAACATTTTTTGTTGCAGACGCTTTCAATCAATCATGCACATTATATTTTCAAGCTTCGTAATGATGGAAGCTTGTTACAATCCAACAATAATCTACTTTACACAAACCCATTACCCTGCCGATGCTGTAAGGATAAGCCTATGCCTAAATTCTGTTCATCAACATTGAGAAGATACAAGTTGAGGATAAAAATTTAACGTGTGTGAATACGTTACGGATAAATTTTAAAAAAGCTAATACACTAGCTTAAATCTTTTCTACAATTTTTAAAAAACTCACAAAAATCTTTAAAAAACAATTAACAGAGAAAACAAACCTAGATTTCAACCTGTTGGTTTTTCTATTACATCTTTTTTTTAAAGATTTTTTTAAGGTTTAAAACTTTTTAAAGAAAAGATTTTAAGCAAGTGTGTTATCTTTTTTAAATTCATCCGTAAGATACATAGTTCACTGAGAAAAACTAGAGTTCAAATTACAAGTAATGGAATGAACAGATTCACTGACACTAACGATTCACTTGATTGATCTGATGGATCATTCGGAGACGTTTCTTAATGAAATCTTCCATATTGTTCCTCTTTCAACTAAATCTAAGTTTAGCGCTCAGTGGTATTTTGTTGTCTTTGGTGAAACATCTGTAGCTATCTATAACATTACTGGCGCTCTCAAACCATGTGTACATTCTTTCAGAGTAACAGTAGTAGATAATGGTAACTTGATCTTGCTTAGCAATTATTATTATTATTACTATTATTTTACTTAAACATTTTTCTGCTTTTTTTTTACACCCATCACGCTAAAACGGCTGGACTGATTTTCATAAAACCTTAGTTAGTTGCTTATTTTTAAACAAAACTTGGACACGATTATTCTGAATTCCTCTCTTCCCCGAGTTCTACCATTGAGCGTATACTTTGTTATTATATAAATCAAATTTAACTTGCGTGACATTGTTATTATATAAAAAGAAAAATCTTCACTGAGCTGGGTATACGAGGCGAGTCGGACTGATGAGAGTTTAGTAACTCGAAATAAGTACTGTCTCCGATTCTCGGTACAAAAACAAAAATTAGGTCGGTGAATTTTTATTTAATAACGTGCGTTCATTTTTTCTTTTTATATATTTTAGTTATTATTGTTGTTGCTTTTTCTGTAAAGCTAACAATAACATTTATTATTTAAGTAAAATGTGTTGATTTGATTATATTATTTTTTCTTTCAAGATGGCTGATCTTTTGGCCAACTGATATTTTGATAAGGCTGTTTTTCTCAGATTTCGGATCAAAAATTAGGCTTCACTGCACAGCTTTTCTGTATTATAGATCAGTTACCAACAGTTTAGTTTAGCAAATAGCTTTGTGCCTTACTTTGTTATCTTTTCTTAAAAAGCTATGTTATTTAATAACATTTTATTTACCTTTTTGACATTCTAATTACACACGGAACTTGTATTAAGAATAAACCAATCAGAAATTAGCGAATGCAAATTAAAATTTCGGAATGTCAACATTAGGCAAAGTTTGGAAGACCTGTTTAGTTTGATAGAAATCTTATATAATGTTTATAATTACTTTATAATATAATATAAAATATTCTTACTAACAGAAAAATATCTAACAACAAAGTAATAGTTTTATTAAATCAATAATTTTTGAATTTTGTAATTCAAAATTTTAAAATATTTATGGTAATTGTAATGTTACTGCACCTGAATCACTTTTATTAACAATGTTGACCACTGAGGATTTGATAGATTTAATTCAATAATCACCAAAAATATGGAAGAAGTTTTTAAAAGAATAAATAAACACAAAACAAAAAAAAATGATATGTATGATTTACGTTCATATTTGATGGTGTAGTAAATTAGTAAACAAATTAAAAACGAGGTAAGGCCATTACATTAATTAAATAAAGCCTATGCGAGGATTTTATTTGTGAACTTATAATCTCATTTACTGACTATATGTTCGCATAGTTGGTTTCGCATCCTGATGAGTTTCGTATATGATTTGATCAATGTAAAGGTTTTTATTAAGCCTATTTAATTTATTTGAGCGGAGCATAGCCTGACTCATAATCCATACTTAATTTATGCTAATAAGATGTTTTAATAAGTCAGTATTTAATTGTTGAGGTTATTACAGTACTTTTGATGTCTTTAGAATTAAAAAGAAAAAAACAAACAAACTTATATCTGGAATGGGATACTACGCATAATTATAACAATAAACAAAAGAAGTTAGTAAATATATTTGGAACTCATATTTATTTAACGGACTTAAGATTAGAATAGTCCTCTCTAAAATTGTCGATCTCAAACAAAGCCGAAATGACAGCTCTCCTATTTTATTTCTAAGGTAATAAATACTTTATTGTATTAAATTTTTGCTAGTGTTAATCTTTTCTGCCACCATGAAAAAAGGCGCTACTATAGCAGGTCCGCACTTCAATTTCTAAGCAGGAGAAAACTCTTCTAATTCACCATCCCAAGCACACACTCGTATGGATGCTGCAGAACGTATACTTAACAAATAACATACTTCAGAGTACACTTCTTAGAGAAATAAATGGCTATTTAGAACTTCAAAGCTATTTCCATATTCTTTTTTTTTTTCTCAGTCATTAAAAGAATGTCTTGGAAATTGTTTTTCCTCTCCGTTCTTTTTTAAGTTGCAATTTCTCTCCGGCTGATGTCTTACTCTCGCACCCAGAGAGGTTTTTCTTCCTTGCCAGCGCTGATCACACCATTCATCAAATCAATGCGTATTTACGGTCCTGATTACCAGTGCTGAGAGGCGAAGTGAATAGCAAGGACTCAGCTTCTCTAAGACTGCTTGTGCACCTCATATTTCGTCCTTTCGACTCATCAGTGTCTTCTTCATCTTCTTTCTTTTTTTAAACCACTGTTTCCTCCTCTTCTCCTATCCTCAGCGACACCCTATCTGCTTTCGGGGTTTTTCATCCGATGTTTACTCATAAGCAAGCAAACCCTCGTCTCCAAGAATGCAGATAAGAACAATAAGATAGTTTACAAAGTTCCCAAGGTAGAAGCGTCAACAGTCATTGATAGACTGCTTTTATCTCTGTAAAAACGCTTGTTGCAAATAAAAACCTTTTTCTGTAATCATGTAAATAAATCTTCAAAAATTTATTTAAGAAAACGATTATCAATACTTTATCAATACTTTATCAATACTTTAAGTACATAAAAAAGTAACAGATTTCTTTAATAATTGTGTAAAATAATCGTTACCTTAGGTCATGTTCCAGTAATTAACTTATTCCTGAACGAACTTAACATAATAAAATTCCCTAATTCAATAGAATAATTTTATTCTTTTATTGATTACACATTTTGTATATATGCCTGGGATTCTAATTCTACAAACATTTTTTTTTAATATTGTATGGAATAAAATTAATTCTTAATCTTAATGATATATTATCATTATAAAATCATTCCTTCTGCGTAACTGTCGACTACAAAAACGCAGGAAGCATGGCCTTACAGAACACACATATCTATATATATAAAAGTCAAAGTTTGTAGGTTTGTATGTTCTCTTTACAATTTTAAACCGTTTGACTAATCGGAACCAATTTTTGCATAGGATACTCTCTACTACCTTGCGAAAATTACAGACTACCTGTGAACCCTTGTATGAAAAGGAGCGAAATCTCTGAAATAGCACCATATAATGAACCGGGTGGCGATAATGGGAATTGTTATTGCTCTGCAACAATTAGAACAAGTGGGGAAGGTTTCATGTGATAGAGTTGTGGAGAAGGGGAGAACCGGAACTCCCCACTCCCTCCCCGGGAAATGCCGGATACTTTAAGCTAATGATTTAATAAAAATATGACATTAAAAATCCAGATAGGACTTCAGTCAAATTAATTTGACTTTCTTTAACAGACCCTTCCTACTTCTTTTAATTACTTATAATTACACAAGTTAAATTTCCTTAATAAAAATAAATAGAATAAAAACAAAAAAGTGTACTTCTATTCATCTGAGTATCCGTTTTATGTATGTGTTCGTTTATTATTGGGTGATAGATAACCACCGTATTTTTGTTTTTTTAGTTCATTATCCACTGTAGTCCATTGTTAGATGGTAATGCTTTCGTTAAAACCTTTCTTTCTGTTAACTCACTAATATTAATTACTTCTACTCATTATTGCAGTGACCTAATAAAAAGGAAGTCTACGTCAGTCAATATCTTATTGATATCTAATAATGACTTGTAAACTTCTGAGATGACTGTAGAGTTTCCTACAATGCAACTGATGAAATATTATAAAAGACAGGTAGTTTAAATTACAGAACAATAACAATTTGAAATGTTATTTTTTCTTTAGTTTTAACCTAATCGCAAGCGTTCTTTTTGACCATGTTATTTTTGTAATCACATTAAACAGACAAACCACTTTAATGGACTTCAGACTATATTAAAGTGACTTAGAATCATTGGGGGGGGGGGGGGTAATTTCTCTAGAAGAAATAAAAATACTTTAATTAAAAGCCTTTAAAAAAAAAAGATTGCTATAAAAAAAAAAAAAAAAATTCCTACATCCTTCCAGATGCACATTTTACATTGCTTTGTTTACACTACTGTTAAAGACAATGTTATTGAAATATGAAAAACAGACAAAACAAGAAAGAAAAAGATGTCTCTTATATTTTGAGGAAACATCAAGAGATTATACATAAGGAGTCATTTAAAAAATCAATCTTAGAAAAAAATATCGTTCAAAAACACAAACTAATAAGTAAATAAGAAATATAAATTAGCTTTAATTTTAAACTAAAACACGATGCCCTCATTGTTAGAGATGAGATTAAAACCTAGAAAAACCTAAAAAAAATTGGTGTAACTTCCGGATATCCGGTATCTCTTAAATTGATACAGGTGGAGCCATAAGTCTAGAGCTAAGGATGAAAAGTTTATTGAATCATTGAAACTACGATAGTTTAAGAATTATATATTCTGAGAAAGTGACATGTTCTAGTAGATTTTTAAATATCTTTTTTTTTTTAGGAAATTGAGTCAATAATCAAGAATCCGTGAAAAGGAAAAATATTCAGTAAATAAATAAAAACAAAAATGTATTTATTTGGAACGATTTACATATAAATCTTCGACTACTGGCAACAAAAAAATTATTGTTTCGATAAAATATTTTTAGGCTATATTTCAGGAGATTTATAGCATAAAAATCCCTATAAATCAAGTTTAATAAACCAGATATTTCTTTTCCCGTTCTATTTACGATTCGTTATGCTTTAAGAGTAAAGAATTTTTCAACCTATCCTCATTATTCTGAAATACATATATATTTCATGATCAGACCTGAAATAGCGTTTTGGTTATTTCAATATTTGCCTGTCGGGGTTCCTTAAGGCTGGTTTTATGCCCTTTTAGCAGACATTGTGGGGCATTCAATGCCTGATTTGAAATTCAAGTCCTTCCTGCAAGTGCATAAGTCAAAGCCGTCAACGCGCGCATCACTACATTTACGCATGCGCACAGAGATTGTGACTGCCGACAAACCAAGCATTGAATACGAATGTTGATTTGAGAGAAAATTAGATTGAAGCTACGCGATCCTACATTAGAAATCTTTGATGGAATTTGTAAATCAGAAAAAAATAAAATTTAAGATTGAATAGTGTTTTTATCATTAAATGCATTTCTTCAGATTTAAGTGCATTATCTATTAATATTTTGAATACAGCCAAAGAAACACACGTTTTAGAATAAACTAAATACGTCGTCGCATTTATATATTAAATATTTTACGAGTGTGATACAATTTACATGATGAGTAGTTTCTCAGACAGCACATTTTTTCAGAAAAGATCAGTGATTACAGTTAGAAAGGAAGTTAATGAACAAAGAAATTAATAATTAACCACCTACATGTAAGTTATTCTAAAAATATCATCTAAAATAATAAGTCGTAAATGTGATTTTGTTGTTATTTTTGTACAACAAAATGATCAACAGGAGAGCATTATAATACGTTGACTACTTCCCTGTAACGACGTCAATGATTGTAGCGTTAAAAACTTTGCATATCTGGACGAAACACTTTTGTACTCAGTTTCACAATTGTTCATTTTTATTTCTTTACAGACGACTTGGTATAAAGTGAGCTTCTACCATACTTTCAATTTCCCACAACATTCCTTTGAAAGTATACTTCAATAACACAGCATTGTAAAACCTGAAAACAGAAATAAACGGCGGGGGAAAAAATATAACTAAAATATATGGAATTTGGAAGTTTTCCCGTCATAGTATGAACAATACTAATAACGTTTAGGTTGGTTTTACAATCAAAATTATGTATAACTGCGTCCTCTGGACCAGCAGCTCTATTTCTGCTATTGTACTTCGTACAAAACTGTATAAACATGGACAACAAACGTAAATCGCACAACTAAATTTCTTCATCATTCTGATATCGCCAATCTAAACTCCTAAAAACTATATATTTTCATATTAAAAATATTTTACGTGCAGTTAAAACTCAATAGAATGGAGCCGACAATAAAAGCACTACGTACAATTCAAATTAATAGATTTGTTAAAACATACAACTTTTCAAGTCCCCATCGATGCGGGACCTGAAACGTTGTAAGTTTTACTATATTTATTAGTTTTAAATGTACATAGTTTAAATGTACATTTATGGTCGGCTCAATCTGGCTGTACAGGTTTACTTTGAAGTAACCGCTGAATATAAAGCTGCAGAAATGAAGCAGAATAAAGGATTTATTATCAAAGCTACTTTTTAAAGTTTTAACTAAATTTTGATACTCATTTGACATTGCATTTGAATAAAGTTCAAATTCTAAAGCAGATATAACCAGATATATGCTTAGATCTTTATAAATCTCTGGGTGATTAAGACCAGAGTTCCGAAATCATCAAATTTTTTATTTGAGAATATTCTAATATTTTCAGATGACCCATAAACAAGAATCTTTACAAATATTAAGAAAATCGGTCAAGCCGTTTTAGCGTTATACGCTTATATACAGGCCTGGCAGACAGAATGAAAAACACAGATAGGCAGATTTTGCTTGCGCCTTCCGTTCTTTTGGACTCCATATCAACAGATAATTTTTACTTTAAATAATTCAATTCTAAGCTATTCCTTCGGCGGGTGAATTACCTGTGTGATCTATTCCCTTCCTTCATTTGACTTTCATGAATATCCTTCCGCAATAGAATGCACACCTAAACCTTTGTTTACACTCTCTAATAACACAGAGGATTATTGTTGTCATAAATCAGCCTACTGAAATTACTGCCCAAACGCGAGAGTTGCCAATTGCAACCGGTAGGTTTGTGGTGGATTGTAATTGTTAAAGGAGACAGGTTTTAATACAGAAACATTGCCCCTTAGGCGGAATTCGGTCTCTACGTCACCGTGATTAAGAATCCAATTAAATCCACGAGAAAGTAAAAGGGATTGGGGGTGGGTGGTTTGGCACCTCCTTTCCCGATCACTCTATGCAAACCTGACTACCCACGATGGATTACATCGTTCTCGGAGTTTCCGTTTCCCCAAGAGACTCCGTTTCCATTAAAATGGGATTACTGAGGTCACTGCAAAGGTAGAAGCACTAAGCCTACACAGGCTGCAATTGCAAAGCACGGCCCGACAGGTTGTAGCAGCAGCGCTTTTTAAATCACAAACACACGAGCAAACTACTCAGAAAACTTGGTGGAAGGATTTTTAGTAATTAAAACAAGTAATTAGAATTCTGTTTTAGCAAAAAAGTTATTAGTAATCTCTGAGAATTTTTTTTCTTCAAATTATGGAGGTATTTTGCAGAAGAAAGTTATGTATGTCCGTGTGATTGTGTGTGTGTGTGTATAGGGGAGGGATTTAATCCATGCAATTGAATTGATTGTATAAAAGAAAACATTCAATAAGAAAAATAACCATCCAATCCGATGTAATTTTTCAGTATTTATTTTAAATGACTAAGACATGAGAACGTAACTAAGCATATCCCGCTTATCCGAAAGGTTAGTATCAGTGCGCCACCGATTAGCCAAAATCATCGAAAAGCGAAGCGTAGCCTTATTTCGCTCGCAAAATCATTATGCAAAAAAAAATAAAAATAAAACTATACATCACCTGCGATGGTGTGCGATAGCTAAATAACACTCTTTATGTATATTTGATAATACATTGTTATAAGCACAACTACAAGAGACGCACCACTCATAAGTTTTTATAAGCAGACTGAAAAGAACAAAGATGGCGTCGCGTCGAAACAAGATGATTAGTTAAGCAAGGCTCGTGGTTAATTCTATGGACATAGAATAAGATTATAATGCAAAGAGGATAAGCGAAGCGTCGATTAGCGGGGGTATGCCTGTATTAAATAGACAAATTGACGAAAAAAAAAATATTTCTTTCTTTTTTTTTTTTTTTACTTTTTCATCAGTTTGTCTATTTAATTGTTTGTCTGTTTGTATGCGCATCACATTTAAACGACTGGACGAATTTCTACAACATTTGATACGTGGCTTAGTTTTGGTCCTTCTTAAAACATGTGCCCATTTACTTGATCTCCCCTCCTCCCAGCCTCAGAAATGACCCACGGAACCCCTTACTGAAATAGCTGTACTAGTTTCTTAAAAATTTGATACAATACATATATATGGTCCACGTTTAAAATACGAACACGATTACTTTGGCCTCCCCCTTTTCCCTTCCTACATCACGGTGCACGCTCACTCTCAACGATAACGGTCGCATTTCTAGTTGAAAAGTAAATGCTCATAGATGCCGTTATTTGATAAAGACTTTGTTCTGCATTTTCTGATTTTAACATTTTCATCGAAAATTAAAATTTTCTTAAATATATTTTTATCTGCGGAAATTATTTACAAATGTTTATATAATTGACTGAGTATAAGTCTTACTACTCCAATGGAACATTTTTTTTTTCTTTTTTAGCGGCCCCTAGGTTACAGCGTGCCTGTAAAACATAGGAGACCGCTCTTGCTTTTATGCTAGCTGCATGTCACACTCTGTAGTGGCCAAACGGTTAGAGATATTAGAATGAAATTTTCACCAATGTGTTCAACATCAAAAAGTAGATGAGCGCGTCCAAAAAAAACCGATCTCTAGGACCACTCCCTTACCGGAATTGGGGGTCAAAAGTGGTCGCTTCCGATAAAGAGGAAAACGGCGATGGACGATCCCTAAATATCATTTGTTTATAAAATTGTTCATATTACGAGGCCGCTTTGCTTTTGACACTGTCGAACAGCATTAATTTATCTTGTTTACTTGTCTGTTTATTTTTAACATGTCAAAACAACTGGACGGGTTGTCTTAAAATTTGGTACGATGCTAATTTTGGTGCAATTTAAAATATGAGCAATTTGTTTTTCATCTTCAGCAACCCATCTTCCATAATCCCCTTGTTACATGCTCCATCCCCTCTTAACATAAACATTTAAAAATAAGTAATACCATGGTAGCCACAGATATAAGAAATTACAATAATATACAATAGCCGCATTATTTTTACATTCATTTCCGAAATTTTTTTTAGCAATTCAGTTTTGCAACAATAGCTGTCATTTAAGATACCTGGAGTGATTAATCGATTAGTAATTGACACGCCCTTTTGGTAATCTTTTATGATCTCAACTGCAGATGTTATATATTAATAAAATATTTAATTACAGTCAAGCGGATCACTTATTCCAAATTGATATATAATAAATTAATTTTCTGGAACAAAAAATTCCAGAAAAGAACTTGGAGCTCACTTTCTTGTGACTTTATTATTATGTAAATGCTTCTATTCTTGGGTTTCCCCAGCAAAGACAGCATGGCGGTTCAAGGACATATTGCCATGTGTAAAAAACTGTGCATGGAGGGTTAGGGTTGTTAGGGATGTGTGGTTATATCCATAAAATTCCTAACTATGCGTGTTGTGTTGAGTAGCACAGTCTTCTGAAGTTGTGGATAAGTGTTTTTGTGATGTTCTAGTGTTCTTAGGCTGTGGTGCAATGTGTGAGGTACCAGACCAGTGGCAGGCAGAACGATGGGTACAACACGTATTCGAACCTGCCTCTACTGCTTCTGGAGCTCGTGTGCTACATCGGTGTATTACTGATCTTGTCTGCGTGAGTTTTCTGCATGTTCTTGCTGATAGAAACTGCAATGTCAATGAGATAGGTCTGTTTGTTGGCCTTATCAACAAGTGTGATGACAGGTCTGCTGTAGTGTATGGTTCTAGCTGTGTGAATCGGACGGTCCAGTTATTAATATTATTATTATTATTATTATTATAACACTGTAAAAGAAAACACTGTTCGTATTAACATATTATCATTAACTTCCAGATCCAATTTCTGAAAATCAATCAAAAATCCACAAATTCTTACGTTAATTGGTCCACATCCAATAAGGAAAAGAAAACTTATCTATTATTGGATATAAATAGAAATTGATTGTTTCTGTTCAATGAAAAATAATTATTTCAATTAATGCTTTCGTATGTGAATTTGTCATCTTCACGCATAAACTTTTTGTGTAATCCACTACGGCTCACACAAGAAATTTTCAAAAAGAAAGGATAGAATCCATAAATATGTACATCAAATTTCAAGTTACTAAGGCGGTGAGTTATTACGGAGTCACAGTTATACTTATTATATACAGTTATACTTATACTTATTAGAGGTTGGTAGTAATTTTATAGATGTTAGGAAATCGTAGTAATCTTATAGTTATTAGGGAGTCGTAGTAATCCTTTTCTTTGGAAATTACGTTAGAAAGTATTATTATAAATACATAACGGACAGATAAATAGTAAACTTCAATTTATCAATTAATATTTAAATAACCCATGACCAAACAACATTAGGATGGCAAAATATCAACTCTGATTTGAAATTCAAGTTGCTTGCTAAAAAAATCTGAAGACTTTATTAAAGTAGCTGAAGAAGATTTCAGAACAATTTATTCCGCTAATGAAATGATAGTCACTCAATTTGGGTTGGGAGAAATTGCAAAACTTCCAACCTAGGCTGAAGATTGTGGTTACTTTAAGTTCAATCCACTAATTCCCTTGTTATCATAAAGAGCGCTTTTCAATTACGCTGTGTTTGCCAGTTGATTCTGGCAGCTTTTGTTGAGGCTGGCATTAAAGAAAAAAAAACTAGATAACAGTAACAGGAAATTAAACAAGAAATAATTATGCAAATGACTTCCCTTCTAGAAGATTCAAAGAAAAAAAAAACCCGAAATATGAAAGAAAAGACGTGGTCTTAAATCTTGCTCTCTTTCGACTAGACCAGACATGGTTTTTCAATATCAAGAAGCTTTCGCGATGGGAAAAAAAATGGGAAAGACAAAAGAGGAAAAAAAATGTCTAAACTTGTTGAAATTAAATTTTAATGCGGCCAATTTGAAGAGCTTTCTTTCGCGCGCGCGGGCTTAAGTGGTTGGGAATGGGGACACTTGAACTCAAATGAGCATTCCGTCCCTTCTTTTGTGAGAAGTTTCGCGACGGAGAGACTGCTGAAGGATCTTCCGTCTTAAACGTATGGAAATGAGACGATCACACTCTATCAAAAACGCTACATCCACCGACGCTATAAACCGTGGTTAAGTCGGTGCAATAAAGTTCAAGATATCAGTGAAGCAAAATTACTTTTTCTTTTTTTTATACTTGAAGGGAATATAGTGCAAAATATACGTAACTATGATATAACTTCAAGCTTAAATATACCGAAAGAAAAAGAAGCACACTCATATAAAACCTCATTCTCTGTTCTTAGATATAACTCCTGCTTTTCACTCTAACAAGAAAAGCAAGAAATTTCGTTTCTTTCTACAAATCAGCAATAACAATTTTAAATATGTACATGGATTAAGATTTAGTTATTGGTAAAATGCCTACTTTCTTCAAAATACTGCAATTTTTTTCTTAAAGTTGTAAAAACAATACGAATGAAAAATCATCGATTATCTTTTTTAATTTTTAATATCTGCCTAATATAAAGACCAGAAATTATTCATTTTCTGATAAAAAAATTATTAAGGCTGCATTATTTAGTTAAATTGTCGATTTATATCTCATTTGTTTCATCACGTCAAAGTAAGCGCACGAGGATTATTTAGTAAGTTAACATCCATTCTTAGATAGCAAAAGAAAAAGTGTTTTGTTTTTTTCCTCATAGCAAGAAATTAAGGCCACCACACAAATACATTTGTAATAAGTTTATAAATTAAAAATCACAAACGTTTTCAAAACGATCTGCTTTTCATTTTCAAGTTGAATTCTAAACAAAGTTTTCGAGAATGAGCAGCTAGGACGCGAGATTAGGATCACGTGATCGCTACGGTGATTTCGTTTCGCAGGTCGTTTTGAAAACGCTTGTGATTTTTAATTTATAAACTTATAATATGTATTTGTGTGGTGGCCTTGATTTTTTTGCTATGAACATTTTACGCACGTTAAACTTTTTAATATTTCTTTTTCTCCTCTTTTAATATTTTTCTAAGGGAATTCTTGTCATCTTTTCAACACGAATCCCTAAGGAAAAATGTATATAATTGGGCGTTTCTTTGCTACGTTTAAAAAAACAAAATCCATTTACCGGAAATCTTAACTGGTGTTAACCTTATACACACAAACATTTCTATATAGACTGACTGACTGAAATACCTTTAAGAGTGTGATTCGCTAAATAGATTCTGTTGAATCAATGACATACTGTAGTACATAGGTACTATGCAGCACAACTGGCATTCTGAGGTAGTTGTTTCCCTGATGCTCATCAACTTTTAATAATTTCCTAGGAAGTTGTTTCTAAAACGTTGATTCTTTTTTTTTTTAATTGATAAGAAATTAAATTAGCAATAAGAAGTAAAAACGTTAAAAGACAGAATTTAAGAAGATTATCCATGGAACCTTTACATGACTGTTTGCCAGTTAAAAGAAAAGTCGGATTCAATATTCTCAATCGTCATTGAAAGGGAGTCTGTACCTTCGGCGCCTCATTAGCACGAAGACTCTTATGGGAAGTACCTATCTAATGACAAGAAACAAAAGAGAAGCTCAGTAAATTCCCATTAAAAGATTGCTTTAGATTCTTCTTCTTAAATTAGTAAAAGAACATGTATATTCAATGTGTGACAAATTTATATCTCTACAACCAAATCTTAGATCTTCATAAAATATCACAAAACTTTAATAAACTTCAAAATACTGCACCACAGACCAATATTTCGTCTTATTTTTCAAAGACTTCTTCAGGGTTAATAAGACATAATAAACAAACAAATAAAATAAAAATAAAAATAAAGATCAAAACGGAAAGAGAAATAACCTTCTCAAACCTTACAAATCAATAAATAAATTCTATGGTAATAAGTACATCAAATGATACTATTGTTATATAACAATAAAACAATAAAACATTCAAAATATTTTGAAAACAATCAAAAGATTTGAAACTTATTATTACATTAAATGCTACTAACTTACTGTTATTTACAATAAAATACTAATTAAATTTTAAAATTTTACTTAATCTTTTGTTTTTTATCAAAGATTCTCTGAAAATGCTCAAAGACATGTTATTCACTTTCTGTGACTTATCTCTGTTAAAACATATGCAGCAATTTATAAGACAAGATTCTAATGCATATCTTTTATACTCATCCTGAATTTTGTAAATGATATTTACTACAGGATCTGGGTTGTGACCATATCGAATACAGTGGGCTGCCCATTCAGATATTTTCTCATGTTTATTACGGAATGCCCGCACATGTTCATCCACCCGTTCTTTAACTGTGCGACCTGTGCTTCCAATGTAGACCCCCTGACAATCTCTACATTGGAGAGCATAAACCACTTTGAAAAGTCTTTGAAAAATAAGACGAAATATTGGTCTGTGGTGCAGTATTTTGAAGTTTATTAAAGTTTTATGATATTATATCTCTACAGTTTCGTTTGTTTGAGATCGGAATTCGGGCTTCTGCACATAACATCAGTACCATGCAGGGAATTCCTGAAGGACCGTCTGAACATCCCCCGCAGCTTATTCTAGCATTTACTTATATAACCCAATTTTCTTAGGAATCAAAGTTAGAATTTTCTAAGTAAAATCGGAAACAATCATTCTCGATAATTCTTTTCAATAATCAAGCTTTAGTAATACGTGTAGGATACAGAATATCATTAGTATAGTCTACTTTGTTAGGTAAGTTGAGTCCCCTATACGTCCTAGTACACTGTTTCAATATTCACTAATTTTATAGTTTAACCCATTTCATTGTAGAAAGACTTCAGCTATTGTTACTGTTCAAAATTATTAGTGTCAAATACTCATATTAAATGTCATCAGTTTGAATGAGTCTTTAGGAAATTGTTGTCAATAAACTTAAATTAATATTGTAAATCTTTGAAAACCCTTTGCACTATCTGCGAAAAAGACTGGAAATACTTCAATCTTTTAAAAGTAAGATTCGCTAAAAATGGTCCATTAAATCGAAATACGTACTGTACTTCGAATATGTTGTTAAACGCAGATATTGCATACTACAAGTGCCATTAGCTCAGATGCAGTCAACTCAGCTATTTTGGCCGATGTGCAATTGGAATGCCAATTAGTTTTCTCAATTTTTTTCAGTGGATTTTCATTTTCAGTTTAACTGAGCTGTAAACATCTAAGATAGCTGCAAACTGTGGAAGAAAAAAGTTATATTAATATTAAAATCAAAATAAATCTTGTTTCTTTTTCCTAGTATTTTTTTTTTTTTGGCTTTGATTAGTCCACTAGTTTCAAGAGCCAACAACCCCTTTTCCGCTGATCATTTGTATCTGTATCGAATAGAGAACATTAACTTCTCAGACAATGAAATAAAGAACAAAAAAACAAGACAGCACTTCTTGGGAAAACAGTGAAATTGTTTTGAACTCTTTAAGTGCAAACATATCATTAAAATCGCCTGCTGGATTTAAACGTCATAATAAACCTGCCTCAGTGGCCCCCAAAATCTCCATAATGCTGTGTGGTCGTAAATCAAGCTCCCGACGGGGGCAGCCAAAGCAATGGCTGTTTTAAAGACAGCTCAATAAATCGCCCTTTCCGTGTTGTGTGTCTCGCAATTGTCCAAACCCTGAACGCAGCAATGAGTAATAAATAATATTTAGAAGAAAGGGGAAAAAAAAGGTTGAGGTTCTTTGTAAACTTCATAAGCATTACTGAACTCGGGCCAAAACACTGGAAGAAACATGGAAGTACTGTCAACGTCTCCCCACATTACTGAGTCTTCTTAGTTGAAAGAATGTAACATTGGTCGAAAATAGATTCGAGAACCTTCTACTATCCGAGCTCGGGATTTTGCAATCACGCATAAAAGCAGCAGGGTTATAGGGGTTAACTGCCTGAAGTTGAATATTTAATACTCCTCCTGAGATATTAAATGCAGTCCCTCAAACTGTTCAAGTAAAGAAAAGAGATTGGATTTCCAAAGGAAGAAATAGGTATCTTCAATCTAAGAATATTTATGATTCAATTAATCCTAAAGATAAAGCGCTGGTCTTTCTTGTGATTAAACTGATTATCAATGAAAAATATATGGCATTTGCCGGAAATATGTAAACAAAAGCAGAGGTAACTTTTAAAGCCACTGTCAGAAAAACAGGACTGATGTTTCGCAATAAAAAACATTGCTTGCCAGATGAGATTAGCCAAACAATGCAGAAGAGAACGTATAAATTGTATATGATTGTCCCTTCAGTAAACTGTAATATTTTTTTTTTAGCTACATAATATCAGTTTTGCAACCATAATTTTGTTTAAATAGTAAAAGTTTTCTAAGTAGAGTAGAATTTTTGTTACCGTATCTCTCAAGATAACTCTCTCAGAAGTTTCAATATAGAAAGGTATTTACATCAGTAAAACGAAGAAGTGAGCATATATTCGTTTCATATATAAACAAATCATTATAAGGATCTGTCTATATTGTGTAGACGGTAGTAATTCTTTAATAGTGTCAATTTTATATAGGGTGGCCCAAACTTGAAGGTCCGATGCAACATAGCAAAATAGAGAAAAAACCCAATATGAACATAAGTGAGGAAATGCTTTATTCAGATGTTACAGAATGATTAACACGTATAAAGGATGGTTTAGCCACTTCAGATGAGATGTTCGAAGTGGCCCCCAACATATGTCTCCTATCGTCGTCGTGAGGATTGCAGGACACTTTCAAATGAATCCTGAATCGTTGTATATACATTCACAAAGCGGTCACTCAATGTTTGTACATTAGGAACCGGTTTAGCATACACTAACTTTTTCGGATAGCCTCAGAGAAAAAAATTTAGGTCGGGTGAGCAAGTATGGCCAAGCTTTTGATCCTCCTCTGCCAATCCACAGCCAGAATAAAAGAGGTAAAAATGTCGTCGACCAGTGAGACTCATCATTCTTATCATCATCGTATCTGAATAAAGCATTTTGCATCAGGCCTTTCAAGTTTGACCAACCATTTCAGGATTTCATTTTTTATGGCACAGATTTTTTTATAATAGTCACTCTTTTATATAACATAATTTCTGTAAGTTTCAATTACTTTAAGAAAATTTCTGAACAAATTTCCACAACAAGGGAATTCTATAACAGTTGAATAAAAGAATTTCTGTAACGATTTCAATTTATATAACAATCTCAATTTGTTTACCAGAATTTCTGTTACACTTTCACATTTATACAACAGAATTTCTGTAACAATTTACATTTATATAACAGAATTTCTGTAACACTTTCACATTTATATAACAGAATTTCTGTAAGAATTTCACATTTATATCATAGAATTTTTGTAAGAATCTCAATCTGTATGAATCAAAATTTCTGTAAGAATACGACGGATTTCTGTTACGAATTCTGTAAGATTACGTAACATCAGTTTACCTTTAACTCAAGTATAGAATTCAAGTCAGAAAGGTAATTATGTAAGAAGAAAACGTATCAGCACTAATCACATCTAACGATTATTATAACATGTGAACAAGTAATTACACTGGTTTCTTGTTTTCCAGTTATCTCCGTTCCTATCCCTCAAATCAAGGTGATGACAGCAAAAGAGGGACAGTGTCTATTTTCTCCAATAAGGCCGCTGGGTCCCTGGCTGGCTTTGTAAACTACCGCTGGTCGGCTTTCCAGTTGCTGATAAACAAATTTCGGTCTCCTGGCAACGGCGGACGAGATTAAAGACGAAAAGGCTGACGGTGGCTTCTTCTCGGCTTTTCCCCTAGGGTCACTGTTTTCAAACGGTTCCCTAGGGTCTCCAAGGAGTGAAAACATTTGCTAAAAATGAAGTTAATCTCTCTATTTATTCAGCAGATAAATTATTTTAATTTTTTTTTCTTTTCATTAGCCAATTGAGTGACTTGCTTTGAAATGTATCAGAAAATTCAACCATATTCTAACAACAATCGTAGTCTAAACATTTTTTTTTTTGCTATTAATAATATCTTTTGATTTAAAAGACAAAGCTATCGAATTTTGTGTGAATATGTAACAACAGCGTAACTTCCTGTGTTTATCTGTCACAGAAATTGGCAAAAACTTGAAAAACTGCAAAGTATGATTCGGTTTCATATGTAAAAGCGTTTTAGATTTGTGGGCTCTATTAATTTAGTATTAAAAAAAAATCAATAAATATCTAATAATACATAAAACATTGACATCTAGAATATCTTTTATACCTTTTTATTTTATTTTGTTTTACTTATTTATTTATTGATAATAAAGGATCAATTAATTTAAAGATTTCAGAAATTAAACATTATCTTCATTACAATTTCGGTTTGGAAAATGTTATTAACATTATTATTATTTTCATAATATTTTTTTTTATTTGTTAGTTATTCAAGATCTTGATTTTTCATTTTACTTTTCATTAGTTCATGACATGTAAGTCATGCCAGATCTGATCAAGTTTCATAATTAAAATTACATTGAAGATTTATTTAATGGATTTATTTATTAACTGAAAAAAATGTAAGCTTTTAAACTTAATTTTGTCATCTAATGAGTCAGTTTTCGTGTGTCCTCGCCCTCCCCCAACAATTTCTGATGGATCTCCTTGAAACGTGGCATGCATATTTCAGGATTAGGAACTTTTATATTTGAAATCGTTTCCAAGTGGACCCTTGTCGAAAAATTGGCGCGAAACGACAACAAAAAATTCCCATAGAAAAGCATTTGAGTCTAAACAATGGAGTTCTGTCCTATTTCTGTTTTTTTCGGAAAATGAAAATATGTAAAATCTAAGTAAAGGCTTTTCATGAAAAAAATAAAATAAAGAAATAACATTTTTTAGAAAAGTAGGCTTCAAAATCTTTCGAACTTCTTGTTTTAATTTGACTTTTAAATTCGTTGAAATCAATAAAGGACTGTTCAACGAATTTGCTTCTCTTGTTTTGTCTAAAAACCCCTCGATTTAAGTGACTTAAGTCTGTTTCTTAATTTGGCATCGTTACAAGAAGAATTTCTCCCATACAATGGTCATTGTTTCCCAAGACAACAACTGCTTCCTTGCCAAGACATTATTCTGCTAACATTCAGACATTAAAAGACAATTCTCAGAGGAGAATTCAAAATAAATAAGTGAATAGAATAAAAGACTTATAAATTTAAGGAGAAAGTCACCGCACAAGAAGATAAACAGATAGTGGGTTTTTTTTTGTTTGTCATTAAAGAGATGCAGTTGAGTTATTATAAGAATTAAAGACGAGAAATAAGTACAGTATACACTAGATCAAAGTGCACGAACTTATAATTATATAGACTATCTGTTTTAAAACCTTAATGTCTTTATAATTTGAAATATTTTTTTTTAAATTTAACTCTTCTTATAACCGTATATCCGATTTACATAGCAATAAGTGAACAGAAAATATGCCAACCCAACTGAAGGTCCCGAAAACCTTTCTCTAGCTAGTATCATTTAGATAAGTACTATTTAAAAAAAATAAGAAAATCGTCTGTTATCGGCCTTTTAATCTATTCGTAATTCTTCGGTATGAACGACCTTGACTCCCTCTGAATCGATTTCCATGAAATCTGGTATACAACAAGATCACTGAAATTTATTATTTTAATGAAAATTAGTTTACATATTGAAGTACATAAGTTAAATATTGAAATACATAATCGGACAATAAAAATTAATTTGTTTGCGCAGTGTGCTGGTTAAGTTCGTGGAATACATAATATTAGATCCAATTAATGGAAGGAAAGATATATTTATAAATTCGAGCCCATTATCAATTTGTTTATCCTACACATTTTGTTTTTCAGTTTTTACTCACAATTCGGTCACTGTATGTTGCTCTATTTAGAATGTCTTTAATACTAATCTGTATTCCGTATGTTCATGGTAATTAAATTCCACCTTACCTGGATAATAAAAAACTTAACATACAAAATCTTTTGAGAGTCTTCATGGGGAATACTTTTCCACTAACATATTTCCTATATGTAATATATAGGAATTATGTGAGTGGAAAAGTAATATATCTCATTCATAGGAATGTACATCTAGGTTTTGGCTGTTAGGTTACACTAATCCACCTTGACAATTCTCCAGAAATCTGGAGAATCTATCTTGACAATTTTCCAGAAATTTTAGAATCTATTTCCGTAGAAAAACTGCATCACTGCAGCACTGAATTACTGTGAAGTCGTAAGGTGAGGGCGTAAGTCAGTTTGGACGATTTGGAAGTCTTAGTTCAAATCGTTCTGTAAGGTTAAAAATACAAGAATCTGAAAATTTAAAATTTGATAATTTAAATACCAAAGAATCATATTCTCCTATTCTTGATTTTTATACGATAACTGAATTAATTACATTGAAACCCAAAACCGATAAATTTTTCGAAAGTATTTCATGTCTATTAAATTATTTTAGCTTAAAAAAACCTCCCATTTCTGATTCTATGAGTAAATAAAGTAATAACCTAATGCCTGAATTGAAGATGTTTCCTTTACTTTTCCAATAGTTAAATTAAAAAATAAAATAAAAACCTTAGAGTTTCGAACAGAGCAACATTCTAAAAAGTAAATATATGAAAAAGTTATCAATTGCGTTTAATCAGTTCTCTGCCTTTCTCTACCAATCCGGAAGATAAAAAGAAAAAAAAACAAATTATAACGGGCATACAAACTTCTGATTCCTCACATTTGCAGTGAAGTCCAAGTTAACATCTCTTTTTTTTTTTTTTTCTTTTTTGTATCTGCATCTGTGTAACTGTATTGAAAGAAATATCTAAATAGAAAATTACAAAAGAATATTATCTTCCAACAAAAAAAATCGTAGAATTGCCGATTTAGAGATATCATTATGGAACTATTACTATTAATGAGAGGTGGATTTTAATGACGCGGAAGCTTAAATGAAAGTGGAATGAAATTCTATCCAAATTTTAAAAGTGGCTTAAAATTCAGTGTTTCCAGTATCTACCTAATAGAGAACAGACATTCATTTGACGTTAACTAAGTACGAAAGGTAACTATTAACATCATCCTCATTTATCGGCGTTTGTAATTTAATTATTCAATGAAACCATACACTTTGATTTAGTCAATGGCTTATTTAATTTTGTAAACATGTTGGCCTCGATTGTTGGGGCTTCTGCTGCCAGAGCCATTGAAATGAGTTCAGGTGAATAAAACGCTCTCTCTCTCTCTTCATCTATTCAAAGACTCAATCCTGGGTTAGTTATTCGTTAGAAGCTAGCGACTACAAAATACAGCCAATTACTGAGCGTTCAAGAGATGAAAACATACTGCCGTCGTGAAAGCATTGCACAACAAAGTTTCGAGATCACCTAAAAATGCGTCGAAGGAAAGTGATGGGTGCTGGGGCAGCCGAGTTTGTGTTTCCAATTTCAGTGGAAATGTACAGTGGCGGTCATTTTGGTCTAGATAAATCCTATTACTAAGTATGAGGAAAGGAAATAACAATCCTAAACTTACTCAAAAGGCAAGCTGAGTGGCAATGTTGGGTTCAGTGTATTGTCCTCACATTAACAGTGATTATTTTTTTAAATTCTCAATTAGAAGGCCTAGATTTTTTTTTTGTATGCTTAACAATTTTAAATAAATGATTTAGTTATATATTAATTATTCATTTTAACTTAAATATTTTATTATTCAGTAGTTGTGGTTTTCTAATACGTATAACACAGCATAACTTATATTACAAAACATGTATTTTTCTACTTAACTCTTGTGATTTTTAAGTATTAACAGATATAAGTAAAACATTTCGTTCCAAAGACTTGGATCATTCTCGGTTAAATAATAAAAACTATTATGTCAAATTATGAGGAAATTATTAATAAGTGTTTCTAAATTACATATTTGTGCTTCTTTTCTTATATACTATATATTCTCAAATTAAATCTTAATTTTTAATAATTTAATGTTGTAGGTTGTGAAAAGTGATTTTTGAGAATGGTTGACCACAATAGACAACATTGGCTGTAAAGGAAATAACTTGTTCATCTTACGATGACTGGCTTTAATGATGAATATTCCAATTATCACGTAGACTCTTCCATATTAACTTCAGGTTGTATACCCATTGAAAATATTTCAGGATTAATGAAAGAGAAGAATTGATTTGCTGATGATCGTGAAGCACTACAGTCGTATTTAAAAAAGAAGGATTTGCCATACATGGTCATTATGTAGCGATCGATTTTTCCTGGCATAAACGTCACCAGTCATGACGTCATCAATGTGATCTCCGAGCAGTCAGTCCAAGATGGCGTCGTTTTATGATCGCATAAGCATGACCAAGAAAGGACAAACTTTGCATAGCCAAGCAAGGCGAATAGTGTGGAACGTTTTTAATTATTTCAATTTTAATCTTTATTATGTATATTCGTAACTGTAGAAAATACAAATCCAGAATGTTTTCATAATGTTTATAAGATTCAGTACGGATTTTAGCAATAGATGGCGCTGTTACGTCCTGAAAACATCAATCTATAAGGAAATTATGTCATCAAAAGCTCTTCATTTAAGAACTGAACTGTAATTCTCTATTATATCTCTCTATTGTTTATTATTAGAATATCCTATTTTCTCTTATTTTTTTTGTATTCTCGTACGTCACTTCTTAATATAAACCGAATATCTGTTTGCCTTCTACATATTCGGAGAAGATTGCAGCTATCAAAAACAAATTTGGTAGAGTTGTTAATCAGGATCAGGAATAGGTTTTGGCCAAGTTTGGTTCCGATGTAACATCTGTGAGGGATTTCGAGGAGCATATATTTTCTCCTTTATCCACTTGTGCTGTAAAACGCAATTTCTATAAAGATATCAAGGGCTTACTAAACAGTCCCTAAATCACAAAGACTATTTCTAAATCGTTTTCTGAAAAGAAAAGAAGGCCAGTCAGAAATACCAGTAGAGTCACTGACAAAACTTTGGGTAAGGAAGATTGACAGACAGTATTCGGGTTCACCGAAACATCCGAGGAACATTGGGGCAGCTGTATGTTGACTATTCACAAATTAACTAAAAAACCAAAAACAAACCGATTTACATATTGCTTCAGATAGAAAGGCTGTATTATTATTCTAGGCGTACATGTCTAGAACGACTACAATTGGCAAAATTTGGAATAACTGGGTCTTAGGTTAGTTATTTATATTTTAACGAGTTATTTTTGATTTTATTTACTTATTTTTTTTCTTTCACATTCTACAGTTACTCAGTTCTGTTTTTAGTTTTTTTTTTTAGCTTTTTTAGTTTTGCTATTTGAACACTTATTTTCTAAAGATAGGTTTGGATTTCTTAACGTTTTCCTACATAATTTATAATATTTTTTGATGATTATATAATTGTCATTTGAAGTGCTTATATCAATATACAGAGTAGGGACTTTTGAAGATCAACTTCTCCTTTTCGAATCCTCTATCGTTTTAAGCAAATCACCGAATTAAAGCAAAAATCATTCAATCGTATAACATTAATATTTTAGGCCTAATGCTAATAAAAGTAAATGTCGTAAGTTTTTTTTTTTTTTTTTTTTGCTCAATAATTCTTCTTTTTGATTCGGTATGCAGATATATATTAAAAATTTTGGCACTTACGTACCCTTTTTTGATATCGGGACCCTTTTTTGATAATCTATTTCTGGTGTGTAGTTTAAATCCTTAACTCCTCCAAATGCGTAATAAAAATATGCACTTACGTATTACCTGATATCATTTGGATAAAAAAAAAACATTTTCCTTTTAATTAACACTAGGTTAGGTTAATTGAGGTATGATCCTTTCCAGGATGTTTCGTTTAGAAATACGATGACCAGCGATATCACAAATAACGACAACTACAAGTTACGATTTTAAACAGAAAGTAAATGAAAGGAAAACATCAGAAATCGAGTATAAAAAATACGTCCCGATAGTAGGTAAATACCAATTTTTTTTAATTACTATTAAAATTTGTATGCAAAAAAAAAATCAAATCTGTTAATATCAAAATTAGGTTATTAGGTAATTCTAAAAACGAAATTTAAAAACCTCTCATCACCATTTCAATTTCATCAATTAGTCACGCAGTCTGAGAATACATGGGGGTGGGGCAAACAGCTAGATTTTAGTCAGATATGACTAGTGTCAAAGAGTTGGAAATTTAGTGACGTCATGAAATTAAAAAACGAAAAAAAAAAACTAAAAAAAAACTAGTCAATAAAATTTTTCAGCGCAATAAAAATACTATATATTATAGTACTGTAAGTGGGTTTCACTGAATGCCTAAACCTGTAAAATTTATTTTAAAATTTAAATGTTACTTTTTTAAAGTTTGCAACAACGGTAGTATTTGTCTGTATTAAGTTTTGTTAGTGAAGAAAGATCACATTTCAGTTTACAAAAATCTACGGAATCCAACAGACGCAAACTTCATTTCCTCAGATTAGAAAACAATATTTTTACTCTATTTTAATATTTTCCGTATTTCATATTAAAATATTACATATTTTGTAATAACCTGAAGAGTAGTACTACCTTTAAAATTAATTGTTACGAATTTTAAATTAGAAGAATTTTAAACAAAATTAATATACCTAAAAATTATAATGAAAACATCAATATTTTCGAAAATGAAATATATCTGATATTTTGTTTAAAGTCACGTATATAAATACCAACCATTGTGCAAAAGGGAAAATATTGCAATTCTTGCGTAATTAAATTCTAAAATAAATTTTTTAAAAATGCACAAAAAAAAACCCCAAAATGCAAAAAAAAATCCTTGATATTTATTAAGGAGAAACATCTAATATAGTACAAATGTGAAGTACAAATAAGAAATAGATTTTGAGAAAGCATTTGATAGTATTAATCATAAGATATTGATAGAAAAATTATTTCATATTGGAATAAGAGGCAATATGATAGAAATATTAAAAAACTATTTAAAAAATAGAAAAATAAGAATTAATTTAAATTCAAAATTAGGTAAAACATATAAATTAAAAACAGGAATTCCTCAAGGTTCAAACTTAGGACCACTTTTATTTATTTTATACTTAAATACATTATATAGTACAATATCAACATCAAAAATTTTTGCTTATGCTGATGACATCATATTGATAAATATAAATGAAAATTATGAAACTGCAGAATACAATATACAAAAAGACTTTAATAAACTAATTATTTGGACACACAATAATAAAATGAAAATAAATAGTGAAAAAACAAAACTAATGATATTGAAAACAAAAAATAAATTTTTACATACAAATCCAGTAATAAAATATCATGATTATAATTGTTTATTCGATGATGACATAAACTTCCAAAGTTGTAATTGTAAAAATATTGAAATTATTAAAACAATTAGATATCTAGGTTTATATATTAATGATCAATTCTCTTGGAAAACACATTATTTATATATATTAAATAAACTTAATTCATTAATATATATGTTTCAACATATAAAGGGTATCTTTTCTATAAGATACAAGATGTTAATATATAAATCATTTATAGATTCATTAATAAATTATGGATTATGTTGTTGGGTACATTTAGGTAATACAGACACAAATAACATAAATAGAATATTAAATAAAATAATGAATTACATAATACAAGATTATTGTATATTAACAAAGAATGAAAAAATACAGATAAGAATAAAATATAAAATTTTAATGCCAAAAGAAAAAATATTATATTCTTTAATAATAAATAACTTTTATAAAATTAGAAATCAAATTAGAAATTATAACTTAGAAAATATTACTAGAAATACATTAATAAAGATTTTATATTATGAAAATCCTAAGAACAACTTTGGATTAAGAAATAAAAATAGAATTCTATTAAAGATTTTTATGCAAATTACAAATGAATTAAAACAAAATAAATTTAATAAAATAAGTATATTAAAAAGGCAAATACTGAAAAAAATAATATTTGGCGAAATTATCTGGAATATTTAGGTATTTTTGATTACATATACTATATTTATATTTTGTGTGTTTTTGGTCTTGTGTATTGATATTTTGTTTATATATTTTTTAGTTGAATAATTTTGGCATGAGAGATTGTTATTTAAAGTTTTATTTTCACAATTAGATTTAGAAATTTTTAATGTTATACAGTATAAGCATTATGTTATATAGTAATGTTATACAGTATAAACATTGAAAGAAAGAAATTGTAATTAGAATAATAAGTAAAAAATAATTTGGGAACCTTAAATTTGATTGTAATGAATGATATTTATAATAATTTTCTTTTTGTATTTGATTTTCTTTTTATATTTCTGTGATATATTGATTTTTATATAATTATATAATTGAATCTAATTTAAATATAATTCGTATAATTGCGTAATTATATAATTTTTATATGATTTTATATGATTAATACTTTTTAAATTACAAATATAAATTATTTATACTTTCAGCACCTGCATCACAGGATTTCATTTTGAAAACCTAGCAGGACTGTAATTTTAAATTTAGAAATAAATAAATAAATAAATAAATAAAAATAATATTAGGCGCAAAAAATAATTTAAGATTTCTTGCTAATAAAGATTTATTTGACACTTCATAAAAAAAAGAGAAATTAATAATCGTCAGAATTACTTAATATTAATATGTTTTATGTTAATTTCATTGAAATATGGTTTCGTTAATTGTTGTAAATTGTTTTTTTTTCTTGGTCTTATTAAATTTGAGAAATATAAAAATTATATTAAAACAACTCTTCATGCTTATTCCTGAATTCAAAGAATAAGTAATATTTTCTTTTAGTAATTAAAAGTAATTAAGTATAATTATACATTTAGCTTTATTAAATTCAGTATCAAAGTAACTGAAAACATTGTTATTACATTCACTAATTAAAAAACTTTTAAAAGGGTTAATATAGTAGTAGTCTTACATGTTTTCTAAGTATTATAAGTTTTTTAAGACAATATTAAATTTGATGCACACACATAACATGTAAAGAAAAAAAAAATATATATTAAATTAGTATGTGGTATCTACCGATTAACTGTAATACTGTAATTAATTAACTATTAAATAATTATCAACATGAGCTTTTCCAATTTTGAATCAATTATATTTACTCAAATAATTAATCATAAAAAATACAGTAATTATATTCAGTAATTTTTGGAAAAATTAACCTGACTGCATTTATAGATTGATTCATCCATAGTTAGTTAGAAATTGATGAATGTTACATTGCTCTCAACGAGATTTCTATAATTATCATATTCCAATGCTTTTCGTTTGACTAAGAAATAATTAATTGGAGGCTGTTTCATGAATAAGTTGTAGTTTTACAAAACTTCAATCAAATGAAACATCAAACGTCAAATTCTTCAACATAAACACCAATTCATAACATCACCGATATTTCGTTCCTTTTATCAAGAAACTTTATCAAGGAATACATTCAAAAGAGAAGAAATCATCTTTCTTTTCTAATCTATCAACAATAAACTAAACATTAACAAATCATTCACGATCTAAACGTGAAGATCAAAATGACAAATTAATAACAATAATAAATCAGCATACAGGATTTAAACGTGAAAACAATCAAGATAATAATCAGACACAATTCAAATAATAAAATTTTAAAATAATAATCAGACACAATTCAAATAACAAAACTAATAATCCAGAAATAAATTAAATAACTTACACGAAGTTTAGTTTTTTTCTTTTAATTTCCTATTATTATTTATAAATTTCTTAAAAATTCTTAAAAATCTTAAAAAATCTTAAAAATGCCGAATGAGATTTCATTAACTTTTAACGATCTTTCTTTATAGCATCTACTCCAATTTCTGAAACATGATTCTAAAAGTAATCTCTCATAAATTGGAGTAGATGCAAAGAAAGATTGTTAAAACGAAATCTCATTGAAAGATGGTATCTTTTCTTTTCAATGTATTCCTTGATAAAAGTTTCTTGATAAAAGTAACGAAATATCGGTGATGTTATGGATTGGTGTTTATGTTGAAGAAGTTGTAATTTTATTTACTCCACTCTATACACCTTTATTTGAGACATCACCTTCTGATACAATCGTATCCTTCTGCTCAAAGTTGTAACTTCCTGGCTAGTTGTTGCAGCTACTGGACTGGAAATAGAATAGATTACGCTTCCAACTTTAACAATGAAACAGGTTCTAAGATGTTAGGATCAACTTGATTTGTTTAAGTGCTAGACTATCGCTTCCTAACACAATTTCTAGCCCTTTCATCTAGCTTAAATTTCTATTGTCGTAAGTTCTTTATTAAGAAAGAAATGCCTATTGTTTGAACAAAATGGTATCCTATTCTCGATTTGTGTGTGTTTCGTGTTTTCTTTTTGTAATATTCGGTGCATCATTGCTGTAGAGTAGGTATATCAAATTATTAAATCATGGCTATTTATACTGAATTTATGCAGGAAGCTGTGTACTGCATCTAAGTTATTCCCAGAAAAAATCATACTCTCATATATCTAAAAACAGCATTTCAAAAGAGCTCAAAACTGATTATTTCTTACCGTTGATTTCATTTTTATAATAATTTTTCCTGTCTAAACAGAGAAACTGCTTTTCGAATATTAACTAGAAAAGTTCGCGATTTGCCATACAGAAAAACTCGAAAAGTTTAATTTCAACTTATCGTATGCAAGATTACGTTTATTCACTGCAAGAAAATTTAAAATTTAATTTTCTTGTAAAGCATTTATGTAATATTTTAAACTTAACTTTTATTGTCATAAAAATGTTCTTTTCATTAAAAAAGTAATTGCTTTTTAATTGAATTTTTGATTTAGTATCTCAACAAATTTTAACAATGAATTTATTGCTTTCTCAAAATTATTATAGATTATTACTAAAAAATAATAAAATACGAAATTTCATTAATTTAAAGTCAATATTGTATTGCTTTTAATCTGCAGAGAATAAAAACAGATACTTAATTTGAAAATTATACTCTAAATACTATGGAACGATAAGGCTTTAATAATGTTCACCATTTTCTTTTGTGGGAATTTCACTTAGATGCATGTCAGTGATAATATGATTCTATAGTCTGCTTCTACAATGGTCTTTTGTGGACTATTGTTAGATGTCTAAGAATGACATTTACCGATGCTTTCTTTCTGTCGGGTCACAGCAACATTAAATAGTGTTGTAATAAAATTCATTATTACAATTGATTGTTGATAGTTTACTTAGCAATACCAATAATATTAAAATCTAATAGAAATGAAGAAAATTTTTACCTGACAATTTTTTTTTTGATAGAAAAGCATTTCTTTCAAGAAAATTTCCAGCTGACAGGACTTCTGTTACGTAAATATTATCACAGATCCCAGGGTCAGATGTCGTTCACATTGAATCGCACGTGGCAGGGTTCTTTTTCGACCAGAAGCCAACCAATGACAATTCAAATTAGCGTGATAACAGCCTGGACACGAGACACCCTCAGGCCTCGGTTATTCAAAAGCTCGTCCCTTTGGAGGAAGGTGTTTTTCACGTTGATTTCGACAAACATTGGTACAAAAGACATTTGCTATAGGTTATGCCACAACCGGTTGATGGGTGTGGGAGTGAGGGGAAGGGACCGTCAACTCGATCTTCAAATCGACAGATGTCTGATGTTATTCGGAAAGACGAAACTACAGAGAAACCTGGCGGGAAACCTGATCCCTCCCTTGCCATTTGCTTTCGTTTCCCACAGAAATTGATTTGGTAAATCAGGTCTGTCATTTCGAGTTCTACGAACCCTTACTCAAATTATACATCAATCAGCGAAGAATTCATTGAAAATGAACAAAAATTCTCCACTCAAAAATACTGTAATGAAATTATAAATTCCGGTATATTCTTCTACTAAATCAATTTTATTAAATACTTCGAAATCATTTCTTTTTACATTTCTTTTTATTTATTGAAGTAGTAACTTGATTTTGATTTGAATTTTATCGATAATTAAATTAATTCGCTGTAAAATCGCATGAACAATCATGGTATTTCTGAATAATGAAATATTTTTTGTGAAATATATAAAAAAATATCAGTTGGAATTTAAACTCTGAAATCTATTATACCCACAAGTTACGTACACTGCTTTACAATATTATATTTACCTTAATAAAAATGGTCATTTAATAAGTTTTTATCAAAAAGTTATTCTAATAGTCGTTTTGTATTTGAAACTATAAAATTTCAAAAATCTACAATAATGAAAATCCTCCAGATTTTACGATAGTTAAGATTTTGCAATAAAGCGTGATTCAGTTCAGTCAGTTGCTTGAGTCCTGTATCATGGTTGCTAATTGGGGATTTTCTTTCTGTACAGCATGTCGCTTGAATAGCACACCTATTGAGAGGTTATTCCGTTCTATTGCATTGTAAAAATAACTATCGAAGATAAAAAAAAAAAAAACTTTCTCATCAGCTTCCAGGAATGCGCTCACTAGTTTGGGAATTACTGTTATATCATCAATCTCCTGATTTCGTGAAATTTTTCATTTTCAGCCGTGATTATAGATCGCATCGTTATTGATTTTAATTACTTGAAAATATATCAAAAATATTCAAACGATCTGTGAAACGATTCTGTTCACAGCCTAATCAGATCACGTAGACAGCAGTTTAAAATGTAGCCATTTTTTTTTATAAGAAATAAACCACAACTGAAAAAAAAAATCAACAGTAATTAGTTAGTGGATTAACTAGTAAGCACAAACTATTATTCTGGAAATGCTGACGTCTTAAATTACTTTCAGCACTTTTTAACATATAGACGGAAATAAAAGAAGTCTTAGACCAGTCTTAATAAGTACTCACTACTGAAGATCTGAATTTAGATCCATAAATTGTACGTTTGCTTTTGCGACGACATCAACCCATTTACTGAAAACCCATACAATAAAGAACTTGGGCCCGGGGCCTGAAATCTCTCAATTCCTCATTCTTGCCGTCGCCCTCTTTTTCCTTGACTCTTCCCCCATCAAAGTCTCTTTTATACGTCTCAGCCTCCTCTAAGGAACAATTGATTGCACCGTGCTCCGTTCATGTCCCCCTCTTTCGAAAACTTAAAGGAAGACACAATGGAAATAAACGTCATTTTTGATAACAGCAATTGCCTCGGCCTTCCGATTGCCAGCAGAGCCGATGAAATATAGTCCGACCGT
>JAFIDM010003189.1:17823605-17836231 GCA_023159025.1 Thereuonema tuberculata | reverse complement strand
CGTATCTCAATTCCTTCAGCGGTTTCTTCTCCTTTTGTTCCAGCGAAGGATTAATTTTATCTTTGCAATGAATGACCAAAACAAACCTAAGTGTATGACCGCAAATATATCACCGTGCAGTGATGAAAACAATGTAGCAAAACTATGCAGTATCAAGTAGTTTAGTAAGGCTTGACGAAACATAGAAATTACGTAGGTTAAACCACTTCTTTTTTGTATGTTTTTTTATACAACAACATCATTACTGTTGAAAAAAAAAACAACATCATTATTGTAAACCAGTGTTTCTCAAAATTTCTAATCTAACAAAGAGCCGTGCTGGCGTGGTCGTGCGGTCTCGGCGGCGGCCAGCCGTGGCGTCCAATGCGCCAATACCTGGGTTCGAATCCCGGTCGTGGCATGGTTGTTTCTTTCGTCTTCTTCTGTGTGTTGTGTCCGCTGGGGACCCGAAATCTGCTCTGTAGGTAGTGGTCCCCATTTGTTTTCTATATGTTACAGGCTATAGTCTAACAAAGGATACCGGTACAGATTTTTTTTTTCCTGCAAATCCAAAAAGAGAACTTTTCTACTGGTTTCCAGTAAAGAGACCTTTTTTTGTGCCCTGGTGTGAAAATGATATACGGTACGAAAAGAAGAGTTTAAACTAACATGGAAACAATTACATGAGACATAAATCAAAAACGTTCAAGATTAAGAGTTCACTGGTCTGTAGATACTAGCGGATTCAACTGACGAAACCTGAAAAAGGCTATCTTGGATTCCCAGTATCACGATTTCCAAAAACAGACCAGTGAACTCTTAGTCTTGTGCATTTTTGATTTATTTCTGATGTAATTGTTTCCATGCATGTTAAATTTTTGCATTATATGTATTTCTTGTTTAACAATTAATGCCTTACATGCTAAGCGATCTCTAGCTGGGATTAATTAATTGCTTTTTTTATTCTTTATTTAGGTTTTGATGTTTTTTTAACATGGAGGACCGTTGTGCTGTTTGCTTTTGTTCTTTTTATATGTTCTCCGAGTTCACCGAGATATAAGATACTGGGCGGATCCAACTAACGATGGTCAGGAAACCTGAAATAGGCTATCTTGGATTCCCGGTATCACAATTTCCAAAAACAGATCAGTGAACTTTTAGTCTTGTGCGTTTTTGATTACTTAATAAAAACTGTTTGTTTTCGTATCACAGGGGAAGCGGATTATATAATATATATATATATCCCATGATGCATTCTCCTGTTCTCAACAGATCTTTGAACTACTTCCTTTTCTTTCTTTCTTCTTTGATGGTCTTGTTGATATTCGACAACTGGCACACCAACTACATTAGGCCTTTTTGTTTGAAACGCTTTTGGTAATTACATTCACAATCGATTATAGCACAGTTTATATAAAAACTTAAACTTATTTCTCAGCTCTGTACGTGATAAGTAAACAGATAAATAGACAGAAAGAACGGCAGTTATTAGACTTAACTGAATGGAAGCTCTTCGGAAATAAAGCTCATTAATTTGGCTGCTGCAAATGGGTTCCATCGATCGTTGCAAGGGTTGGGCAAGTGTCGATGCAAAGAAATGGTGATGAATGAGAATGAAGGCGATCTTCTTTTTCGTGGAAACACAGCAATTAAACTAACTTTTTTTTTAGATAAAACTTCCAGCAATGGATGTTAGCAAATTAGCATTTCCAGACTTTCATTTCGGGCTTTTTTTTCTTCTGTATTCAGTTCGCGTTTTAAGCGCAGATAATCTATTTGAAAGAAAACATTACAAGGTCCTTCTATCTACGTCTCCGTACTTCCAATATTAACGATTGCCCAAAAGCTTGATTCATTCTGAAATACGGATTTATAAGTAAAAATAATTTATAAACATTTTATAAAGTGGAGTCATTCTTTTCTTGCATAGTATTTATTTATTTATTTATTTGTTTATTTATTTTATATACATACAGAATACAAACATAATTTCAACGTAATAGCATTATGTCTTAAAAAAAAAATCTCAATTTTATTTGTAAATTATTCCTGTTAATATGAAGCTTTTAATATATTTGGGCTGGAAAACAAGGTAATATCTCTCTTAGTGCAATCTATAATATGCCTAACTGAAAATAAAAATAATAAAATAAAATTGGTCCTTTCTCCTGTGTTATCAGACTACAATCTATATATATATACATATATAAGATTTTTTTTGAAGATTTTTGATATTTTTTTTAGCTTTCGCAATTTGGAAATATATAAAAATATCTCAAAACTTTCCAGAGTATTTGTGTAAAAGATTTTCGAAGGACATACAGCTTTCTAGGAGTGTATGAAGGCTTGTGGATATTATTATTAATATCAGATGTTCAAATCATTCAATAATGAAGGAAATGTTTTTTTACGTGTAATTAAAATTAAAACCATACATACATGATCTGGAGCTTCCGAGCTTGCTTTATGGAACACATTGTCAACTCATTGTCAGTTCAGGCCAGATCATCTATGTATGTTTTTAATTTTTAATTATAATTATGTTTATATTTTTAACTTATTTTTTGTGTGTCGGCTGAAACTTATTTCTTCACTACAAATCATTCAGGCAAAGAAAAAATAAAATAAAATAAAAGTAAAATAAAAAATCTATTCCCTCCCCATGTAGGACAAAAAAACAACAACTTTTATTCAGATTTAAAAGATCAAAAACAATAAATAAATAAAAATGTTCCGTTTAAATTAAAAAAAAAAGTTAATTAACTAATTCTGGAAATAAAATAGCACTGTGATACACTGTAATAGCTTCGTGGTTACTATATAAAGAAAAAAAAAGTGCTGGGTTTTGTCTTTACAGCTGTAATATGTACACATTAAGACCTTCTGACCACAAAGTTTACGCTGGGAATATAGTGTTTAGAATGACTATCCAAATCACTTTTCGCCGAACTATCAAAAGACGTTCTTGGGCAAATGGTCGTTAGGGCAGCTGGGGCATTGTCATAAAATTGCCATTTTAGATAACCCTACGGTCAAGCATTTGTAAGGTTGAGTGAAATGACCCAAAAACTTTCCTTTATAGAAAATAATGTTAGTTTATGAACACTATCAGAACACACGAGAACCAAGGTCCTCCACAGATAGAAAAAGGAAGAGAGCTTGTGGGTTTTCCTACACAAGTAGTAAAATATTGAGAAAATATATTTTTTAACAGTCTTTTTATTTTAATTATAATCTGGTAATTTCTGAAAATTGATAAAGTAAATATTTAGTTTGATTTTAACATACTTTTTTTTTAATTCTGCCTTGTAGGTGGCTTGGTATGTTATTTGAGATTCATGTAAATTTCCTTTCTAATATTATCATTTTTTTTTTTTTAAAAGAAAGTCATTATTACTTTGAAGTTTTTAGTTTTGGACAATGTTTCAATTTTTACAATTAAAAAAAGTTCTAAAATTATACTTTTGGTCAAAAACGTCAAGTAACTTTTAACAAGTTTCGAATATTACTAAGTTTAATGCAAAGTTAATACAATAAGAATATTTATTATCGTATTAATGTAGTACGGTCCCAATAAGAAAAAGTTCCTATCAACGAGTTCTGAAAATTAATTTATGATATTTCACAAAGAATAAAAATACAAATAACGCACACAAATTACAAGAATATAAGGTAATTAATTAAAAGCAGTAAGTTTTTCTTAGAAAATTTAATAATTTGTACTGTTACTTTAATATTCAATTATATTTTTTTTCTGATGTTTCCTATATTTGTTTGATTCAATTACGTACATTTCTCTATAAGAATTGAAAAAAGAAAAAAGAAAAAAGAAAAAACAAAGAACAAAAGACAATACCAGCTTTCTTATTAATGAAAATGCAGTTTCTTTGTCTTCAAGTCATTAAGAAGATATATCGTTTCTTTTTGATCGGTTCTACATTCTTATTCGAGATGTCATTAACTCAAAAGAAAGGTTTCGAGTTGAATGCCGATCAAAACGGAAGTTGGAATTATAGGTGAAAGTTCCAGAAAAAAAAAGGTTTTTGGAAAACGAGCGGTAAAATACGGTAATTAAATTTTTAATGAAATTATTTTATTTTATTATTGACAGCTTGTTAATGATACATACAAATTTACTAACACAAAATTCAGCTAAATAAGTATATCTGAATTGCTTCTATTAGTCAATTGAATTTTGTAGAAGGCTATATAGTCTATTTTTCTACATTTGTTTCTTTGTTTGATCGCATGCATTCAGCGAAATAATGGTGTAAGAGCCACACAGGCTAAGCTGCGCCAGGAACATGTAAGTTGTTGATAGGAAGAGAAATAATACACAGCCGAGAGAAAGAAATATCCAGTTCCCTTCGTGATTTTAACGGCTATATTTTTGTATATCCACAATACACATTTTTCTCAATATTATATCACATGTAATAAAATAGGTTATTTTACGTGCACTGTTCATAATGAAAAGACAATGATTAAGCCTGTACACCTGCCTAAATTTATCATAATTATTACATTTTTTTAATTTTTTATGATAGGGCTGTGGTACTAGTGTCACTACCTTCCGACTATTTAACAAAACCCAAGAATTTCAGAAAAATGCAATAAAGGGAGGAAAAAGAGAAAGAGAAGAGACAGTACAGGAAAGAAAGGAAACATCTATACTATTTCGATATTCGAATCCAAGATTCAGATATAGTCTCGTGACAAGCCACCCACCATGGCCACAATGCTGTGCCTGAAAATTTAACCATATTTGCCATTCCATATATTATGGAATAGGAAATAAATAAGAAAAAATAAGAGAGAAAACGTAGTAAAACATAGTATATAATATATATAAAATTTTTATACACTGTTTTCTTAAACATGCCGATAAAAGTAATCTAACTAGTAGTAACCTTGTTTTACTAAAAAATTTGGATGAAAATTTTAAAGAGACTGAAGAGACGTTCAGGTTTTATTGCAGATTGTTTTTAAGATGAAATAAATTTATTACATTTTGAGTAATTCTGGGTTTTACTTTTTTTTTACTTTTGTAATGCAAAACAAAGACATCAAAATAAACTTCATGGTCCTTTAGTTTCTGTTAAATCGCCATCTGCTTCTTGTTAGCTGTCTTTTAAGCTTCAGTGGTCTGGTTTAATTGTGCATGATAAATTGAAATCAAAATAGATGAAATCATATGCGTGATAATGAATAACAAATTGAAGCTGGTATTCCCCAAGGTTCAAAGCTGGAACTTCTATTTTCAACTTCACATTATAAAACATTAAAATGATAGTTAGCATTAACTTAAAAAGGATATTTACAATTAAAAGCTATAGGCAGCATTAATAGACTAAAATATTGTTGCTTATTTAATTTTTCTATTGTTGGATACATTTAAGGTTTACATGAAAAGTCTTTTATTTTGTATTTCTCATAAATTAGTCCTATTAACATGTTGGCTGCCATCATGCAAACAGTAAGGCCACAGTAGTTCTACATTATTTAAAAGCCCTGACCGACTAAATTTTAAAACATGGACCAATCTTTTTGTTAGTTTGTAGCTGTTCTTATTGGAAAATGATCACTACACTTTGTATCATGAAAAAAAAACAACATAGAGTTGAGCATTCGTAATCCGGAATCCTTGGGACAGCGAATATTTCGGATTTCATTTTTTCTGAATATGATACGATGGTGTTGCAGAGAAGAGAAAAATACTTATTTTCGTACAAATTATTTTTCATTCAACATAAAAAACATGAATATACCAAAGATAACAAATTTATTTATTTAGCGACAGCAGACGGTCATGAAAGATTCATTGTGTGAGAAATTGACCGTGGCCAGTAAGCGGCTATGCTGACGGATAGTGTGAATTATCTTAAGTCTTCCTTGACTTATCTCTATAAGGTCTCAATGGCACGTCTGTTGACACGGTTCCTGGTGCGGAGGCACCACTTGCTCCACCCTTGCTGCTGAGCTGTTCACAGATATTTAAAATGAACTGAAATTCTATCCACACTCTTTAAAAAAAGATCTCGATTTTTGTGAAGATACAAACATTATCTTCACAGAAATGAAGATTTTAAGAATTTTACTAAACTCCGAACATTCTTTTATTAGACGTAATTACAATTAACAAACTGGGCAATCTTAACAAACTTGGATTTTGTTGAAGATTTGTGTGAGAAATCATTATACAAATTTTAATAAAATCTATTCATTTTATTTCAAGTTGATAAAAAAAGAGACATACAGACAGACGAAGCTACCAGATTAGTTACCAACAGTCTTTATCAAATATCTGTAAAACAATTGGAGATTAGGAATAAAGATAGATGAACCTTTACGCCTTTCAAACTGTCATCATCAAATGGTTTATTACGTAAAATTGCCGTTCTGTTACCATGGTAACTTTTCTAATTGATACTGATTTATGTTAATAAATTCAGCGGCAATATATATAGCATATTATTTATTACAAAGCCAAATTACTGTAGAACATATTAACTTTTTTTAGCATAAGTTTTGGATGGAATCTCAATACTTTTTTTACACGCTTTATATTAGATACGATCTTTGAAAATAAATTATAATAAATATTTTCTCTTTTTTCTTGATTCAATGCAGGAACAAGTATACCATCAAAATCATGACTAAATTAACTTATTGCTTTTTAATATATTTGTATATAAACTAATTAACTGAATGCATCTTATCACTGTATGTTTCTAAATAAAATAGAATATAATACTAACAAGAGAAAAAATGAAATATTTAACTTTTATAATGAAATTACTCAAATCTTAACTTATGAAAAACAAACCCATTAATATTACTTATTTATTTTTTGACGTATAATTTTTATCTTGTCAGAGTAGAAATTGAACCCATGGACCTTAATATTCATGTTTGTTTGAATAATAATATCATTTACATATTTTAAATTTAAATATTAAACATATCACTAATTTAAAATTCAATTAAATCTAATTAAATTTACAATTAGTCGAACATTAAAAAGTCATTTATCTTTGATTCCAAAAAAAATTTATTTTAGCTTTTCTAAATTTTGTTTATTTGTTTAATAATAGACCTAGCCTAAGAAAATAAAAAGCAAAATCATCAAACTGTCTAAAAATTAGTGAAGTATATATATTATCTGTAAATTACCAATAAAAAAAAGGCACGTTGTAGAAGGAATCCGCAGATGAATGCGGAGTTGTTCTTACAGCTTTCTGGAATGTTCCAGGAGTTTTTGATTTTTATTACTGCTTTCGAATATTAATCGCATCGTAAATATTGACTTGAAATATATGTAAATATAATTTCTGAAGGCTGTGGAAAACCACTGTTCCTCTTGCCTACATTCACAGAATTGTTCCCGGGTGGCAGTCTTGTGTTGGCCGCAGATATTATGGTGGCACTGGACCTAATAACCGGTCTCATAATGGTGGATGATAAACTGACAAGTACCGTTTGCGGTCGTAATCACTGTGTTTATTGCCTTCAAATGCGCTGCCCACAAAGTGTGCACTCTTCCCCTTGTGGCCAGCCTCCCTATTTGCATTACTTAATTATGAATGGACCTTGGCTGTCCACCGGTCTAAGAGCTCTCTCTTTTTTTTAACGTACCCTGATCAGTTATTCTTGTATCCTTGAGTTTCTTTAGGGTAAAGCTAAAAATTACAGCAACTTAATTTTGAGTGTAGTAAACTCTGTAAATCTTATTGACAAATGTAAATAAGACATCTTAAATGAGAAGTGTCTCTCACTTCCGTTGATTTAACTTTTTCCTTCTCGATCCATCTTTTTAGATGCGTTCAGATGATTTTCCTGACTTGCTCTTAATAAAAGAAATAAATATTTTTGTAAAACATTAGATCATAAGTGAGATCTGAAATATCAGATCGATTTATACCATCCATTAATATCGTCGTAACACTGAAAATTTCTGGATAAATTATTTTATCCGAAATATATTTAGATTAAATACAGACGTGATATAACATGTTTATCTTTATTTTCTCTTACAATTCATTACCATTACTTTCAACTTTTAGTTATTAAGTTATGTAAGAAGTGCAAACAAGTTATATTTTAACAGTTTCTAAAAAAAAAAAACTTTAGGAAAAAGATTGAGTTCTTGGAAATTTGTAAATATTTATAGAAAAACATGTAAAGTGTTTTTTAAAAAAATATTTACAGAAACATTAACTACACCGAAATTTCCCCAAAAGACAATTTCTTAATTTATATTAAATACATTTTTAGTTTATACTCATTGGCTTAATGAAATTTCAGCAGAAATTTACTAAATTATGTAAAAAAGCAAACAAACAAAAAAATTCCCGGCGCACCTGGCCTCCGTTTGCCTCCATTTAAAAAAGAAACATTACGTGTAAAGAAACGTAAAGGCAAACATACAAATTTAATTTCAGTAGCACCTCGATTAGCCGACACTGTTTTAACCGGACCCTCGTTTAACCGACGTCGGTTTCCTAAAATTTTTTTTGGTAAAGAAACAATGTCTTCCCCTCCATCCCCCTTGTGCTCTCTCTTATGCGGAATTTTCGATTTACCGACGGCGGTCCGGTCCCGACAACGTCGGTTAATCGAGGTTCTACTGTAAAACATTTATACATATTAGAAATTACAAACGTTTTCGAAACATCCTGCGTTTCGTTGTCGAGTAAAAATAATAATACAATAATTTCAAGAACAAAATATACGAATATTACGCAGATGCATATTATATATTATGCATTATTATACAGCCTATGCATATTACGCACGTTAAATATTTATTTAATTAGAAACGTTAGTTTTTTCTTAAACTATTTTTATTATCCAAATGCTGTAAGAGATAGGATAACCCTTTATTATCATAGTCTAAATTTTAGATTCTAAATCCTTACGTAAGTATTATTTACCAAATAAGGGCATTTTTGAAAAGGAAGTAAGAAGACAAATTAAAATGGGGATGGGGATTTTTCGAATAGGGACATCATCACGATTTGCAGATTAAGGAAAGTTTAGATAACTAATTAACTTGAAGGATTCTCCAGGGGAGGTTCAATGCAGTTACACTTTCTTTCTGTCTTTGCTTCTATTACAGAGTGACTTAACCTTCTTAAAAGATTAAAATTCAATTAGGAATTTTGTATGGATAAAGTCTTTAAACTTTTCTCCTAAAAAGGTTTAAATCGTGTCTAGAAGATGAGTTTAAATAGCAACCATAAGAAAGCTGTTGCAATTTACATTAACGTTACCCTGGATTAGAATATCCTTATTTTTTTCTGAATCATTAAATATAGAAAGTAAATCAGGTGAAAAATAAGAAAAAAAAAATCGTTATAAATACCTAGTAAATTAAGACTACCAAGACGGTGTTGAAAGAAATGGGAGCCTACTTTCGCGCAACAGTTATAATTATTATAGTTGGGGGGGTGGGGTTATTTCCATTGTTGAGGAAGATTAACGATTTTTAAATATTGCTGATATACGTAATTTCAGAGTTCCTTCACCCGGGAGGGGTAGCTCAGCTTTCGCTACTCTGAAAAAAAAAAGATTTTCAACACAAAAGAAAAACAGTTTCTTGCCTATAAATTCGACGCCAAGTTCATTAAGTTCACTGGTTCAAGTGTTCAAAAGATGATATATCAACACTGCTATGCATGACAGGAGGCGTAAAGAAAACAGATTTACAATTCTGTGGTGAATGTGGGTGACAGGAAAGCCAAGCATTGCGACCGGAGGTCTATTGTACTATCCCACGGAAATAAGGACAGATGGAGAGAAAGACTGAGAAAGTGTGGTGGGAGAAGTGCAGGGGAAATGGAAGAACCCCGAGAAAATCTGCACCATCACGACACCCACTTGAGAACCGAACCCCGCTACTCAGAGGAAATTATTTTAACTTTTTGCACTGCATATGCACTTATGGACTTAGCTCGTATTTCGTGACATCCTAAGTAACTGAAATACCAGTACATCTACAAATATTAAAAATTATTTTCAGTACATAAAAGATGGCAAAAACCGGGAATAAGAAGAAGTTTTTGGAGAAATATTACTCTGAGGTTAGCTTTCACGTTACGTGCACTTCGCGTACGCTTCTGTCCTCACAACACATTACTACTGCTTACCAATGCTTCATCAGATTGTTGACAGTGAAATGAACAATAGATGAACCACTTGTTGCTTTGAATACAACATTCTTACTACAATCAACGAACAGTCAATTTTATTCTTGATATACCTTAGATATATAGTTTTATATTCTCCAGAAAAATATCCTAGCTGTCAATTCAGACATTGAATTCCAAGCGCGTGAGACTGCTTTTTTTTTTGTTCATTTCAATTTGATGTATGACGAAGTCAGCAAGAGGATCCTTAATGCTTTCTTTGTCCTCTAAAGCGAGGATGGTAGGGGCTGGTGGAGGAGAGTCTTAGATAAGTTACTTTCATTCATCACTTATGCAAAACACACTGACTGTGACTTGCCAGAGCAACTGTCATCCAAGTTCGTTTCCAACTCAGGCGCGTTTGACATTCTTCTTGTCCTGCGCCATCCGTTGACAACCTCGCCGAGTCTGACGATGGCAGTGAGAAATTGGGTTCCGGGCGCTTCAGGGCAATAAGGGGACGGGGCGGCGGAGGGCCTCCAACTCTTTTTCCTTTTGGATCGACCGCCGACAAAATCCACAACCCGGAGCTGGAAAAGTTGGACTTTTCAGATTTCGGGAAATTAAAGGGGGTTGTAAGGGAATTCCCTTTCAATAAACTCCATCAAGTCCTTTGTGTTCTATTTCAATACTTTGTATCTCCACTAAATAGTTTGTTCTTAGGGTCAATTCCTAGTCATACCTCTACTTTTCTGTTGGGATTTTTTATTTTCTTTATTTGTTCTTTATAAATCTTTATTTAGCCTTATTTCTTATAAGTTTTCATATTTCTACATTTCTATTCATTCCCTACAGTGGTTACCATAGCTACAAACAGTATCGATATCATTACGTCTTGAACATCTTAGGTATAGACAATGATTGTCTGTTCCTAGCTCTGAAGATGATTTTGGTCTTTCCATCTTATTTTTGGTCGTCATCTGTCTCTTTTTCCTTTGGGTTTATATTTCAAAATTAAATTTGGAATCTTATCGTTGGACATCCTTTCTACATGGTTAAGCCAATTTTTTTGGTAATTTTGAATTTCTTGAATTAAACTTGGAGTTTTAAGTTGGTCTCGAATATCATTATTTTTCTTTTAGTCGAGACATGTAAATCCTAATAAAGGTCTCAAAAATTTCATTTGTGCAGTTTCCAATCTTTGTTTGTTTCTTTGTTTCAATATCCAGGTTTCACTCCCATTTTTAATTGCTGCTTTGGTTGTAATGTTATGTAATCTTAGTAGTGTTTCTTTCGTCATTTGTCGTATCATTACGTATCGACATAATATCGATAAAATTACTGCTATTTTTTTAAAGAAAATTTGTGAATCTAAAAGTTAAAAATGAAGATACCTTTGATAAGGTTTTTAATTCACATCTGTTTTGAAGAAATCAAAGACGGGCCATTCAGATCACCTGATCTCACTCTGATAAATTTTTGTCTAATTTCGAGAGATTATTAACAAAGAAATTATAAAGATTTTTAGCGGCTTACGAGTAAGTTCTAAGACCTACCGAATTATAAAGTTATTTATTTCATAAAAAATTGATTTTATTGCACCCTCAGATTTGTTGAATTGAGATTCAAAGAAAAATCAACTTAAAGTCATGGAATACTGTTAATAAAAGCAGAAACAAAGGTAACATGGTTCGATTGAAATTATGAGTAAACTTAAAATATAATTGGTTAATTTTGTATCTTGAAGGCTTCCTCCTATTATTAAAAAAAAAAAAAAAAAATCCTGGCCATGTCGGCTTGGTCTAGTGGCTTAGACGGTGGTCTCCCACGAGGCTGATACGCCGGCACCTGGGTTCGAATTCTGGTATCGGTTTGGATGTTTACTTTCTTTCCTGTGTTTGTCTTCTTCTACTCTTTCTCTTCTTCCGCCGTCTATGGCAATTGAAGAATTGTGAAATTTAAAACTGGACAGCCACAATTTCAGCATTTCTGATCTTTGTAGGGTTAGAGCGAGAAATCCAGAAGGATAAAAGCTCACGTGGGTTGTGCCCACGGCCCTACGCCCAATGTAAAAATAATCCTGATGATTTTTGAGTGCCAATATTAATGACCTCCGCCCTCCCCTTGGTTAATCACTACGCATCAGATATATGAATATGTAATCAAATTTATTTATCTCTATTTCAGTTGAACGTTTTTCTTTTGTTTATCCGTTTATTCTGTTTGTATGCGCATCACGCTAAAACGGCTGGTTGGATTTCCATGAAATTTTGTAACTTATTTACTAACTTATTCATGGTCCAACTTCAAACATGAGCAGAAATATTTTGATCTCTATCCCCCCACCCATCAAAACTGATCCGCTCCCTCACCCTCATCGATGCTCTGCCCCTTATGATTTGGATATCTGAGTGTATTCTATTTTATTTATTTATTTATTTAAATATTTATTAGAATATTATTTCCAATATTTCCTTTTATTAGAAAAAGAGCTTTAATAGTTAAATATAACTTCAAAAG
>JAFIDM010003189.1:17797894-17823205 GCA_023159025.1 Thereuonema tuberculata | reverse complement strand
AAATGAAATATATCAAAAAAGATGGAGTTTTTTAATCTAATTTTAGGAGTATAAGATAGAAATGCACAAATCCGTTTGCTTTCACGCCTTTGAGCCATTATCGACGGTAATCTGGGACAGCTGTTTCGTCCTTATTAGGACTAATCGGCCAGATTTAGCCTCGATGATCAAGCTTAGAACCCGTGAAAGCCTAATAATCCCTCTCCCGCTCTCGGAAGTGGGACCTCCACAAAAGCAAACGACGATAGAAAAAATGCTATAAGTAGTACATCACTACACTGCCGTCGATGATGGCTCAAATGCGTGGAAGCAAACGAATTTGTGCATTTTTATAGTTTTAAATAGTGTGATGTTGAAGTTATTTAATATCTCGATTCATTAGTTTTTTCTTTTGTGATAATTTTTGCAAGTCTCTCAAGTATCAAAATATATGCTGTAGAGTTTTCTTCAATTAATTCCTTCTGGGAGAGATGGTTTACGTCAGTAACAGATCGACATAAACCAAGAAAAATGAATTTGAAATCCATTAAAATTTTTTTTTGTTTTCCATCGATTCTCTTTACAGACAAGAAAGTCCTTTTGGTGGCTATGTTCTACAAACGACAAAAACACAGTCGCTTAAACTATGGTCTTAAGCAGTTTACGCGAACGAGAGCTCGGATCAGCACTGTCCAAAAAAAAAACAAAGTTAAACGTCGCAGTAAACAGGAAAAATTGCCACAGCTGTTGGGGGAAGGAACGGCTCGAGAATCTCGTTCTTAGCGACATCAATCCTTTCAAAGGTTCAAACGACTGAGAAGTCTTGATTGTCCAAATCCTCAGCGAAGGAAGATTAAGAATTTCGAAGGTTAAGAAAAAGGTGAAGTTACAAAACGTGTATTGGTTTTGAAGGAATTGGTTTTAAACCAAAAAAAGTTTAAGAAGTGTGGTAAAAATTTAACTAATAATTGAAACTATTCGCTAATTATAACTAATAAACAAATAGTCTGAACTCTTGTATGAGATTACAGGTATCACTCACGTGCTTAGTTAACTACGGGGTCTCATTATAAACAATCAATATTACACTCCAAATCTTAGATTAAATATTAGGTAATATTTGTTGGCCTAACAATGTATTTAACAGGTCAACCGCGGCTCGCGAGCCACATAAGGTTCTTTGACATATAATTTGCGGCTCTCTGAAATTGACCGAGCTCCTTTCTGAACTGATATAAAAGGTAAACAAAAAATTTTCAAGCTTTATAATTATTTAACCAGGTTTAAATAATTTAACCAGGTTTCAAGGTCCAATGGAATAAAACGTAAGTTTAATATTCATGGTGAATAAATATATTTCAGAATTTAAATTCTAATTTTAATGCTAGATTTGTGTGTGTATTTTTGTGTCAATTTTGTGATTATTAAAACTAACACAAATTAACAGTTTAAAAACTTAATATACCGATATGAATAAATAATCTTACGTATACATATTTCTTAAAATTTAAATAAAATTTTATTGTAACAATATAAACATGTATAATATTTGTTGGCTTTTAAATTTCTCTTAAGTGACTCTAATGCTTGGCAATTTTCGCTACCTCTGATGTTTTAAAAACATACAGTTTAATTATGAACTGAATTAAGATTATGAACTGAATTGTAATGGGTGTTTTTTTTTAACTTGTAAGTTATTGGATGAATAATATCATAATAGCATCAAAAATTACTTAAAAATACAGCCTTATTATAAATATTTATAATAATAATAATGTTTCATCACTTCATCAGTTTATGGGGTGGTACACCTTTTCAGTCTTCCCCTCGTACGCCTTTTTGAGTCTTGCACTGGCTGATTGACCAACAAGCCCGAAACGGCCGTCCCAGAGTATCAGCTCGACTCAAAAAGGCATTCTTATTTGAATTAATTGCTTTTCTTTTACCCATTAGAGGGTTTGTTATTTATTTCTTTATTTTTTTTTCTTTTCTTTTCTTTGTGGTCAAATACCTTTTATAGTGGCCTGAGTGCTATCCAAGGATTTGAATTCCACATTTGATTCTTGTTTTTTATTTTCTTACTTTTAGTTATTGAAGGGTCACTGTCTCCTTCATCTTAAGAAGCAAAAAAAAAAAAAAAAATCCACCTGCCCCCTCCCAGAAAGGACTTCTGTGTTATAATAACAACGATCTCTCAAATGGGATCTAACACATTATCGTAATAAAACGCAAAGGAAAATGATAAACGGGTACCAATATTGGATAGTAGATTATCCTATACATTCCAGCTTTCTGAGTGTTTATTTACAATATTTAAGTACCTGTAATACCTGTATGTATTGTAATGTCTTTTTTTTTTTCTAAACTACATCGAAAATCGCGATTGTTAACGATCGACAACAATTTTCAACAATTTGAAATATTTAATCGAAAGTAGTCCAGATATAATTGAATATTTTAAAACACCTATCTACACCTACACGCCTGAAACTGAATGTAACAAGTGAGACTTGCTCGAATTACTAATTGAAACAATGTTCTCAAAATTCAAAATTGTCAAGATTTGGAACTTATTCCAACTAATCATTCAGACGTATTCAAAGAACAATTGAGACGTGTTCATTAGTTTTTAACTAACCAATAATTAAGTTTTCATCTGAACGTGTTCACATATCACTTATCTTCTACTTGTAGAAATTGAACTAGACTTTTGTATTTTTAACGTGAGATTGTTCACAACAAATAAACAAACTTTCTGTTATTTAAATAAAATACATCCTTCATTTCTTAAAATTATAATGAAAAATATAACGGATGTTTCTTGGTTGAACTTTGCCTTTCTGTTTACTTTCACTGATTCACGCAAATCACCGATCGCTAGACGGGAAGAATTGGCGTGTTTTCGACGTCTCACAAACGAAGTTAAAGGAAAAAATATGAAGATTTTTGAACCTCAATGGTACATTAGAGAAATTGTTTTTGATGTTGACCTACAAGAATCCTGCAGTAGATAATAATCAACAATTGTGTTTGCTTTGAATTCCTTTCTTTTTTACAAAACAATGCTTGAGAATTTGTAATTAGCTTATTAAAAAACTTAAAATTATGCTGCATTTCTTACCCACTTTTTAATATTTCTTTGTTGGCCTTTCAGAAATACAGTAAAATCAGATAAAATAGATATGGCGGCAGAAGAACTTGAAGAGTACCTTCCTGATAAAACAAAATATATTAATAATAAGATATAATGTGTACATCAATTTTCGAAAAAGTTTTTCAAAGATTTCAAAAGTCAAAGTCTATTCGGCTAATGAACAGCTAAACTTGTGTCTTTCATGTATTAATATTTACTTACTGTAATAACAGGTCTTTAAGGGCAGGCCAATTAACACCAAAAGGATTAGGGATCTTTTATTCGGTAAATTTATTTAGCGTTTCTGGACGACCAGAAGCTGAATGATAAAGCGATTGTCTCCGGGTTCAATTCATGGAGATCAGGGATTTTTTCTTTTACTCCAGGATTCATTCAGCCTTACCGCAATTGGTATGAGGTTTCTTATTCAGTAGCTAAAAGGCGGGCAAGCATCAGACTGGTTCTCTGATCTCATTTTAGTACTGTTCGGCTGATAATCGCACCAACTAATAAGTTGCGTAGGCACTGCAAGAGGTAAAGTTGGTGACATTTTAACCTTTGAAAATCTTCAGATTTCTAAAACAAATCTTTCTGAGGCATCAGAAATTACGGAGTTTGAGAATAATATATTCTAGCAAATTTTGATCTTACCTACTTATTTGCTATGTCCCAATCTTAATCAAAAAACATATTGATCTTGCTTGTAGATTCACATCTCTCCCCCCAGTGTTTCAGCTTTAGATAACTTTTGTTTGAGTTTTCTTGAATAGACTTCCATTTGAAAATAACTTTATTCTAATCAGAAGATGCTCTTTTGTCCATACAGTTCGTCTCGACATGGTAACATTTCGCAGACATTTTTAGAAATATGTTTTTTGATCTCTATAGTCACCGGATTTGATAGCTCATATCTTTTGCTACTGGGCGAAATTTCAGAGGGAAAGTGTTCTCTCATACACTTCACTGTCAACAGTTGAAAATTTGCCAGACATTGAATGATAACATTTTTACCAGATTTCTTGGTAAGATTAAAGCCACTTTCCACCAACAATTACATTGAAAAAAAGGGTTGTACTTGGAAAACAAATTTTTTGCAAAGTACTCTAACAAAGATGAGTACAAAGATATGAATCTAAAGATATAAAGAAATTGACGATTGCTTCAAATAAAACTTCATCCATTTTATTTTTTTTATGTTATTTCATTTTCAAAATTTTATTACAGTAGTTCAAAATTTAGAAATAGATATAAATATTACTGAATACGTTTTAACTTGCTTTGAAAGCATGTGTTATGCTTAAACATGCAGCATCGTTAACAAGTACTGTTCGAAAATCGTCTTCCTTGAGTTTGTAAATCTTTTAAGCATAGAAAACTTACCCTGATTATAATTAGAACTCAAAATTTCTGCATCGAATCATTGCTTTAATTTAGATTGTATTTTCTTAAGACCGAACTGAAATTAAAATGTGTCTCCAATTCTTCATTGTAGAGAACGTAATGAATTATTTAAGTTGTTTGTAGAAAATCACATAAAAAAATCGTTTTGCTTATCAAAGCATAGTCGAACAAAACTTCAAGTGATAGAAAACCTTTACTGACAAAAAAAGTTCAATTCATTTCCAGAGCACTGTCTTTCCATTTACTAAGATAAAAATACACGTAACAATTTTTCTTTTTTAGGTTGGAGGAGGGAAGATCAAAACAATGGTAGTCATATTTTAAAGTTAGTTCAGAATAAGGATTGAATCAATTATTAAGAAAATCGATCTGGTCATTTTAGCGTGATGGCATATGAAGAGAATCATGAAAAATGAATATTGCAAATTCGTATCTTCAGTCTACTAATACTGTTACTAAGATTATGAAAAACAAAACGTTGTTGCCTAGGAGCGTACGTAGTTATTTATTTCGGGTGGGCCAAGTTAGGGAGTCAAAGTTAGGAGGTGGTGAAAATCCTTTCAACTGGCCCATCGAACCAAAAAGAAAGAAAAAAAGATCTACTCTGTACATTTTGAGATTTCTGGGAGGAAGGGGGCCAGGGCCCCCCTCGGTTCTCCCCTCCTTACATACTCTATGGTTGTTACATCATTGAATCACGAGACTACCTTAATATTTTTAAACAACAAAGCTTATTATTATTGGTTTCATGACAATTTTTTTGTTAACAGAATGGGTATGCACCATAATTTCTATTAAATTCATATTTATAGTCTTATGCAACATCTACGTTTAACTTTCAGTGCATATCCACCATCAAATTCCATTTTCTAATCACAAAAGTTTTGTGGTTCTAAAGATAAAAATTACAGTGGAAACAAACTAGAGATTTTGTTTTTCAATCAACTTAAAAAGAAGAGCGAGAAGATTAAAGGATTATTCTTCTTTTTTCTTCTTATTATTTATCTTCCGTCTGTCTTTTCTCCTTTTCTTATCATCCCGAGAAATCGTCCATTCGAAAATTCAACATGGGTGAAAAATGTGTGGAAAGACCATTATGCAAATTCAATTGCCAAACCCTTGATTCTTCTGTCTCAGCTGATGGATAATCTGCTGTGGATTTGTGTCTTTTTCGCCAACCCACATCCTGAAGAACACGAGATTTATTTTTTTTCTCTCCTTCCGTCTTCTCCGTTTTGGCAAAGTGTTTTTTTTATAACTCATGAATATTCTCAACTTGGAGACTGACGAAAGTTCTCAAGTGTCATTAGCGCCGCCGGCGGCGACCAGAAGAATTACTCCATTTAGCTTCTTTTTTTTTTTCTTCACGCATAATTCTCTTTTAATGTTTTACTTAGCCTACTTTTAAGACGCTTTTAAAAAAAAACTCAAAATGTATTGTCAACTACATTAACAACGCTTCAGCAACAGCAACATGAATAGCCTCTGCTTTCCAGCGCCATTTCCGAAATCTTTTTTGTTATTTTTGTTTGTGTTATTTTAATGGAGTGATCCAATTTCTTTTCTTTTCAATATGCCACCAATATACTACCAAGAATGAATAATTCACTTCTTCATTGTCAATTGTACTTCTTTGTTTTTCCTTACTTCATTAACTGAAACGAATGGCGAAAATGTTAGTATCCATATTTAATTTGATGAGCTGTGATATTTCAGAAATAACATATAACGTATAGTAACTTCCATGCTCTAGTTGCTAATTACAATATACATTCTTATAATAAAAGAGTGTTGCATTTTTTAGGCGCGTTCGCTTTTCGTTTTTCCAAAAGCAGCTACATGATGGAGACACATTCTCTGTAGTGATAGTGTTATCTGTGACAAGTTTATGAAAAATTAAACTTATGACCCTTAATTTCATCGACTCTCGATGAAATTTCTGGTTAATAATTACAACTGTTAACTGATCTCACTGTATACCAAATTTCATGATTATTCGCCAGTGAGAGTTGACTTGTTTTTCATTATGGATGGATAGACAGGACGAACATCCATCTTATGGCGGTGTGCACCAAACTTCAGTTAACTTGAAGGACTGCTATTTGGACGGAGCTAAAATTAGTGAGGGGTTCTGCTCCACAAAAATGTTAGCCTTTGTTTTAAAATTGTGTGAAAGGAAACATGTATAAAAAGAAAATTTATTCAAAAACTTGATAAATTTCTTTTTATACATGTTTGTTTCCTTTCACATAATTTTAAAACAAAGGCTAACATTTTTGTGGAGCAGCATCCCCACTAATTTTAGCTCCGTCCAAATAGCAGTCCTTCAAGTTAACTGAAGTTTGGTGCACACCGCCATTAGCCCCTTTTTCCACTTTTTAAGTCCAAATTGCACAATAATGAACAGCAACTATTAATAAATGATAAGCCAAAATGCACTACAGATTAATGATTTTACCAATTTTAATTTATCTATAAAAATTGTTTTGTGTTAGATCACTTTAGTTTCTAAACGCATTTGTTTATTAGAAAATAAAAAGAGTTTAATAAACATTTCCCTAGCTGAACTTTTATTAGGTTTGAATGGCGATAAATACTATTTTTTAAAAATGCAACCTGAAAAATTTAAGATTTATTGGGGAGTAGCATGCAAAGCCATATAAATCCAGAACATCAAGATAAAACAGTATATCACATCGAAACATAATTCTTATTTTGACGAAGTTTGGTATACAAGTCCTTTACTAAACCTCGCACGCAATGTTCATGCTATACACAAAAAAACACATCTAACTCCTATGATAGCCATTAAGGCAGCCATAACGATATTATTATTTCTAGAACAAGATTATTGCCTTATCTGTACAATTTGTCAGTGCTTTGAGGAAACGCAACTGGATTGGGTTGAAAATAAAAAGGACAGTCCCTACACAAACTCAAGGATCTATCTAAGGGTCTGAAAAGAATAATTTTCGGATATTCACTCTATTTTGAAACCCTTGGATATGTAGAATTATTCCGTATCTTATAATTGATATGATTGTATAATGATGTAATTGTCTCAAACGACCTACTAGAATATATTCCGAGATTGTTTAGGATTCGTCCTTAAATGCTGAAGGTATAAAATAACTTTTTGTACAGGGCCCCCACAAGGGGAAGGTGTGGCGGAGAGTCAGTTGGTCCCTCAGTTTATGGTTGGTCCCGGTTATGGTTGGTCGCGGTTATGGTTTATGGTTATGGTTGGTCCCGGCTGTCAAAGGGCTGAGGTCTTAACCGAAAAAAAAAATATTAGTCTATCATTTCTATACTATTTTTTTATAATTAAGTCTACATTTTACTTGAAGTACTTTTCTGCTTTAACCGTCTGTATAGATCTGTTCTATATTACGCAGAGCGGTCCTGCATTATAACATTCGATCATCAATCGAGACATTTTACTATACGTATTCAACAATGGATATCATGTCAAGGTTGTATGCAATAACGTCTTATTCACGACTTCCTTAAAGATTACATTACACTTTAGCTTTCATTATAACTTAACCTAAGCACTTTTGGGCAGAGCTGGAAAATGGAGATGTTGATAATAATTAATTTCTCTAAAAATAATATCTAACATTTTTGGCTAAGAATATATGATTTTGAACGCAACCTGGGTGGGGAGCCTATTACTGCATTTGGTACCTGAGGTCCTAAATTTGATGTGGGGACCCTGTTTATGAAAGTAGTAATACTTCTACATTTTATACATGTAGAACTTTGAAATACATTTTAAAAGGGTTTTTTGTATTTACTTAATATTTTTACGTACTGATTGCTGGGAATGCTTCATTTGTTTATTAACTTTCGATAAATTATTACTGCTAGTTCAGAACAAATAAGAATTAGTTAAAAAAAAAAAATCATCCGACTGAGTTGAGGATGACCATGCGGTAATAAGCAGGACGAAACTGTTTTATTTTAATCTTTTAATTGTTTTTTTAAATGTACAATATTTTTTTAAAAGAAAAATTTTAAAAGAAATTTTTTTTCCTACATGATAAATTTATGTTACAAAAAATACAAATAAAAAAGGTTTTCTGGTATTGTAGGTTTTATTAAAATTTAATTTTACAAGCAATTCGAAATTCTTAAAAAAATATTTTTTAATATTTAGCAATAACGATTCTTGTTAGAAAGTGTCAATTAATGAAAACCATTAAAAACTTAACTTGTCAAGAACAAGCGCAATAGAAAACGTATGTGTTGGACATTGACAGGATCTCAATGGGATTTAGAAAGATTTTAGAAGAGCACAGGCTTTTTTTTCTGTTATCTTCACCAGCTGACAAGAATTGCATTGATTTACAGTTTGTCTTTGGGAATCCAAACTGTCTTTTAGTTTAAGCTCCTCAAACACTTAATGTCCTAAGTTGGAAGACGGGAATCTCATCTGAACAGAGAGAAAGCGGAAGTTACAAAAACCGATTTCGATCTTTCAATGTCAGGTGGAAAATTAAAGAAGAACCTTCTGGAAACAAACTGCTTCGCCATAAAAGTACAAACGCATCAAGAGACGCCAGAATTCAACTCTTCTTTGTGAATAGGATAAAGATACACTGAATTAAAAGTAGAATGTAAATACTGCCTCTGAAATTTGCACTATAGTAAAATCGGTTTAGTTTACAATGTTACGAGTATTTTCACAATTCTTTCAATCTTTTCCGAAATCGTTAGAGATTCATAAGTCAAATTCGACGACATAGGAAATACCAGAGAAAGATATTATCCTGAAATTTCCAAAACTATTTCTACGCAACCTTTAAAAGTAAAGTTTTGAATAGCGAACTTAAAGCAGCACAAAACACTACTACATCTATTCTTTCTAGTCGAAAGGAATGTGGTACTTCCAAAAATTAAACTAAAAACAAAAAAAAAATACACATTACAAATAAAGTAAAGGAAATTCATGTGCTAGCCTCCGCCAGCTAGATGAAGTTTTCATGCGCAATTAAATAAAGGGCCTAAAAATACAGGGTGGCCCAAATGTAAGTTTACAGTTAAAGTACGATGGATACGTAGGCAATTGATTTCAATATATAAGCATGTTTTAAGCATTAAACATCAACTACATTCAGCAAAGTTATATTTGGTTTGTAGTTGTGGCACAACCACGTCACGAAGCATTGCCAAATAGTTCTCCCCATTTACAGTTTCATTAAAAAAGGGCGCCCAATACCTTCGATTGATAATACACCCCAAACTGTAATGCCAGATTGGTTTATTTTGGTTTCTATGGTCAAACGGGGATTTTCATCAGCCCAGTACACACAGTTATCCCAGTTCACATGACCAGATAATTTGAAGCAAACCTCATCAGATCAGATAATCTTATCCAAAGAGTCTGATTGTTCTCCAGCAAATTGCTGACGCATCATTTCGCAAAATTGCAACCTGCAATCTCTGAGTCGTCCTCCAAAAGACCATGTACTAGTCGGTAAGGTTTTAATTTCAATTTATGCATTAAACCTTGCAATGATGTTCTTGGTATTGATAGTTCTGCAGATGCACGACGAGTGGATTTCTTTTGACTGTTCACAAATGTCATAGCCACTAACATCTCATTTTCCTCAGTAACAGTAGTCTTGGGTCTTCCAGATTTCGGTGCATTACTCACTGAACCAGTTTCATCCAATTTCTTCCTTACGCGATAAATTGCACGGCGTGACGGTGGAGATGTGTGAAAAGCTTCTTGCCATGCTGTTCGTACTTTCTCGGCCTTTTCAGACTTTCAATACTGCTTCAATATCCATTTCCTTTGTTCTTCATTGAGATTTTGCCATCACCTAGGGAATAACACAATTTATAAAATAAAAGGTCTGCTTTACGAAAAATTTACTAAAAAATTAACTGTAAACCTACTTTTGGGCCATTCTGTATATATCAACACTTCAAATCGTTAAAAAAAGTGAAACATCTATCCTAGGATGTCACTTAGTGAAGCACTGGGTCTCAACCTTTTAATGTGTTGATTTATTCTTTCTAATAATATGTTTATCTAATATCAGTTTGTTAAATACAGCTGAATACTTTCGAGGTGGTCTACACCTCCTTGTCAAGCCTTGTCAAGTCAAGTACCAATTCTCCATGTCAAGTCAACTTGACAAAGAGCTGTAGACCTACTCGTGCTTTTTATTTTAATTTTTTTTTATTTTATTATACATAAACTTTTTAAATTGTGATGTGTGTTGGCCTCAATTTTTATCTTACGTTGCTTAATTTACACATGTTAAAAATCTACGTAATTAAATACTACTGTTTGTTGAATACTGCCCCAAAAATTCAACTCACACTGAGATACTTAATGCTGAAAGTTTTGTATTGATGTTAACCGTGGAATTTTAGAAAACTTGTTATAAAATATAACAAATTTGTCACTTGAGCAATAAGTATTAAAAACACAGCGTTACATCTCTTTCTTATTAATAATTTTTCAACTGTGCATTCAAATAGTTCTATCTCGGAAACCGTTCAGAAAATGAAACATGCTCGTATAAACTTCTTTTTTTCCTAGATGATGACACTATCTCCTTGCAGAACCTTTCCTTCTGGAAAACTCTGTAACAACATTTATATAACTGATTCGGCTTCAGTCTTTTCAATCAATCAAGGAACACTAAATCGCGCGTGGGACTCCAGACAAAAGCCTATGTTGTCTAAGCCCTAAACCGGAGCTAAAGGTAACATTAAAGTTATGGAACGACCAATCCACATTAATCGACTACGCAATGCTCAAGAGAGTCTACCTCTGGGAATCGCCTCGTGATTGAAATTTCTTTTAGTAAAATCAGTGGATTATCAAAATTCGAATCACTACAATTTTGAAAACAAATCGTTCTAGTAATTCCGGGAACATCAACGTCCGCCTAAAGAGACAGAAATGTCAAAACAGTAATATTCGGATAAAATCCAGACAAAACGCTCCAAGGATCAACGGATAAAAGGATAAATATGTCATTGAAATATTCTGTTTGTAATGAGAATTAGAAAAGACACTGAATGATGATGAAGTATGTATATGATATTTTTGAATTCAACGAATTAAAACTTTCAACCAAAAAATAAATAAATAAATAAATAAATAAACTTTGTTTCTCCGTATGAAAAACTTAAATTAAGAATGTAAGGTAAATCTTAAACAAAACTAATAAAAATTGATCTAAAAAAACTACTTACTCTAATGCGTTTTAATGAAAATTTTTGTTAACTGCTTATTTAAAAAAAAAATTCAAATGTAAAAGTTAGATGCCAAAAAAAAAAGAGGCATATCAAATTTCAAGAAGAGGCGTTTCCACTGAGAGTTCAAAAGTTGCTGCGGACTCACAGACAATCACTATGTGATTTGATGAGACAATTTCCAAGGAAGATAGAATATTTAAAGATTTTAGACTCTCTTCTAAATTTAATCTATTTCAATAATGGGCAGACAATTTATTTACCTAAAAAATATTTGCATTAAAGTCTGAAGTATTTTTCACAGGAAAAAAAAATTCAGTTTCGAAATTTAAATTTCTTTTTCTCACAACTATTATTATTATTACAATTAAATTTAGAATTAAAAAAATTAAGTCTATAAAATTTTACGTAAAATATAAATAAATATATATATAAATAAATGTGAATACATTATTGAAATTGTATTATAATATTGTTTATATTAATTAAAAATATACAAATGAAAAAAATATATATATTAACATCTGCAGCAAACCAACACACCTGTTAACTATTTGTAACTTCAAATTGTCTAATTATCATCATTATATATTATTTCTCAAAGGTGTATTTTTGTCGGAACGCCATATTTCCTTTAATACTTCATCAAAATCAATGATTGAGACATCATTTTGAAGATTACGTTCCCCGCTACTGACGAAAAATAAACAAATTATTTAAAATTAATGATTTCGTTAAAAAACTTAATTTTAAAAACCTTTTTATAAAAATGGAGACCCGCTTTAACAGAAGCGACTTATTTTTCGAAACCGAAACCAATAATAAATAAATTTCAAATAATACTGCAGCGTCGTAATTCAAATATATCCTTTTTTGAATAATCTTTTTATAAAAATGTAGAAGGCAATCTGTTCAATAATGTACTTCTACATTACCATTCGGTGTCTGAATTATGCGAATTATTCCAATATACCATGTAAATATTCCAGTACACTAATATACCGAATTATTTCAATATACCATACGAATTATTCGCAAGGGTCAACCTTTTTATAAAAATGAAAAAGGCGCCAGCTATTGACAATGTGTTTAACTAACGTACGACAGCTGTTGGATTTGTTTATTATTTCTCAAAGGTGGTTTTTTTATTGCGAGTTATTCGCACGGGTCAACTAGTTAAATTAAAATATTTAATTATTGTTATTTACAAAAATATATTAAATATATCATAAATTGTAAATTTAAGATCTCTATTCAATAAATAAAATAAATTTATTAATACATTAATAATTAAGTTAATAATTAATTAGTTGATTAATAAGTTATTAATAATTACAAAGTAATAAAATAAATTTAATAAAATGTTGGATGGCGATCTTAAATCCGTAACGAGACTGAAAATCAAATAATTTTTATTATTATTAATATCAAAGGAAATTGTATATTTGATTCTAGGTTTAAATCTCGTTGAGATACGGAAGATTTTTGCTCTGTTTCATATGGAAATCAACTATTTCCTTAATATTCTTCCTTAGTTTTGACACAAAGAACACAGGGAAGGACTAAACGGGAAGCTCAGTAGTATCTCCTAAATATTCCAGTGTTCTGAGATTGTGATAATCGCTAATATTCCTGTGTTTAACCAAAACCAAGGTATTACGATACCAGAACCAGCTAAAAGAGAGGCCAAAATTACAAACGCTCATATATGTAAATAAGCCAGTTTTATCTAGTTTCTCTGTGGCTATTCGAAGTCAAACAGCAGAGTAGTACAGATCTCATCGGTGAATTCCTTAAAATTTCTTTATTGTATTTAGTTTATTTTACTGGGAAAAATAGACTCATCAAATTAGTCTATAGGTCTATAGGTTCCCTAACTTTTATATTTTGTATATTTTTGTCGAGAAATCAGCACAAAATTGAAAAAAAAAATAAAAACAAAAAAACACATTGAATATCTGAATGTCGTTCTTTTTCTTCTTCACAACATATAATATAACGAAAAATGTATAAATTTTAAGTGAAGTTAGTAATTTTAAGGACGTTAGTTTTCCATTATCAATATTTACAGATTTTTAAATTTTTAATACTCTTAGATTATAAAATTTCCGTGGAATGAATTTTAATATCACATAACCTTTAATAAATTTTCTGCATGTTTGCAATCGCTCTAAAAACAAGGTAGCGATAGCGATTAGTAAACCAATCACGATGCTACGCAACGGCTACGCAATGAAGAAAATTATTCAAAAGTTATAATAAGCCAACAAGCTTTTTTTATTGAAAACTTTACATTTCAAAATCCACCACAATAGGCTCCTGAACACTGAAGAAGGATGAGTACAGTATAGATTGAGTCACCTTTACTTTAGAATAGACAGCGCCGGGGTTGTCTAGGAAATGCGCGCGCGAGTCTGTTTGCGACCCCATGCTATCTTACCCACCGCTATTTATATGGAATAATCGTCATTCTTAACTCAAACTTGTTAATACACTGAAATCCTAATAATGATTTAAAAAAAAAAAGAGAGGCAAGTAGCTCCTATCTATATTACATAAAATACAGAAAATCAGTTTTTATATGGATTAATCGTCATTCTTAGCTCAAACCTTGTTAATAAACTGAATTCATTAACTTTTGAATAATTTCCCGACACAAACTCTACGGCTCTGAACTACTCTTGGCAAGATCTTTTCAACGACACCCTAATCTCTAGCTCTCGTGGTTGCTGAATTGATACTTGTCCACAGACAGACAAACCGGGGGATATTAGGCTTCATGGTATCAGAAGCCTAATAAAAGTACCACATATGTTTGATATTCTTTGAAACAGAAATAATAAGGAAATGAAGACTTAATAATTACTGTTATGTAAAGCTGAATTTATTCTTAAAAGCATCCAAATCTTGCGCTGCAACTAATCTAAATGCTTTTCTTTGGCAATCTCAATCTGAGGAGAAGTTGAATTGGTTAATCATTTGGTATTCAGTGAGTGAATGTATAGTACACGTGCACAAATAAACTGAATAACCCTGCGGGTGGCGAATTGAACCAATTGGTATATTCAGAAATTCCTGCTAATTCTGTTATTATTATTATTTTTTTAATATTTTCTAGGTTTCTTCCTCTTAACCTTTAACCCTATATGATGATCGCCAAAAAGAGTGAAACTGCTGCTTCACTTAGTAACCTGGTCTTGGTAAAAATTGTTGATTTTACAGATAAGTATTGATTTATAACGCGTATTTTTTTTTCTTAATTTTTACCCACTGTCAAATTCATCTGAGATCTGCTGACACAGGAGTTTTTGTTAACGACTGTGACTTTAGAACTTCTTCGCACGATATTTCAATCAACATTTTTTTTTGTTCTTTTTGCTTGTAGTTACAACTATCTACTTCAAGAATTTTGTTTAGTTCTTTCCGAATTCCTCGAGTTTTTATCTTCAAGATGTCTAATAAACTTTGTCTTCGATGCTACTTATCTATTTCTTATAACTTATTTTTAATTAGAATTAACTTTTTCTTAATTGACAGTTCGTTCTTAGAAGGACAAAATCCACTATGATTACCTATTGGTTTATGTCATTTTTAAAATAAGTATTAAAATTTTTGGTAGATTGGAGTTGAGATGAATCTTCCATTGACAAAGGGAATTTTAAAAATTAAAGAAATTAATATAAATTTGAAAACAAAAACAAATAATCTGTAATTCTACGTAAACTCTATCAAAGAACACATCAGGACACATGTGAATAAAATACTTGCTTCTTGGACATTTCTTTTTGTTGATCTGTATAAATTTCGAGACACCAGAAAGAAGAAACGGATTTGAAATCCTCAGTGTATGAGATTCTTCTCGAAGCACTAAGACGAAGGTGACGTAAGATCCTTGAAGTGGGAAAGACTGAAAGAAAAAAAAAATATGACATGTGAAGAATCCATAAGGCATCTCCCTGCTACAAGTGATCGCTTCGACTAGCAGATATCTTTTTGCAGGTCTTGTGGGAGGGCTGTTGGTTGGCTTTACGATGAAGAATGAGCAAGATGTGGATGGAGGGATGATGGGTAGAAAAGAGCTCCTGTTCCTCAACCTCCTCCTTGAGGCCAAGGAATAAAAAAAAGGGGAAAAGAAAGAAAACAAAAAAGAAAAAAAAATCGAAAAGACTAAGATATCCTAAGGAGTATTGTTCTTCAAGCCCGCATGATGAATGGCTGGCCTTTTGTGATGATGAGAAATGATTGGGGCATTTTGTGCGCGCCAAAATTTTCTCAAAAGGCAATGTTCTTCTTCGGGAACCTACCCCTCGAAATAAATCCTGGCTTATGAAAGAGATTCAAAACATCCTTCGGACCTACACTGCCTCGAGGCTTCGGGGAACGGGAAAAAAAAAGCGGATATATTACAGCAATCAGCCTTCCATCCGCTGTTTCTTGTCGGTGTTCCCAATGGTGCGATAGCGACTCAGGTTATTGTATATCGTCTTTCAAACCAATCTGACCGTTAAAGACAGATTTTGGACTTAGCTGATGGGCAAGAATGTGCAGCAGACCACAGTTCTTGCTAGCAAAATCCTACCGGTTGGTTGAAGACGTTCTCGCTGTGCTTCTTGTTGCCATCAGTAAAAGAAATACACAAATTTATGTTAAAAATTATATTATGAGAAGACAATCATTTTATTATTCAAAAATTCAACTAGAATGCGCTCACTTATCCATCACGCAGTGAGACTAAACAAGTTGTGATGGGAGAGTTGGATGTTGAGAAATAGGGAAAGGTTAGACAAAAAAAAAAAGACTCATATTTGAGGTTGGAGCATAAATAAGCATTGTAACATAAATAAGCATTGTAACATAAATAAGCATTATATTTCTTTACAATTCTAAAGAAATCGGTCCAGATATCTTTGCGAGGGACTTCTCAAGTCATTTTTGAGGAATGGGAAGGGTGGCAGTCAAAGTAATTATCCATATGTTTTAGCGTGGACCATAAATAAACAAAGTATCAAAATTAACTGTAATGTAATGTAGGGTTCCGGCATGACCGAGCGGTCTAGACGGCGGTCTACCTTGAGGCCGATAAGTCTGAACCTTGGTTCGTGCTTCATCCGTTTCTGCGGATACAGAGTGAGCTGCCTACTATGGCGTACCCTGGGAAACGTTTCGTCGGCTAAATGCTCACATTTCTCGCCCCTTGTTGAGACCAATAGTGTAAATACTAAGAGCTTAGGCATAGTCCAAAAAAAATGTAGGGTAGGATAAAATGAGTTGTATTACTTACATACCAATAGCAACGATGTATTTGGCAAAGTAGTGTATATTTGAAGACTGTGTAACTGGAGAAAAGAACGTTCGCACGTTCAGTCAATTAATGTGAAATATTGCACGTGAATATGATAGGCTATCTCTTCTAAGGTTCGCCAACTCACGCGAAGTGAGGACCGCATTCTCTTCCGGAGGTAAAGGTCGGACAAGCGTTGGATTAACTCTTTCACTTCTACTCCATCCCTTCACTTATTTCACTGATCTTCAGTGCCCTCAGGAGGATATAATGAGGAGTAAACCTATTTATTGTGTAACTCTTTATAGGAAAAAGAAGTGGGAAGAAAAGAAAAAAGAAATCTAGTCATTCTTACAACAAATCCACTCTATTGTTGAAACATGATTTCAGTAATAGTAACTATTAAAATTAAAACCACAACATCTTCTTCCTTCCTAAATACAGCCATATTTCGCAGATAACTTATCTGCTTCTTCAGGCTTATACAGACAATGTTCTTCATCAACAAAAATTTTTGATCAGAAACCTTACCAGAGTAATGTAATGCTAAATTTTCATTCCATACATAATTGGCCAACAAAGAAAGCAGTTATTATAAATGGATCGAAGAGAATAACACAGAATATTCTAGATGAAACAAAATGGACATGTAAGATCAATGAATTCAAAAAGAATCTATAAATGAATACCCTAAGAAATTAGTGAATACAATATGTAGATATTTTTTTCAAAAGGAAACAGGAGATAATATAAAGAAAGCCAAAGAAATTAAGAATATAATAAGAATTCCTTATAATGTTAAAATTTCAAAAAGAATAGCTGAAGTTTGTAAAATTAATGAGATATCAATTATCCGAACAGCTAATCAGAATTTGGGGTCATTGGTTTGTAAAAGAAAAGAAGACAACGATGTTATGGAAACGACAGGAGTTACATATAAATTAAAATGTAGATCCTGTAATGGAATCTATTTTGGAAACACCGGTAGAAAACTAAGGGAGCGTGTAAAAGAACACGTTAGCGCAACTAGGAACCATCCCGAAATCTCAGATTGGGCCCACCATTCTATATCATTGGGGCATAATCTGGACCCAATTGTACAGATTGTTTACCAGAATGTGCATAATACGGAAATAAGGTTTATGCTAGAAGCTTGTATAATAAGAAGCTTTAAATGCTTCAACAAACAGAAAGGTACTGATGTTAGCCAAATAGTAATAGTTAAATTCATAAAAAATTGTAAAGACACTACAAGATTCCAATAATGCTTTCATTTATTGTCAAAGTATTCCACTATTCATTATAATTGAATGAATATGAATTTTCTTGTTTATATTGTTAATATTCTATTCATGACTACTTTGTTTTGATGAAGATCATGCAATAACAATGTCAATAATGCTTTTAGTTAAAAATGTATATGATCTAATTTAACATGTATGATTCTGTATTATTTCTATTGTACTTACTATATATGATACAATATTGTTAATATTCTGATCAAAAATTTTTGTTGGTGAAGAACATTCTCTGTATAAGCCTGAAGAAGCAGATAAGTTATCTGCGAAATATAGCTGTATTTAGGAAGGAAGAAGATGTTGTGGTTTTTATTTATAATAAATCCACTCTATGTTGGATATATAAGATGAAACTCTTCATTCTTTCTAATTAGTAGGTGTAGGAAACTGAAATTAAGCTAAAATGTTATAATGCGGTATATGGTATAAAGTTCTCTATTACCTTAGACCTGTGATGCCCAACCTTTCGTAATATGGGGGCAAAACTTGACTTAGTTGTGAATTTCGCGGGCCACAATGTGGCGGAATCTCCTATTTAACAACCCAAAAAAAAAAAAAAAGCCCCATTAATAAAAATATGTATGGGAATATAGGAATAAAAGAGCGGGCCACATGTAACACCTTCACGGGCCGGATATGGCCCGCGGGCCGTAGGTTGGGCATCACTGCCTTAGACCATTTGAACAAATGCACGAGATCATAAAAATCTACTATTCAGTTTTACTATTAAAGCCAATTTAATTGGAATAACAATGGCAAAAAATTAATAGAAGCTGTTGTTAAACGTAGTAAGAGCCAATATAACAGATCGTTTGGACCACAGGCTAGTGAGCTTTTTAATTTGAATATAATGAAGTGTTATAGTATTTCCAATTAATATTACATTCTATTTTTTTTAAATACTAGGCCATCCCCATGTCTACCCCTGGTAGGTAAGAGATAATCCAAGAAGAATCGATTCTAAGCGGTTATTGGCAAAAAGTGATATTTTATTCCTTTTTGAATGATCTCATTATTTGATAGCGTGCGCCATTGTTGACTGAGAGAAGCTAAAAAGAATGATTATTGGAATTTAAATTTTAATCTAGTAGGCGAAAATTAATGAATTGTTTTCTTTTTTGACTGACTGTTCTCTCATTGCGCCACATACACATACACACATAAGAAACAAGAATTTGAATGTAGTCCCCGTGGCCTAATGGATAAGACCTCTGACTTTCGATCAAAAGATTGCAGGTTCGATTCCTATCGCGAACGTTTCATTGTAGTAATTTTTTCACGGGAAATTAACAATTGACAGACAGAGAAATAAATTATTTTAGTAATATAGATTCTAATCTGTTCTCTCTAATGCTTAGAAGGTTATAAAAAATTAGATCCATCCCTATAGCAGTTAATAACTAAATACAGTAGATATACGCGAAGTGGAACTGAGCCTACAGCGATAGGAATCCATTTTAAAGACCAGAGATAGAGAAAAAAATATAATCGTTACATTAAATTTTATTTATATTTTCATATTTCTATATTTTAAGCCGGACCATTCAAATCAGTATCATAACAAATTTTAAAAAAATCGGTCCAGCTGTTTTAACGAGGAATGTGGGCGTTTAAGGAATGGAAGGTGTGGAGTCAAAAATAAATCAATGCTAATTTAAGCTCGACCATAAGTAAAGAATGGACCCAAATTTTATGAAAATCTGTTCAGTTTGTATAATACTGTGCGTACAAACAGACAGACAGATAAAGAAAAAGTGTTCAAGGCTTCATATGCTCAATCAATTAAAGTATGAAATCTTTCTGTAACTATAAAGGACAATAGAAAGTTCTAGTCTATTCAGTATGACGTGATAAATTCAATTATTCAAATATAATTTTTTGCATTCAAATATGTGTTTTTAATTTCTTAAGATTATGTTATTATTATTTTTTCATATTAAAAAAGATTACATAATTAAATCTTTGACTAAAACGAAGCCATATTAACTAATTAATAGATGGTAAAAAAAAAAAATAGTAAGAAAAAAAGAAGAACAAGGATTTTTTTTTCAATTTATCTCAGTTGTACATTCTTGACTTCGTCTTTAAGTTGCTTGAAACGGAAAGTTTTATTATGGCGGAAAGTTTTAATTGAAATTCGGGCATCTCATCCAGAAAATGCAGAAAGTTAGCACAGGAAAACATTACTTTTGTGGTTGTTGGCCAAAGCAAATTGCAACGAGATCAAAAAGTTGTCCTGTTCAGAGCTTGCAGATCTTTTCTTAAGCAAATTAAAAACTTCGCTTCGTGGTGCAATTAAAGATCTCTGCTTTTCATCAACCAAAAAAACCCAGAAAAAAAATAGGAGATTTTTGGAACAGGTTTTTCTCATTCTGAATTGATAAGAACTGCTGATACATAAGGAAAACAGATGCAGAGAAAAAGATAGAAAGTAGATATCCTTTTATCCCACAACTTCTATGTAAGTTAAAAGTTGTACAGATGGTTAAAGTAGACACGGGAAAGCTTAGTTTAGAATTCAAGAAAGAAGCTTTTTTCTTGAATTCAACTACTTTCCTTTTAAGATCCAAAAGATTTGGATACCTTTGCTGCAGTCCCTTAATTAACTGTTCCCTTAATGAACCAATCACAGTATTTCTTTATTAAATACTCACTTTCATCTGCACAGATGCAGAAAGTCTCATATTTCTAACTTTCATTAATGATTTAGACTATCAGGGAAATTACTCCGACCTTATCCAAATCGCTCATAAAAAATTAAAACAAATTTCATCAAAACTAAAATATCTGAGGAAATAAAATATATTAATAAACATTAATAATAAACTAATGAAACTGAATTTCTTACTAATAATACTTTTTTGTGTTGAGGGTTTATATATTTAATAATTTTCACTACCAACAATAAATTATAATTGCACTTTCAATTTCATTCCTGTATATACAGTTTATATAAACACAAGTTAGTATAATTATCATATTGATTGTATCGTATGATTTACATTGAATTAATCCCATGGAAATTGATAAGACAGACTTGATATTATTTTATAAAATAAACACTTTCACATCTTAAAAACTATTGAAAGTCATTTAATCATTCAACGTAATAATGCAGATGATGTAATATATTTTACAAAATAAAAACAAACAAAAAATAAATATTATAATTTCTTATTTTAGTGTAAACAAATATTTTATATTTTATAAAGCAAGTTTTAAAATTCGAATTGAAATTTGTAAATTTAAGTTAACTTTGGCACTGATGAGTAATACGTCATTCTTATTACACGTATTTTGAAACTATATAATACTGAAATAAAAGAAGCATTTGATTCACAGAAGGGAAAAAGGAAATTAAAAAGTAAATAAAGAAAAGACAATGTAAAGGGTTCTAAGTTCCAACAACTTTAAAGCAATCTTACGACAGTTGCTGTTAACTTCGGTTTAAATTGTGACTTAAAAGATTTAAATCTGCCTTGCGTTAATCTGAATTACAGACTTGCGTTTGCTCCCATAGTAGCAGAGAAAACTTTCCTTAACTATCTCAAGCCTTTCAAAGGGACCATTTTCCTGTAAATAAACTCAGCTTAACAGAGGCACTGCTGTGTGCTTTTAAGGCCAATAAAATGCAATTAACCACGCAAATGAAAATCTTAAACATACCGTAAATAGAAGCGTAATGTGGGTGTGCTTTTTATACTAAAGGCAAGTACATTCTCATCTCTTTTCTTTAAGACCACAAAATGAAAATCCATCCATTGGCAGCTCAGTTATGGCTGTTCTAACTTTGGTCTACCCGCATCTTAGATCCACAAATACTTCTTCAAGAAAAAAAGACAGAGGATAGTACAAACCGGGTGTTTGCCACTGGGTCAATACTGACCCCCTGGGAGTCGATTGACGAACAACACTGGTCGATACATGCCAAGAAATCGAGTAGCATCGACAGGAAATTATATATTTCTTATTATGTTTAATTGTTTTTTTAATTTCAAATTTTCCAAAGGGGAGAGAGAAGGTAGAACCAAGCACCTAGAATGACTGATTTTTACGAAACTAAATTAACAATAATGAACCAAATAAAAAAATTCACAATTATTTCTCTTAATTTCTTTATTTGTTAAATATTAGTTTGGTTGACATCTTTTTTTATTTATGCTATTCATTATTATTAAAATGTTTGTGTTTTTTAGATGATGTGTCATTGAGGAAAAGGTACTTTTTATAAAGAGTCGATAGATAAGAAAGTTTGTTGGTCTAGACTTACAGTAAACTTATATTAGGAAATCTGTTTTTCATTTGTTGCTATTAATTTGCATATTACTCATTTCTAACTGTCTCCATCTGTACAAAATCCAAAGGCAACAATTGAAATTTCAGCCGTCTAAGTTAAGTAGTTTTCAGATGTTCTTCTGTAATATCATGAGGGGCAGTTTTGGCTCAGTTCGATTTCGATTTTTGGCTCAGTCAGTGGGATCTTTTAGTAACTGAATAGTAGCTTCATATGATTACTGTTTTGAGTTATATATGATTGAAGATTTGAAACATATGCATTTGGAACGTTGTAAACTGAATTGTATTTCTTTTGTCCAGTGTGTAAAAACAGTTTTACAAGACCTAAATCAAACAGATATAATTCTTGTAAATTTCAGCGTTATCACAAATTTCATTAAAGAATGTTTTGTAAGGGGAAAAAAAATAAACAAATCAAATGGGATTAAGAATAAAATCCAATAATTTTAATGCAAGAAATAAATTTAACGTGCAACAAAAATTAATAAGAAATGAAACCAAAGACTGCACATAAATAAACAAGTAACGCCTTTGAGTTTGCAACAGAGGGAATCGAGAACGGCCGTTTCGTCCTTATTAAGGACTCATCAGCCCGGTCCACCCTCCCTTGAAGACAAACCCAGAAAAGCGTGATAAATAAATGGAAGTCTCCTTCGCTCCCAAAAGTGAGTCCCGAACAAAATAAACAACAATTAAAAAAAAAAAAAGGTGTTGACAAACTCTAAGCCGGGACTTGTTTATTTATTTGCAGTCTTTGGTTTTTTTTCTTAAATTTTAATGCAACTTTTTTTAATTTTTTAATGCAAATTTTGTTTATTATTTAAAAAAAAAGGAATTCAAATTAATTTTTCATGATAGCCTTTGAAATTCATTGAAAAGCTATTGGGAATAAAAGTCTGCTTGACACTGTCAGACTTGTAAATTGATTTTGAGATATAACTCTGACAAAGCAGCTTCCCACTAAAGGAAGTGATTCAAGTATTATATGGACTGCTCAGAAGCCAATCAGTGTAAGTCATTTTTTTTTTAATTGAAATTTTTTCTGTAAGTCATACTCTAATGTTGATACTTTCGGTTGACAAAGTGCCCAAATCACTCCTCCAATTGTATATAGTTATGTTATCTTTCAATTAAAAATTCATTCTTCAAATTTACAAACGTTGTTATTTTTTGGTACATAATTTTAAAAAAACTATTTCATTTTTTGGTTTATTGACTTACACTGATTGACTTCTCAGCACTCCATACAATTAATGTCGTGGATTCAATTCCTCCTAGGATTGCTTATTTCTTTGTCCTTTAATCAAGGGTAACCCTAAAAAAATGAACTGCTGAAATACTGCATTTCTTAAATCATTTCCATATTTACATAACGACAAAGTGCTTTTTTAAATTTCAATTATTTTTCCGCACTTCGAAACTTTTTAAACAATTCATTTGATTTTAACTTTGAAACATTGTTCTTTTTTCTTTCTTTCTTTGTTCGTCCTTGATCCTCGCCACGACCTGTTCCTCAGAGAAAGCGCCTCCGTGGAGAGAAGGATGAAACTGAATTATGCAAAGTTTTTGACACAACCGAGTCAAGGCATAATTTACACACAGCACTGGGATACGCTGTAGAGAGCCTGGCGATGCATCTCTACTGACAAAAGGAAGAAACGAACAGAAATAGGAGGAAGGAAAAAAAAATGAAAAGAAAGAAAAGGTTCCCTCACTAATGGGCAAGCGGAATCCAAATGATGAATGCCGATTTTTCCGAGAACCCAGTTGCTCCGTTTCTTCCACAAAAGGATAACAAATCATTGAAACCCACAAACGATGGAAGATACCTTTTCTTTTTGGAATCCGTTGTTTCACTTTTTAGTTTATACTGTGCCTTTTTTATTTTTATCTTTGTTGTTATGGCGAAGTCGGAGGACGAATCCTTGGAAATTGTTAACAATATGGGGCTGTGCCCCTGGCTGCTTAATCCTCCAACCAATTCCTCAAGAACATTTCATGATTCAAGCGTTAGAATAGTTTTTCTCAATGATGCCACAAAAAAGTTCTTATGTTGTTGACTCACACAGTAAATTTGAAAATCGAGACATTAAAATTATCCAATTTAACGAAATTAATCAGAATCAATGTAGCAATAAATAAAATTAATAAAAGTTAATTCTTCAACATTAATGTTAATACTAGGAGGGAGGGCTGACAGGGTTTTCTGATACCTAGGATTTTGGACCTGTTTTTTTAATTGGAATGTTCATCGGTTTGTTTGTCCTCCCCCGCCCTTCCATCCTCGTAAAAGACACGGCCATCATAATCTCTCCAATACCAAATCCTGGATTTGCCTATGCTCGCCAATAATAGGCATCAATTTTATATGCCATAAAATATATGGTATGTTCTAATGCTGAAATTATATAGTTTAGTGCTGTTATTATTTTATATATAATTTATTAGCAGAAATGTTCTTTATCAACAAATACAATACATAATATTCTTAAACAAAAATAACCTATAAAGAAAATACTTATTCTTCTTAAATTCTTCAGATACAAATCAACTTCAAACTTTCATTACTTGAGAATTCTTCTTATTAATTTATCCTTTCACTAACGGTTCACAAATAGTTCTTTAGATATTTCATAAACAGTTCTTTAAATTGTTCATAACAGTTCTTTAAATTGTTCATAAACAGTTCTTTAAATTGTTCATAA
>JAFIDM010003189.1:17708507-17786306 GCA_023159025.1 Thereuonema tuberculata | reverse complement strand
TTCAGCCGCTGAAGAAGGTATAGATCTAGATTTTCGGCGAAATGGACGAGTCGGTAGAATTGGCGGGTGGTAGGAGATGACGATGATCCCCTGACAATCGGCACGTTCTCTCACCAAAACCTTTCATCTCGGAGGCACGAATTTCGGTGTATTGTGAAATTCCTTTCTTTCTTTTTTTCCCTTGTTTTTCTTCGTGAAATTCGATAGCCAATTGTCACGTAGCTTTCGGAGAAATGTATTTGGAGTCGTGTTACTCGTAACAGTCGTTTTAACATCGAGTAATATGATGCTTACATGTGTTGGGATATGTAATAATTTCCGAGCTTTATAAGAAGGATATTAAAAGCAATTGTAAAAAATAGGTTGGTTTTTTTTTAAATCGTTTGTATCGCAATAGAATAATTCCTTAAAATGTCCATCCGTCACGGTGGTTACACGAATGCACTAATACTATACGTCTTAAGACAAGTTTCTGAATTTCATCTAAAAGAGCTTCAGCTTTACAGTTTATTAAATATAAACATTACAATTTACCATTATAAAACAGGAAACTCCCGAAAACATTTCAAGCCTATTTTCTTTAAGGTTGCGGGGTTTTTTTTTTCTTAAATCATTAGAACAACAAAAAGTTTAAAAAGTTAGTTTAACGTGTTTCGTATTTTAATATTTTATACTTCTAAAAATCAATAATAAAAACACATTAAAAACATTAAAAAAATTGCTGTAATACATTACATTGTCTTCGATTTTTAGGATCCTTTATGTAGCAATATCTTTTCAATCGTTAATTACATTGAGAGAGAAATTCTATATTTATATACAATTAAACCAATGAGATTTAAAAATTATAAACATGTGATATTAAAAACACTTTCTCCTACAACAATTTTTTAATGCTTTAAATGCAATTTTTAATAAGAAATGGTGTGTTTTTAGCGGCCCCTAAGTTACAGCTTACCTGTAAAACATAGGGGACCGCTCTTGCTTTTATACTTGCTGGATGTCACACTCTGTAGTGGCCAAACGGTTAGAGATATTAGAATGAAACCTTCACCATTGTGTTCAGCATCAAAAAGTAGGTGACCACGTAAAAAATAGCATACCTCTAGAACCACTCCCTGACCCCATTTTGGGGGGTTAAAAGTGGTCGCTTCCGATAAAGAGGAAAACGGCGATAGACGTCCCTCCAATATCGACCCTTCTGAACACATTGTGCATATTATGGGGCTTTGCTTTTGACACTGTCTAAAAGCATTAATTTATCTTGTTATTATTGATTTTTATAAAAAATAAAAAATGTCCAGTTTCAGTAAGTTACGTTGTTCATACTGCTTTCTAAAAAACATACTTAACACAGGACAGATTGGACTCGCTGAAGTAGAAGCTGACGATGACGTCGCATTTCAGCAAGTCGAAACTATCCTGTGCTAAGTGTATGTTTTTTAGAGTTTTTATCAAAATATTTTAACATAGGCCTAATTACTTGATTTTTTTTAAATATGTAATAATGATTTTGATTATCTTCGCTTGATAAAAGAAATAGATTTCTATTATTCTCTCAATAACTTTGATGGGATTGTACTGTAGTTCAGAAATACATTTTTACCCTCCAAAAATCCTTCTTTCTAAAGAAAATTTTCAAGGTATATTTAAAGAAAATGAATGAACCATCAAATGTTGAAGGTGCAAAGTCGGTTTTAAAGTCGTGAAAGATTTCTATGTTTTACCGTCTGGTCCCGCGCATTGTTCGGCTAGTGATCGCTGGAGCCTTCCTTTCCACCTATCTTCTGATGAGAAGAAAGGAGTGATTCTTTAACTATTTTAGATTTTTAAAATAAATGTTAAATATTTTTGTGGGTTAATCTCGATTTTGATAATTTTTTTCATAATCTATCCTACATTAACAACTGGAAAAAAAAATGATGAAATTCTTTGGTCTCTTTTATGGACACCTCGACTTCCCAGATGTCTGATTAAACGACAACTTGCATGAAGAGAAGGAATTAATAAGATTCAAATGACGTTCCAGAAATAATCATTGAATTAAGAAGCCTCGTTTTGAGGAAGAACAAAAAATATGGAAGTTGCCTCCCAGTAAGGCACACAGTTCAGAGGGAAAAAAAAATATTTTGACTGTAAATATTCATGCGAAATGCAGAGAAATTTAATCAAAGTAATCTACATTGCAAACACAAGTTTCCCCGCTCTGGTCGATATAATTGTTCCCTGAGATTGAAACATGGTTTTGTGCATATTATTTGCAGCTCATTAACAGAATAAACTCTATTTAAATAGAGACAAGATAGGTTCTGCTTCAATATTTCAGTGAACGAAAATAATACTGGTGAGTAATGTTTGCCACAGAAAACGAAGAAAAATTCCAAAATATGAATAAATATAAAAATAAAACCCAAGCTACAGAAATTAAAGATATAGATATTAAAGATATATATAATGTGGAAAGTTATCTATTTATGTATTGCAATTCATATTTCGGAACTGTGAATGATTCGGTGGTGGGACGTCAACCATTTTGTAAAATCAGCTGATTTGTTATGTGAGACCTGCATAAAGATCTGAAAAAAAATGTTTTTACAAACAAAATTCCACACACATCTTCATAGTATTTAAATAAGTTTATTTTAAATACCAAATTGCGAATTTTCGGATGGAGTCTTCCCTTATTCAAGCAAAATAAAATATGATGCATTTAATTATTAATAATGCCATTATATTGCTTGTTTAGTAATTGAATTCATATATTGTTTTTAATATTTAATATTAAATATTAATATAATATTGAATTTTTTTTTAATATTGAACCGTGAATTATATTGGTGAGTTATTGTAACAACAATTAAATTTGTTGACTTAACGTGTTTTTAAATTTTGTTTTGTTTTATACATTCCAAATATTTTATTCTGCTCGCTAATCACTTCCCGAAAATTAGCAATTTAGTACTAAAATAAACTTATTTAAATACAACGAAGATGTGTGTGTGGAGTTTTCTTTGTAAATAGGCTATTTAAAGCACAAGAAATGATAAGGAAGGAATTGGTTGAAGAAAAATGCTTTTTCTGTAGAGCATGTCGCAAATTTCTCTGGCTAGCATTCACTGTATGCTACTTTTCTTCTCTTCATGGCAGAATCTGTTGAGTTGAGCGAAATGATATGTACCAATATACATATAAATCAAATAAGTAATGAAATACACAAGAAATACGTAATGATAAATTTATCTACTCAGATTACATCCTAGTTTTAATTATAAAAAAAAATACCAAAAATTGCGATAATTTAAAAACAAACTTGAAATCTATTTCTGGATTTTTTTTTAAGGCAAAAAAGAATACATTACAAAAAACAATACTATTGATCGTTACTACTGAAAAATTCTCGTCTTTGCGTTTTTTTTTAATGTTTAGTTTTTATTTTATTTTAATTAATAATGAAAAAAATAATGCACCCTTTTTATTTCATAGGTTTTTAAATTCCTAAATGATATTGATAATAAAATTAAAAATTTTAAAAAAAGGTAACTCTCCTATACTACTTTTAATTATACTGAACTATGAAGGTATTAAAGCTTTTGATATTTACACACAGTAAATTAATATCCATTATTTAAACAACAGCAATATTTACAAAAAAGTAATTTAATATTAATAGAAAATTGTAACAATAAAGTTTTATATTAAAATTTCCTCTGTAACCTTCTAAATTTCTTCATTTTTTTATATTCTGTTTATTGAAACACTGAAAACTGTTTAAATGTTAAGATGGAAGCAATACTGTCTTCTTCTAGATGTGTTCTTCTTCAGCTTCCTATTCACCCATATTCTTCTAGACCTTCTTCTAAGGTCCACCGTGTCTTCCCCTTGTAAAAACCTTCTCATCATCCTCCAAGCAATGATGCGTTAATTACTTCTGACTAGAAACTTTCAATGCCTACAGGTAAAGAAAATCTCTTACATTTTAATGTTAATTTATGCTTTTAACAGAATTCTTTACATAGATTGTTTCGCTAATTGCTTGCAGACAAGTTACTTAAATGATGTTCCACCTTATAACTTTATATTGTACTAAAATTTGCAACCCTTTGGTTAGCAGAAAACAAATTCAAATGCCTGTTATGTAATCAAACAACTAAATATAATTTTGTGCTAAAGCATAAATTTAAACGCGACCTATAATAATAAAAAAAATTATAACCACACATCCCTAATCATTCTTGCCCACGTCTTTACACTTGGCAATATGTCCTTTGATCCTTGACCCGCCATATTGTTTTTGCTGGGGAAATCCAAGGCTTGAAACATACAAACATAATAATAATAATAATAATAATTTTTAAAAAGTTTCATAAAATCAATAAAAAGACCGACACACAAGTTTAAAAAAAACTAAATTTAAAAAAAAAAAATCTAGACGTTTCATTCTCTGCCACGGGACTTTTTCAATGAAAAAACTTTTTAAGCACACGTTAAAGTGCTTTCTTTTCCTCTTAAGAAATATTTACATATGGGTATGTCCACAAAAATAGGGACAAATAAAAAAAAAAAAAAATAAATTAATTTTTTATTTTTTAATTTTTTTTTTTTTAATGATGTAAATTTTGCTAGATGACATTTTTTTATAGTAGTCCAGTTACCAGTTTTTGTGCCTTTGACTGAGTTGTGTGTTTACTCTTTTACTAGATTTTAACCTAAAAGTAACATGCGTTACCGACTTCGTGTAACATGAGTTACCCACTTTTAAATAAAGAAAATATCTTAAATGTCATCTTGGAACAATTTTTTTTTTTTTTATGTTAACTTGGACTGTTGGTCAAAATGTTAGCCCATTACAGTTTTTAGAAGATATGCTTTGAGGAGAAATCCCATATGTTCTTACTAAGCAGAAATAGAATGTCTCTTTGGCTGTAACATGAGTTACCAACACAAATTATTTTTTTGCGTTAAAATACCACATGTTTACAACAAACCAGTAGGTGTTAAAAAAGGTTCATTGAATCTGTAGTAATATCAAAAATTAATTTGGACTAGTGTGCACATTTTTGGTGGACACTGTAGCTTTGAATCTGATTTAAAATGTCAAACTGTAACGTGATGTCCGTACAATACCTCCGTTTTAAAATATGAATTGGGATACTTTGTTTGTGACATCACAAAATTATAGTTTCTTCAGCTTCTTTGTGAAATAGATATTAGCAAATGTACAGGAATACATCGGATATTACTTCATTACAATTTAATCAGTTCATCTGTAAGAAAACACAAAAGCATACTTGAAACTGGAACATTACTGCTAAGCAAAGCAATACCATATTTACTTTTTTGTGTTACGACCGCCATTTTGCAGAATGCAAGAAGACTCAATAAGAAGTTAGCCTATTCTGCAACATTAGAATTCCATGATATTACATTTGAAAATGAGCATTTTTTTTCTTAAATTTGTTATTTTTTGGGATTTTTCTCTGCAAATAACAGTGTTTTAGCTTGTACAAGCGTGAAACAGCGTTAGGTATTTCTCTCTCCCTTAGGAAACGTGCAGAACTATCAGTGGAGAAGGGTCAAAGATCGGCTGTGCTATGCTTGAGAGAGACTATGGAAGAACGGAAGGAAACAGACCCTTGGACTGTAATTATCAATTGATGATGGAATTGTGAATCCACATCTAGATGCTTCCCGAAATGCAATTACAATCTTATTAATGACAATTCCATCGATTTAGTGGAGCGGAGCGGACATAAGAGGAGGGCATCCGCACTACCATCCCTCTTCCCCAACAACAACACTGCTCTTGTACCACACCCCTAAACTTCATGTGCGGACGTTGGCCATATAATCACAGTCTATTAATGGCATGGGGGATAATAAATTCGAATCCACCGCAGTCTGGCTTGATGACCCGGATGACAAATGGGGAGGTCGTTCCTCCACCCCTCCACAATTGTTAATGGATTGGGACTGGTTAGGGTTAGTATTACGTCTACGGTTCCTTCCCTCGGTTATTGATAATGGTAGCGCCCATCTCTCTCTATACGCCACAAAGATGCAAATCGTCCCCTCTCCTCTTCCTGTAAAATCAATGGAGTGTTAAGTAACTTTTATTCATGCCTCTGGCCTCCAAGACCTTTGGAGGGATGTTCTGCATTATTACTCAAAACGATGAGCAACACCCATCAAATATCAATAGATCGAAATGACTTGGAAATACATTATTTAAGTGCCTTTCACCACTGCATGACGAAGCATGGACTGAACATGTTTGTAAAGACTGAATAGCTATACACACTGAAGATAAAAATATCGTCTCCGGACTTCTGGAAAAACATCAACACTTCGCTGAAGTTCGTACGCAAAGATGAAAATTATGTTGTTAAAGATTTAAAATTTGTAGCAAACATTGTTTTGTTACACAAATAAATTTAATGATATACGGCAATGTGAAGTCCTTATATCACAACAACACAACGAGGGATGATTGGCTCCCTTTTTTCTGTATTTATAAAGAAATAAATATTGTTTTCTATTTATTATTATATATCGTCATAGTAAAAATAACAAAAATAAATGTGTCACACTTTAAAATACATCATGCATTGCAAGAATGTTACTTTATCATTTTTAATTATTTATTCAAGAGAGATCCCTTTAAAAGCTTTTAGGATGAATCATCGGTAAACTTTTGCTTTGGTAGCTATTTGTTTATTGTCAAATTAGGTTTGCCGCAAGTCTGCAAATATTCTAAGTCACATTCCGACATTCCGAATATTTACTTAAGTTCTATAACCTGTCTCAGATTTCGTGGACGATTGGTAAGGGTCTAACAACAACATTCACTTAGGCTTTCTTTCTATTAGGTCATCGCAATAGAGAATACTGTTAACTAAAAATCTAACAAATAACAAAGAATGCATTAGCCATCTAACAATCATCAATAGAAATCTGAAACGCTCTATAATTAATTATTTATAAATTAAAATAATTAATTTCAGAATAATTGGAACTCAATTCCATTAAAAAAAAAGATTACTTTTTTTTCGTGCTTGTTTATTTTTATTTACTGAACTGAAAATTGTGTATGTAGGAATTTTGTACGTTATGCCCAATGTTTCAATTTTTCAAAATGTTTCAAATTTGTTCGACCATACGAATATTACATTGTTTACAATGTTGATTTTTTTGGAGTCTCAGAAAATATTGCTGGTATATAATGCTTAAGCTGTAAATTTGAAACTAATAGTAAAAAGAACCCGAGTTCGAACTTTGAGGTAATCAAAAATTACAATTGATTTTTGATGATGTTGATTTATATAGTTAATTACTATCTCTTTCTTTCTTGAATGACATCAAAACTTGAACAAGAGAAAGAACACAGTAAAAAGTTGAGACCTAGTGTTTTACTAGGTGATATCTCCGGACAGCTTTTTCACGCTCTTTAGGGATCATCAGCTGAGAATAGTCACCAGCAAAACAACAAAGTTTGAAAACGAGGTGAATAGAATATTAGTCGAAAGGAATGTAGTACTGTATCTCCACAACTTAAACTAAAAACAAAAAATACGTTAAAAATAAAATGTAGAAAATTCACGTGACAGCTATCCCGAGATGTCACCAAGTAAAACATTTACTCACAACTTTTTAATGTGTAAATATATTTTTAAGCGCTTTATTTGATTGCGCATAAAAAATTCATTGAGGCTAGCGGAGGCTGGTACATGAATCTTCTATATTATGATAATTTTTTTGTGATACCCAAAACTGAATAAAAAAGATATTTTTTACAGCAGGATTACACTAAAATTCCTTTAAATAAAACAATCAGATTACCAAGATTTCGAGCTTTTTTCCGAATTCAGATATCATGAACAGAAATAATAAAAACGGTAAAACAAAACTGTTACAACTAAAAGGGTTCCAAATTCAAATTGTAATCTACAACAAACAGACAAAAATTATGGTTTGAAATAATAAGGGCAAGGGATTGGTGAATATAACAATCACATAAAATTACATGAAACATTTTCAAATAAATAAATAAATGTTTTTACAACATGAAAACACCTTTTAAATAAAAATATTTATTGACTTATTTTTTTCTTTATTTGTCTGTTTTATTGTTTACTTTATTTATAATAAACGAAACAAAAATAAACAATTAGTCATCTTACTAATTTTCATTCAGTGGACGAAACAGCTGTCCTAGATTCCCATCCAAGATGGCTCAAGGCAAATGAATGTGAAAGCAAACGAATGTGTATTTTCATCTTTTTTTCCAGTTTATCCTATTACCTTTAATGCACGGTAAACCTTCTTAGATATTTATTTTTAGCCTATGCGTTTGGCTTATCCTTTTATTAAATGCCTTTTGTGCCCAGAGTAGAGGGCTAAGGTAATTTCGCTGTACTGGTCACAGCGATTTTTCTGTTGTTATTCCTTTTGCGAAGTCCCACTTCCGAGAGCGAGAGAAGGATCCATAGGCTTTCACACGTTCTGAGCTTGATCATCGAGGGTAAATCTGGCTGATGAGTTCTAATAAGGACGAAACAGCTGTCCCAGATTTCCACAGATGATGGCTCTAGACATGAAAGCAAACGAATATGCATTTTCCTGGTTTTTTCCATTTTCCTATAACATTTAAGGCACTTAAAACCTTCTTACATGCAATTGGTTTTTTTTTTTGGTTTTTTTTTTCAAATATATGAAAAAAAATGTTCCTAGGCTGATATTGAGATAAGATTAAAGTAAATGTCATTTTTTTTTTTTTTTGAAATAATATTTCACTTGAAGTTTAGATAGTATATCTTCTAAAACTTCCGTTTCTTAAAAATGATAAAAATGCTACGAATTAAAAAAGATTGAGAAAAAACACAGAAATACAGATAGGCCTATATTGTGAATGTGGGATTCTTTAATGTTAAGAATATTCATTTCCGGACTATCTTCTTTTTCCTTCGCGAAACTTTGCTTATGAAGACACACTGAAAGACGAGGAGATGTGTGATTATTTGGATTTCTCTTTCTCCTTTTCTTTCCTCTTCGTTTCAGAAGAAATGTTCTGAATGGTTGCAGACTGGCACCAAACCGAATGGAAGTTGAAAGGCATAACAAAAGGCCGTTATCTGATGGCCGCAGATGGTCACCTCCCGACTTGGCCCCGGCCGGAGACGGACTGAGCCGCTTCGCATGTCGGGGATGCGGGGTCGCACCGGGCATTCACTATGTCAATCCTCCTGCACCACGGTGTCGTGGGCATCAGGTTACGCGGTCTCACCTTTCCTAACTGATTAGGATCGGTGAACAAACCGTGGGGTTTGGTGACCCCTGGAGCGCCTCTGATGGAAACCTTTATCCCCACTCCTGCCAATTACCATTGAGCTGAATAGAACAGATATAATAAAAGGAGGGTAAACGATGAGAATACGTCTACTCAACGCCAAACCAGCAAAGTAGGTATTAAAGGCTCAGCGGTAAATGAGCTGTAGGGATGGTTATGTAAGCGTCATAACATCGACTTAAATACTAATTAAATGCAAGTTAAAAGAAGTGGCGGGTAATTAGAAGGCTTCAAAACCTTTCCAACAATTTTAATTGGAAATCTACATTTGAACATAAAAATACTGTCTTTGTTTTATTTGTCCATTCAATCTGTTGGGTTTGTTAAAAATTATTTAGGGTTACATTAAAGTCCAAGGCACAAGTTCAGAACAATTCATTGCTAGCTTTCACATCTTTGGAAAAGCTAGCAATTTAAGGTGGAAAAAACTAATACAATTTTATTAATAAACTCTACTTAATCGACACTTTTCAATCATTAAAAATTAAAAAATAATAAAATAAAAACACTACATGACGTTTCAAAACCTCAAATCTATTAGGGCTGTCACCGAATAAGGTTGTATTGTACGTTTTAGGGGTTAAAGGGGGTCTTTGTTTTTATTTTTATTTTTCATTTTTAATCTTTTAATTGTCTGTGCATTTGAGAAAAAAACCTAATAGATTTGAGGTTTTGAAACGTCATGTAGTGTTTTTATTTTATTATTTTTTAATTTTAATTATTGAAAAGTGTCGATTAAGTAGAGTTTATTAATATGTTATTCCGACACGTTAAACTTTTTTGAATAATACAATTTTATATAAGAACTCTTTAGCTTTATGTGTATTTATTGACAGATATTATAACTTTTAATGTTGAAATCAAGTTAATAAATGTATTAAAATCAGACATCTGCCGTTCTTCTGCATTGGGGTTTCTGTAAATTAATCAGGTACAAGATTTCCGTAACTTTTACACCCCAGTGGCTTTAACATAAAAGTTAATATTTGCAAGACATTTTTAATAGTTTGAAATTTTTTTTCAAGTTATTCCATACCTATATCTTTATCTGGAATGATGAATTTATATATAAGGTACTATATATTAAATATTTAAGTCCACATGATGTAACGGCAAGATCTAGTTATATCGTTGTTATTTCACATAAAAAAATTCAATTTTTATAGATTTGTACAATCGTTACACAGATTTTTTATTATTTGTTATATTACTTGAATTCCATAGAACTGAGGGGAAAAAAAAAAAAACTCTTGAAGACCCATCCTCCCTTCAGTATATTAAAATGGTTGAAAAATAGTGATTTTTTTTTTTTTTATTGTCTTAAAAATTAAAGATTCCAATTATACAGTTCAATGTCTCAGGGAAGCGAGATGGTCAACTAAAAACAATATGCTCTGCATATTAAATATCTTAACTTCACGAAATTATATGAAAAAAAAAATAACTTAAAATTTTAAGTAAAAAGGAAATGTTAGGGGCTCCTCCAGAAAACGTGCTTTGATCTAATAGCCGTTTTCTGGTTCCCCTTTAATTGGGCCTTTCATATATTAAGCTTTTCCACATCATAATTATGGAATACTATTTTTGCAATTTGGATTCTCAAGAACGCAGGAATTTATAGAAGCATTCTTATAAAATTTAAATTATGTTTATTCCACTTCTTCAAATTCCATGTCTTTGCTGTTGTAAACAAAAATTCCTTCACTTAAGTTAATATCGTAGTAATTCATATTATGTAATACTTTTCACAACGCTTAAGTATGGAAGCTTTGCTGCTATTTTAAGATGCTATTTTAAGCTTTGCTGCTATTTATATCATATTTCATTAGCAATAGAATGCCTTCTTAAGATAGTGTTAAGAAATATTTAGATTAGAATAGAAGATCTTCATTGATGATCTCAGATTTCAACAATTTTCAAGGTTCAGTGGGGGCTAATATACACTTATACACTTCAGTGGGGGTTAATATTGAAATTCGTTGCTGTATTAAAGAATATTTCGTAGAGAGACCCAAATCTGAAGGAAACGTGAAGTTATTTTGAATAATGAAATTTTATCATTTACAGACAAGACAATTGTTGAAAAACGCTCTCCCATTACGATAATACAAGCTACGATATCTGTCTAAAATATTTTTTTGATGTTATCTGTTTTGTTTTTATTATTATTATTTTGAAATTACTTTTCAGTTTCAATTAAAAATCTTTGAATGAAATCTTCATATTTCTTTGCGTAATTTTGGGAAATGTTAATTTATCTTCATAAGTTAATATTCTTTTGCAACTGAGCTATGAACTTGAGTTACAATGCAGCCTTGACACCTTTTCCATTGCTTTTAAGCTTTTCTATCACTTCTTATTAATGATTTGTTCCGACTGATTTAGCAACGTTTCCTAGCGGGTATAGCTGCACTAGATTAATACTCAATGGTAAAAGTTCCATTACCATTAATTCTATTAATACATTAGGAATGTCCAATTTTTACATTTTTTTTTTATCTATTAGAATTTTTGGCGCTGTCAGTTCAAAGTTTTTCAAGAATATACATAAAATCATCAATCCATTTTTTTAATTAACAATTACCATCAAACTAATAAGTGTCGTAAATCTTTATAATATAGCTTAAAGTCTGAAAAATTTTAATAGGTAAGCTACATATATAAAAACCGATTTATGAGTATCACAATGCTCTAATTTTGCAAGCAGCATTTCTTGGTTTTAATCGACATTCAAAAATAATTTATTTCATTACTTGTACATTGAAAACTAGAAAAAAAGATAGCTTTAAAAAAAATCCCAAAAAATTTTTTTATGCGAAAATAAAATTAATATCTTTCGGCATTTTCTTTGTTTGTTCTGGCAAATTCTCAGCAGAAGCTGAGACTCTCACAACCAAATTTAAAGAGATAATTTGGTTTTAATTTTAAAAACTTAGTTAAAATTGAATAGAAAATATAGTTGAAAAAAAATTATTAAAACAGCATCATAAAATCGCCAACCCCTTAAAACACTCTTGTCCATAATGGTTGGCGATTTTATTATACTTTTAACTGCACGTTAAATATTTTTTAAAACAGTATCATTTTAATCCGTAGGATTACAAAATAAACACACATTGCGGTTATTAGCTTGAACTGATGAATTCTGAACTGATGAAGGCTAATACCCGCAACGTGTTCGTATTTTGTAATCCAACACATTAAAATGATACTGTGTTAATATAAGTTTTTTCCAACTGTGTTTTCCATTCGTTATTTCTTTAATAAACTTTACAGATTATATAGTTATAAAGTCCTTGAAGGGCTTATATTTGTAATATCTTCAAAATGCACTCGTAATTACTCTGTGCTTGAATAACAACATAGCACTGTATTGAAAGAATTAGCATTTCATTACATCATTTTACCTGAACAATTCAAGGATCTGTATTATTAATATTTATAATAATGTAAATAAATAATGATAACCTAATTAATTTATGACACCAGATTTTTTAAAGGAAATATATGTTCTATATTTCGAAAGTTAAAACATACGAAACATCCACGTCGAAGAGCGGACATTTTTCCAGGGTTTTAAGTGGACTAATTAGGCTTATCGTAGAACGCGAGCGCGAATCTCTTGCTGACATAGTGGACCTTCGTGAAAGGAGGTCTTCGATTCGTTCTGCGTGATTGGATCTTGGTTATTTGGGTTGTTTGTTGTAACGGAGGGAATGGTTCTGTGTACATAGTTTCTAATGAAGGAAGGAAATGGCAATGAAAACGATCCAATAGACAGTAATTAGAGAAAGTGCGTCGATGGACGAAATCCCAATGACAGTGAACCCAGTTACAGATAGATAGTTTTACCTTGCAAACAAATAGATCTTGCTGCTTATCTCTCTCAATCTCACTTAACTTGCGAGCGCTGAGTGCTGCAAACATGAGTCGTAGAATGCAATTAACACTATCGCTAGAATGATTTTTTTTAATAAAAATACGATTTATTGTGAGTAACTACAAATGCAACCATTACACCCTTTAAAAAAACAAAAAAAAACATTCTGACATCCGAATTAGCAAGTCAGAGCAAAACAAGTGCTTCAACAGATCTTAAGGAACATCGAATGCTGGAATAAAGATTTAACAAAGTGAAAGTCAACAATGAATAACCTACGATGGCATTTACCAACAATGGAAGTCAAATACAGTGCAACTTGGATAATTCGAAGCTGAAGGGACCACTACAAAACTTCGAATTATCCAAGACTTCGAATTAAACAAGTTATATCTTTTAACTTTAATTTCAGGTCCACTGAATGCTTGAAAAGATTATTCTGTCAATGAGTAAATATTTATTCAAAAAGATCATGGTATGAAAGACTTAAACACTATATGTGTGTAAACAAAATAAGATTTATATTACGTAAGCTACAGTACATATTACATTCAAAACAGAAAATTATAGTTTTTCAAAAATTGTGCAATATCTGCTTGTTTTATAGAATTCAGTCGCTTAAGGTTAGCAAAATCATCAAGCATGTTTAGTGAACGGAAAACAGCTTCACTTACGTTGGTTTGTCCTTCAATGTACCTACGAAATTCGGCGCTATCCCATTCTCGTTGGCGATTTGGCATTTCTTCTTCGCACCCTTTTCCACCTCGCCGAATGACGGCGACCTTTTCAGCGAACGTTAAATTCTTGTACACGCGTGGTTTACTGAAAGACATGGTGACACTGACAGCAGGAAGCTCGAATGGCGTCTGAAGCGTCCCTTCTTGAATGGCGTCACGTGTCGAACGGTGGCGGGAAGGGGATTTCAGTTGTCACGTGTCGAATTTCTTTACGATGAAACGCCAAAAAGTCGTTATGGTTCGAAATTTTTTATAAAAAACTTCGAATTAAGAAAGTTGAACTTCAAATTATCCACGATTTTTTAACATTGATTTAATAAGAAATTCAAGGGACTAAGAGAAATCTTCGAATTAACCACGATTTCGAATTAAAGACGTTCGAATTATCCAAGTTGCATTGTATTAACAATTGTTAACAAATATTAAACAAATATTAACAATATTAACAATTCCAAGATTACATCGATAAAGAACCCTAACGCTGATCTTTTTGATATAATTAAAATCAATAGTAAATAATTCAAACTAATCAATTTTTACTATATCAAGATAACCTAATGATCTAGACCGAGGTCGGCAAACTACTGCCTGCTGAGACATTTACGTGGTCCGCCGATTTCATGAGTGTTATTAAAAACACACACACACACAAACAAACAAAAAACTCTACACATTTAAAATTTTGGGAACAAATTTTGACACGATCACAACATGGCAAAATTTAAAGGTCTTTCCATGTTTCTTTTTTCACTATTAAGCTTTAACAAGTCGTAATTAGTTCTATATATATTTACAACAGAAGCTGCAGTTTCAACAGCGTTTTTTTGACTTTGATGAAAACTCAAAAACATTAAGGATCTTTCAAAATCCATTTGACTTCATTAACAACGACCTTCCATCAGATCTTCAACTAGAATTAATTGAATTGCTGTCCATATGACATATTGAAAGACAAATACTTGAGGGAAACTTAACTGAATTTTCCTAATACCTCCCAAATGAAAGATATACTTATAATACAAAATATTTTGCTCGGGGATTGAATTCAGCATCTGTGTGAGGTTGACATTTTCAAAGATAAAGCGACCTATAAGCTGTTTAGGTCACTGTTAACTGATGAACATGTACATTCAATTTTGATTTACAGGAAGCATACATTTTGAACCAGAATTTGATTTAATTTTGTCACAGGAAAAAAAAAAGAATTCTATGGTCTCATTGATTCTTCGTAACACCTTGACCATAAGTTGCACTGAAGTTCATATCATCTTCTTAATGGAAAATATTAAATGATTAAAAATTAGGTTAACCTTAAAATTAAGTACCAATCACATATTTAAAAATTAAAAAGATAAAAATACATTACGGAATATTTCGAGCTCTTACACAGACCGGCCCATTTTTCAACCCATTTTCTCAATTCTATGGTCTCATGGATTCAGGGTTATAGATGGCAAGGTTGAAAATGGGCTGTCTGTGTAAGAGCTCAAAATATTCCGTAATCTATTTTTAACTTTTTAATTTTTAAATGTGTGTTTGGTACTTAAATTTAAGATTGACTGTATTTTTAACACAAGTAAAAATATCGTAAATAAAAATTAGGCTATTTTTAATTTTATAAATCCTGAGTTTTACCTTGTACTTGACTTGGCCCATAAGATCTAAAAACATTTCCAATCTATCTCCAAAAAGTTTGTCGATCCTTTGTCTAGACGGTCACTGCTCACTTGACTGGCAAGGCTGAATCCCAAGTGATATATGGGTTCGAATCCCGTGGACGGTTTGATTGTTTCTATCCTTTGTCTGGCTCCTCGTTTTCTCTTTCCGGCTGTGTATGTTAATTCTCGTGTCGATATAATTTCTAGGTCTCACTAGGGTCTCACTAGGGAGTAGCACTAAGGTGCTACTAGGGTGTCCCCGCGGCCCGTAATATACGAGTATAAAAAAGAACAGATCTACATCAACACTAATTTTAATTTACGAATATTAAGCGGAAATATATGTAGTTATGCGAAAAAGACTATCCCAGAAGACTATTGAGAATTCCATATAATTAATTAGGTTCTAAGAGCTACAGATCCTCAACCCTCTCTCTTTGGCTAACGCTCGTAGGAGTCTTACCTCCTGCGCTACTTTCCCTTGGAAGGTACTTTACCTTTAGCCTTAAGCATAAATATAACCTTTAAAAACTTAGCTTTTAAAGAGTTAAAAAGTCAGAATTATTAAATATTTGTATGTTTTCGCTTAAAACTGTAATTAATTTCATGAACTTCACACTATGATAAACTGACAAAAAAATAAAAAAATAAAAATTATAGTTTTTTTTTCCCCAACATTTAACTCTTTTGGAACTCAATACGTGAAAAATATTACTGGTTAAAGCACATCCAGATATTACGAATATCTTGTGAAAGCCTTCAATTACTACAATATATTTTTATTAAGCTTTATAATTATACACAAATCTATGAATTATTAATGACAACATCAATAACAATAGACATTTTACTCAAGATCTGTAGTACAGATACTTAACGCTAGTTGGCGTTCTAGGATCAGTTCTGTATTGGAATGTATTCAATTCAAAATTTTAAGGGCCAATCCATGAAGTCTCCAGACAATGATTCGTTGTATTCATTTTAATCACAATAACTGAGATAGTCTGAACTAAAGAAACAAATTTACTAAAAAGATAAAATTAATACAATTTTAGGATTGCGCCACTTTAAATGAATTATTTATATAATTTATTTTTGCTTTTAAAGGTCAAAGAAGGACCACGTGATTTTCAGACAAAAACCCACAATAGTCTGATTGCTAAAAAATTGTAAATAATAGTAATAATAATAATTACTCAAAATATCGAAATGTCTTCACAAAAGTATCATTTGCAATATTGATTTATCATCAGTTAATAAACAATATTTAAGTAAATAAAGAGTAAACAATGTATTTAGAATCTTTATTAACTCAAATGGAAGATCATGGTATATATATATATATATATAAGTGTGTGTATTTGTGTGTGTGTGTAAGGCTTTTGAACAGAATGTCATTATAGTCGTGGAGGATTCCAAAACAGAATGGACGAACAACGACACCGAGTCGTTGTACTGCAACGCAAATCCGTATCTCCATCGCGGAGATCCCGGGTGGCGCCAGGATTACTTTGACTGGCCGTTCTCGCCTCAACATGTGACGGCGGACAGCGAACAAACCTCGCCCACGACCCCTGTTTACGATGCGGCGACCGTCCTGCGACCGTGGACGACACTGCACACAAATAAACGTCTTTCGAGGACACTTGATCCCTGGCACCTTATCCCCCCATTCTACACAAACTTCCCAGATTCGTAACGTTATCTTCTTTCTATTTTTTTTTTTTTTTTTATTCTTTCATCTTCTCCTTCTTTCTCACCTCATCAGAGAAAAAAGGACAGTGAGAGAGAGAGAAAAAAAAATAACTTGAAGGAAACGTACAGTCATTGATCATGGGACTTCAATCCCCTTGTCTTGAAAGTGATCACCGACCGGCTTAACAGCGCCATCCACACTCACCAATCCTGGCCCAACGTTCAATGAGTCCGTCACGACACTGACAACCCCGAAAGGATACCTGCCAATTCCGGGGAACGAGTCTTATCGCTCGCCTATTGAAGGCAAAGCATAACAGAGAAAGAAAAAAAGCAAGGAAAAAAATACTGCATTTACCAGTACTGTAATATATTGTATCCTAATAAAAAAAAATGTAATCGCCTCAATATCACGCTTAATATATACAAACATTTCTTCCTTCCCATTGACAACTTTCAGTATTAATCTACTAAAATGTTTCTGTTACCTACTCTGTCTACTTTGACTATTTTTCGAAGGTAAAATTACAAATAGATCATTGTTTAATATAATATCATAATTATATACTACTACGTTACTTGTAAATACCGGAAACTTTATTTTTTTGTAAAACTTTCCTTAAATCAAGAAGTTTTTCCTATTTAATTAAATAAAGTTAATTTACACAAAGCTAACCAGAGGTTCTCAATCTTTTCGGGCTCGGGAATCCCTTTCCACTTTACATTGTTATCGTGAATCACATTCATAATTCACCAAAAAAAAGGAAAAGAAACCACTAAATTCAAAGTAAAAAGGTTGATTTTAAAAGTATTTTAAAACGAATATTGTAACAGTTTGTAAATAAATATTTTCAGAAATCATTTACTTATCTATATTTTTGTAGACATTATTTATCTGTGTTTATTCATTTTTATCGTTAACCGTTATTGATTCTATTTCCTAATTATTGCTGTTCGGTTTATTTTTAAATTCTTTATCGCTGTATCCGTTAAATCAGTTAATTAATTTACATTTATAATGTTCTTGTCCAATCATTATGTATATTTTGAATTACTTAACCAATCAAATCAAACTATGTATATACTCTAAAAATCCATGTTTTCATTAAATAAATTAATTCAGTTTAGTTCCAGAACTTCACTCGTTGTTTTTAGATCCCAAAGACTCTCCCACAAACACCATTACAATACGATAGTAACATCATTACAGAAACTTTACTGTGACCCTTCTGGAGATCTTCGCGAACGACCACATGGGAAATGCTGGACTACTGGAAAATTTAGTCATATACTTTTTCATTCTCCATCGTGTACTTTTTCATCAGACAGATTAACAATTTAGCTCTTTGAGTTGTCAAATGAAGAGGAATTCAAGCAGCACTTATTTCACTCTTGATGAAGAATCAAGTGTTTACATTCATCCGAAATGCTTTTGCTTTTTGTTTATTTTTGTAAGGTCTGTCTCAAGTTTCCATGGATTGTTGTTGGTCGTAAACAAAAGTATTGACGTATGCTTTCTTTCTATAAGGTTGGCACAGGAATGAATAGCGATAACTCAAATTTATTATTTATTGGTGATTTGGCAGAAAAGAACAATGCATCAAGTCATTGTTAGTCAAATAAGAAAGGTCCACAGATAGACTACAGCTCGAAAGTCCAAATATATTCATTAATAACTATCGTGAATTGGTGGCATTTTTATGGTCAATATAATTTATTGTCTTTTCCAAATCTTTAGACTTCTACCACAAAAAAAAACCACTAGAGAAGGCTCTCGAATCAACAATTAATTTTCTAGTGGTTTTAAATATCTAACTTCCATTTCCAGCAACAGTCGGTATATGAATCAAAGACACGAGCGATGATGTTTCTCCTATCGTTTGAACTCATGCTTCTTTACTGAAAGCTCTTTATCGAGAAGTCTGGTGAAGATAGTTCATCAAGCTATTACACTCCAAGAAAAATAGATCATGTTCTTCTCACGATTGTGGATGCCAGGCAATAATTCATGATTCTGCTTCGAGTTCGAATTGTCTGATAGCAACTATCACTGACAGATGGCAGCACTGTGATCTCTTTCTATTGTTTTTTCTCTGCAAATGAAGAATGACTGCTGTGGAAGAAGAACAAAAAGTGCTCCCCTGTTGGCATGTTGAAAATACGACGATTTCTTACGAAGCTTGTTTGCAACTTTTTTTTTTCTCCTCCTCTCAGTTTTTCTCCAAAATTTTTCCCGATGTCTTTTGTGTACTTTTTTCTAAGTTATTTCAGAAGCTTTTTCTTAACTTCAAATCCCAAGAAATTTGGTAAACAGGAATGCGGACTTAAATCTTGCTTTTTTTTTTTTAGAACTTTACGAATACAGTAAATTTGTTTTATATAAGAGCGTATCTTCAAAGATACATTAATATCAAAGAATATAAAGCTATATGTGGTTTCTCTGAATTACTGATACCTTGTGGGAGATTTCAAACAACTGTGGCCTTTTAATTCTTATTAGTTTGGGGCATTATTTGACTGTGGTAAAACAGCAAAATTATTAGTTTTTTTTTTTAATTGTAGACTGGAATAATGGAATAATTTTTTACCATTTAGATGTTAAAAATTTTCATCAACAAGCCTTGCAGGGCCAGTGGGGCGATAGAGATAAGACTCGATCCCTTCTAACCAATGGCGTAAAGTAATGGTCAGAAGGTCAGTATAACATTCGCCTACCTTTAGTATTAGGAAAGATATCTCCGATTGCCAGCGAAATGGAAGAGCCTAGGGTAAAAGAGTAGGCTAAAAAAAAATCTAGAAAAATTTCTGACATCCTCCAAGGATCGAACCTGGTTCCTTCAGTCAGTAGGAATTTAACTCTTGTTGAACACTAACAAACTTTTATGTGGAAAAGCTAATAAAATAAGTAAATAAATAAATAAATAAATAAATAAATAAAAAAGTATGTATAATAATGCATCAGGTTTTATTGATCCATGAGTAATTTAGAAGGAATAGAGTATTAAAAGGCAATTTTGCTGAAATAAATATTCCTTTTCCGAGGAGTTACAATAAATTATAATGAAATTCGGTGTTTTATGTGTTTACCATCTGTAAACAAAATCGAACCTAAGTAACAAATTTTCTCAGCATTTGGAGCTAACGTGAGGTAAATGGCTTTATAAGGAAAATGTAATGATGGTTTCCTCTGGCCTTCCACATGGTTTACAAGTCAAATTCGGTTCAACAGTCTTTTATTAACCGAAACGGAAAGAGAAAAATCCATAAACCTTTTCTGGGATTTAAATCTGCCATTGCGGATTTCCCTACATTGTCGATCATAAAATTAGATCACAAAAACCGGAAGGAAAATAACAACTACCTATTTTTTAATTGCTTTAATCTTTCAGGACTTATACTAGCAAACCTGTGATCACGTGATCTTGGATTCTGAGATAATTTTCTCACCATCCGTGAACCGCGACCGCTTTCTCACAAACTGCGAGCGCGTTTCGGAGACCACCTCGGAGACCTCATGTTTGATGTCATGTTTGATGTATGTTTGACCCCCATAAAATGAAAATATAAGCCTCCTCAATACTACACCTTTTCGGAGGAGAAAAGACCAGAAAAAAAAAATCAACTTTTCTTTTATATGTGTAGATTTCGGAGATCTACTTTCAAAAATAAAAGCCGTTAATTTACTTCAGGAGAGTAAATTTAGTTTCTATAAAAAAGAAGAAAAAAATAGTAGGTCTGTAAATAATATTTAGATATAAAAAACAATATTACTATGAGGAAAAAAATATTTAATTAAGAAATTACAAAATGTGAAAAACAACTCAAATAATAAAAAAAAAACCAGATTAGGGACTTTTTTTGTGGCAATTACAGATAAAAAAGACCCATAATTTTTTTTCACAAGGAAAAAAAATTAACTTCATTTGCTATTTTTTTTACAAGGATGAATCAGGGTTTTTCAGGGAATAGAGTTAGATCCCAGGAGAGCAGGACTAATTTGAGATGGTTCTAAGAGACAAGGGGAAGGAGAGAAAAAGCAGATGAACATTCTACAGTTGGGAGGGTCAGTGACAAGAAAAGTCCAACCTAATTAGAGACCCCTTGTATCACCCAACGGAAAAGCCATTACGTCATGAAGGTGCTGCTAAACACATCCTGTATTGGTTTAAAAACAGTCATTATGGGAAAGAAAGAGACTCCAACTGTGATAATGATACAAAAGGAAGAGAGAGAGGGGAGGGTATTAACTGGAACATTGGTGAGGGACAGAGAGCAGGGTAATTGAAAGACACAGAAACAAACGACTTTAAAGTATTATATTTTGTCATTCTTTTTTCGTATTCTTAAAAATATTTGGTTGTCAGCTGCTACGTATTTACTAAACAGAAAAAGAACACACAGTATATCACATAGTTAAGTCGAGTACGCGTATACTCGGACTGCACTGATTATAATATTAAGATTTTTGATTAAGATTAATATTGTTTTGAAATTAGGATGCCTTTTGAGTCAAGCTGAGATCCTGGGACGACAGTTTCGAGCTTTTTGAGCTCTCCTCAGCCAGTGCAAAACGTAAAAGGCAGAAAAAGTTATTCAAGATGGAGGCAGTGACCCCCCTCAAAGACGAAAAACAAAAAATTAAAAAAAAAAGAACAAATTGTGGAATACAAAAGCCTGCGCAGAACTAAGGCTGCCTCAAAAGGTATTTGACCACAGAAATCGTAAAAATTAAATGTTGTTTTCTTAAGATTATCTTTTTATCAGAATACCTCATTTCCCATTTTCAAATGTAATAGATAGTGATTAAGAAAGAAATGCCTGATAAGAATTTCAAATACTTATAGAATCAAACCTTCATTTGATAAACAACAAAAAATGTGCAATATTTATTTATTACTGTGTTTTATCGTAGTCTTAATATTCAAATCACATTTTTTTTCCAAAAAAATATTCTTTTTTTTCCTTCTTTCTTATTAAATTAGGCCTTTAATGGATTGGGCTGGAGCAAGTTTTAGTATTCTAGGTTATTTAATTAAGCTTAATTTGATGAATTAGATTACATCCATTAAACTAATGTTTAACAAGGTAAAGTAAATATTAATGAGAAGGATTTGAATGAAAGCCAAATATAAAATTTAATTTAAAATGGAATGCTTTAAAAGCAATAATGTATCCAAGTTCGAAAAAGCATTAATGAAGGTAAAAAAATGTTTTTTTTCTCTCTGAAATTATTTATTTATTTTTACAGTATTTAATTACCTTTAATATGCTTGTTACTTAATTAATCCCAAAGTGAAACTACAAATTAACCCAAATTAGAGAGAGCGAGAGATAAGAATGGTTTGGAAGAATAGTTCTTTAATTGCCGTAAACAGAACTAAAAGTTTGCATTTCCTTAGAGTACCGAGATGAATAAAAATAAAATAAATTAAAGAATTAATTAAAAAAAATCAATTAAGATTTTTGTAAATTGTATTTACGTATAACTTGGGTTTTAATTTTTTTTTTTTTTGGTACAGAACTGACCATAGTGCAAATTATTTTTTACAAAATTATCAAAATATTGATTAAAAGGGATGCTTTTAATTTTTTTTCAAATGATAAAAAGGTGTTCTCATTTAGAGAAGTTTAGCATTCACTGGTTTAATGTATTTAACTAAATTTCACTTATTAACTTCTGTCAATAAGTGAAATTTAATTTCTTTATCAATATTTTAATTATTACTTTAAAAATCAGTTTTAAAAATTTTTAAAAGTTTTTATTTTCTAAAGCAGTCTTGTGTGTTTATGATTTTTAAATTAGATTGCATATGTTAAAAGTTTGTTTTTTTACTTCTTACGTTAAAAGTTTATTAATATTTTATATTTTTATTTTTACTTTCATTAATGCTTTATAATACAAAAATTATATTATGACAATTACTAATGTATGAATTTTATATTTTTGCAATATAAACATTCTCAAATGAAAAAAAGACATTTTTTTAGATTAAAACAAAAACCTATTTCCTTTTTTATGCTTCAATTTTCTTAAAATTTATTAATATTTAAAAGCTCAATTCGAAACGGAGATGCTGAGACTGTTTTTAAGATTTGCGAAGTGTCCTAACTCAAATACCTATGTTCCGATAAGTCGTCTTCTCTGTACAGTCAATAACTGCTGCAGGGAAGCATCCGTTGGCGGTGCTTTCGAATTGCAACTTATCGTTTATAACTTATTACATTAATGATGAATTCCTATACTTTTGGAAATAAAACATTAATTACTAAATTAAAATTAGAATCACTACAATTATTTCAATTATTTATTCTCTTTAATGGTCGAATAGCAGAGGTTAAATCAATGAGAAGAAACACTATTTTTTTGTGATTTTTTTATCTTTTATCTATTGATAAGAAAGTTTAGTAGGCTAAATTCTTAATTATTCGAAATTATTTCAAATTTTCCTTGATTGAACCCTGTTTCTTTTTTTAAAAAAATCACGATTGCTATTTTCTTTTTGTGTTTCTTATTAATTGAATGATTCTTTAAATTGAGAAGCAAAAAAAATAAAAAAAAAATTGATTGACGATCAAAATGTTTCCAAGAAATTCACCAAATACATATTTAAGTCCAAATGCAGTTAAATCTTTGTGTTGTTATGTTTATTCTTTATTCTTTAACTTTATTCTTTTAAATTTACTTTAAACAATTTAAAACTCTTAATTCAATAATTTCGGAATTCCAACTATCATCTATCTCAAATTACAGAATAATTGGAATTTTCATAAAGCAATATAAACAAAAGCAATATAAAAAAATAAATAAATATATATCTGTTGTTTTCATTAATATCTTTTTCTGTAACTTTAATTTTGTGCTATTAGGAAAACAGCCTTTAGCAAAATAACAATCTTAGATGCAAAATAATATTTATTTTAATTAGGAATTTAATTAAGAAAATCAAGTTTCTTTTTAAAAAAGTGTCTTGAGCGATAAGGCTGTGTTTTGTTAAATTTTTTAGCAGAACAAAATAGCTCATAATTCTGAACAATTTTTATTTTATCATTTCGTTAATGACCAAAGATTCGAATTAAATTGTTTTATTGTGTTTTCAAATTATGAATATTAATTTTATTCTCATATTATTTGTATTTACATTTTGTATATATCATGAGGTGTAAATATTATCTGTCTAATATATATATATATATTGTAATTCAAACTATTAGTTGTTTATTAATTTTAACTTTTTACTATTTTAATTATCTATTTTGTAAATTTACTTTTCAATCTTTTACTGATAATTCTTATTTAAATAAATATTATTGGCTTCGGTAGCTACTTTTCAAATCTTAACAAGAAATTACTTTTGAATTTTTAAGATAACAAGAATACAGACACCTCTCTGTGCGATACTTAAAAAAAATATATGTATATCGTTATTGAACGAGTCTTGAAATATTCCTTCTTTGTTGATCTGTTTATGTGACTATCTTTAGCGTCCATTACGCTAAAATGGCTGGTCGGATTTTCTTCAAATTTGTTGCATTACTTATGGTTATGCAGTCTTTTGGTCTCCACTCCTCCTACATCTGAAGAAAATAATGCTAAGGCTTATGCCTGAATTCTATTAAAGTTTTGTACCATGTTTATTTATGATCCAATTTCAAATATGAATTGATTACTTTAATTTCCCCATCCTTCGGATATGAGATGGATATCTGAGAGTGTTTTTCTAATTTTAAAAATAATACACATAATTTTTATCAGATTATGCGAAAAACAAGATCTAATATTAAAACCGAAATTTTTTCTTACGATTCATCTCGAAACATACGAGACATAAAACTGAGGATGTCACTGAGAAAAAAATAATTTTATATGTCCACCAATATCCCCACCCTACTTCATCTTAGAATGGTATCTCCTGACGACATCCTCCACTTCCTCTTTCTTCATGTGCTCACCCCTCCTCCTTCCAATCGATGTAAAAACCCATTCTACGACTGTCACAACGAGAACAGTGATATCAAATCAATTCGATTTGATAAAAATCTCGCAGAGCCCATTAGAGACCCCAATTAAAAACATGTAAAACAACCATCAGGCTTTCTTTCTTTCTAATCGATTGAGCTTTAAACTACGCAAGAACTATGAAAATAACTCCCACAATTACTGTGGATGACCTAAAAGAGGCGGTGACGAACAATTAATACAATACCACTTCCGCCATTTTGTATGCACCTGAATTGCAGAAAGTATTAAACTGTTTCTGAATTGTATTGTAGAATTGTATTGTAGTATCAATACAAATTGTCATGAGATACTACAAGGCGTGGGTATTTGCTAAATACAAAATAAAAATTACTAATAAAATAAAAATATCGAACATTGGAGATTAGAGAATATATATATTGATATATTGGTTAATAAGTATTTTTTTCTTTCTTTCTGGAAAGTTTGTGAAGACCTCAAATATTTAATTCCTATGATCAAATACTGTTAACAGCTATTTTATAAAGGTTCCTTAATTTTCACTCCACGTCGACGAAATTTGGAATTAGGGCTTAAATTTAACTCATTGTACTACATACCAAGTTTCATAAAAATCCGAAGTTGAGTTGATTCAACATATGACAGATAGAACGGATTTAAAATTTGTTAAGCTGAATATACCTAATAAAACAAAACAAAAAATAAAATGCAAGGATGTAATGATGTAATACGTGAAGTTCTTTTGCAATAACGTAAAATGAAAAATACTAGAAAAGCAATGCTAGAGCCCGGATAATTGAAAAACAAGGTTAATCCATATTACGTTTTATTGGGTTAAATATTAAAAAAAAAAATTAAAAACATAAGATAAGCATTCTTGTAGTATATAAATACAAAACCGAACACGATGTCATATTGTCTAATTATGATACAATGTTATTTTAAAATACTAGTATTACTTCTGTTATTACTTCTCTATATTATCCACTTACATAAAGAACTTATAACAAGTGAAAATAATTTTGTGCTAAAGCATAAATTTTAGGGCGACCTATAAGAATAAAAAAACAATTAAAATTATAATAATAAAAGGAAGTTAACGAAAGGAAAAATAAAAAAGTATTAGGAAAAAATAAACAAAAAGTTAGGAAAAAAAGAAAAAAAACAAGAAAAAAAACAAAACAAAAACATTACAAACAGGGATTCGAACTGACCTATTTCGAACTGAACAGTTTTTGGGCCTCTGAACACGATGGTTAAATCGTTTGTAGATCCGACCTTCCATTCGGGAGTTGTTAAGGGTGGACAGACACGGATGGACGACAGGACAAACGCAATAGCTACCGATTTTGGTCGCTATCACAATAACTCCCAAATGGATCGCTAAAAAAGGTGAAATGTATGTACTACAGAGGAACACAGTGAATCCTACCGTAAGGATAATCGAAACCAGCATAAATGGCGTTCTACTGAACGTTGTTCATTGAACAGAAACTTTATTGGGACATTAAAAAAAAACAACTTCGAAATTCATCCTGTTTTGGAATTTGGTCATACTGTATATTCTGTTTTTAAGAAAGTTTTTCGGAATAGCAGAAAATAATTTAAAAAATAAAAAGGTAGACCCTTTTCCTTTTTCATTTGATTGTAGTCGAATTTAGATGTTTAGTTTTCATTGCTTGTTTTGTCAATTTTCAATGATAAAGCCCCGAAAGCCCGAAAGAATGTTTTCTTGAGCTTTTCAGCATTCTCTGTTTGTTTCCAGGAACTACAAAAGCTTCCGGATGGAAACTAAGGTATGAAAGTGGCAGAGTGTTTGCTTGCGGTCAGACCGTGATTCAACTGAAGTCTCTTTATATAAAAAACAACTTAATTGAAAAATAAACAAAACACAAGAAAAGGCAGAGAAGTTCTCCAAAATATAATCCACTAAAAAAAAAAAAAAAAAAATAAAAAAAATGAACAAAATGCTCTTTGAATAATGCTTAAAGTTTAATGCACAATTACTAACATAGGAGAAGCAGTGTTACTTTATGTAGAACACTGAACACAGAACACAGAAGATTGGAGAGATTAAGACGAAACCTGCGAGACTTATGGTGGGTGACGTAGAAGGGTCAGAGATTTCAAGAAATGAAACAGTGATAATGTCATTAGAGGAAATTACATTACTATTGAATAAATGTTTTGCTCATATGCTGGCTTTTAAAATAAAAACTTTTATTTTTTTTAATATTGATTTTTCTTTTGCATTCCCATAATTTTATTTATATATATTTTAAGATAAATTATGTATCTAATATATGTAATATATGGAAATGTATAACAAGCTGTACTTTGGGGCACTGCTTTCATTTCTGAGTCATGACTCTTGGGTCTCGATTTAGTCTTGCTGATCGTGTTTTTGGCCTGTATGATCATATCAAGTTTGCTTTATAATTAAAAATTTTCCCATCGTATCAAATATAAAGTCATAACTAGTTTATAGGTTATTACTAGCTTACTGGCCACTAAATCTGAATCATTCTTTATTATTCATTTGTAGCATTTACAGAACTTTTGTAGTAAACATCATACATATTCAGCATCTAACTTTGGCAAACTACTCTATTACTTAAATCTTCCAGCTTTTTGCATGCTGTAATTTCTCTTATACGTCTCTAAATTCAGTTGCAATTTTTCGAGACAGTAAAAAACCTGCAATTATATTCAAATTCATTTCCACTTACAATATTTAAGGACACTAAAAAAAAACCCTTACAGCTAGATTAGATTTGCTCTCTTTGTCCCTTTTGTTATTAAGTTCAGGCACAAACATTTCACTGCAGTTATGTTTTGTAGACATTCTACGAAAACAGAAGAAAAAGAAAATGAAGCAGCAAAAGAAACAAAGACGAATCGGCAATAAACCATCCATTGCAACGAAAAGAACTGTATTACAATGCGCTTTCTTGGTAGAAGAGCACCAACACCTGCCCAGGTTCTCTCCATGTGTTGGTTCGGACTTGCCATAAAAATACATTATAATCAATCAATGCTGGCGGTTATGAACATCCATCAATTTCTGCCAAGGGATCAACCTCGGGGCTGGTACAGAAATTCATAAATCCGTCTTCCTCTTTCTCTTCAATTCCTCCGAGCAAATATTCCTTTCTTTTCTTCTCCAACTTGTGACAGAACATTCATTTAATATCTGAAAAAGGAAGGGTAACAGCCCTGTGCCCCCATCCCACCGTCTCAACCCTCCCTCCTCCTAATATCAAAAGAGAATTTTTACTCACCGCCTTTCTATAAAAAAGTAATAACAAAAACAAAAACGAGGAGCTCATGAGAATTTTAACATGAAGTCAATATAAGTTGAATCAAAAAAAAAAATATCCTTTCTTCCGTTATTTTAATTTCATACAGAAATTTAATACGTTGAAGAAATGTAAATTTTCTTTCTTTAAAAAAATCATATACCGGTATCTAAAGTGTAGCAATGAAAAACTTTCCCACTTTATCTGATCTGGCTGGGGATGGTTATGTTGTGTAACGAACTTCAGGGCTTTCAAATTAACATGCATAATTATATCTAAATAGAATGAATAAAAGTAAAATACTAAATTGTAATATGTTAGCACATTATTTATTAAATTATCTTAAAGTTTAGGAGCACTTCTGGTATTGGAACCGTAAAGTTCAAGCCCTAACTAAAGTGCTTCTAAACTCAAGCAACATTTAACAAAAATTTAACCAATTCTGTAGATTTTTAGATTTTAAATCTTGCATACAAAAATTCAAATATTAATTTGGAATTTGTTATAAGAGTTACAATTGTTTTTTTCTAATTGTCACCTATTTTGCTTCTTTGATGAAATCATCACAATTTCTGGGGGGATTTTTTTTTTTTTAAGCAATTTTAAAATTTCTTTTAAATAGTTTTTTTTTTTTTTTCAATTGTTTTTAGCATTCTGTTTTAAAGAAGTCCTTTTTCATCACATTCTGAATTTAGTAAATATTTGTAAACGATTATGTTTTAAATATTCGAGTAGGCTTATTTCCAAGCACAACCTTTAAAATGCATCAAATTTAAACAATAAAAATGTCAGTTTTGCTGTTCTTTATGAGTGAGTGAAATAATTCAAGTAAGTGCCAATATATTTTTTACTTTCCAAAATAAAATATTATAGGAATTAATAAATTTTATATATTTATCTATGTATGTTAACTACCCTAATGTAGTTAAAAGATGTAAAGCTGATTTTTAACAACTTAGTAAACAAATTACAATCTGTCATTATCATCCTATTAATAGATAAAAGTAGTACGATCTTTGTAAATTTGTAGTTTTGTAATTTTGTAATTCGAAATAACCAATCACAGTGCAGCGTTGGAACACGTCAGCAATGACGTCACGCCGATGTTTAAAGATGGCGTCTCTACTATTTTCTCCACTTCACCACAACGAATCGCGATTACACAATTATTATCAGCGTATTGAGATTTTCTTTCCCACATAAATGAAGTTTACACTGAAATGCATGAAGTTCATGCGTCAAAATTTATCAGAGAGTTTGTAAAACCTCGGTTTTACATAATTTCGGCTGTGTCGCCGCTCTCTCAATACTCAACAAGTAGGAGAGAATGACGATGCACATGCCCTCATTGTTGCCCAGACAGGATTATTGGTATTGGCTGTTGGACATTCGTTATTATTACTGTTATTGTTGAAACTGGTAAATCAATTTTTTATTTTCTTTTATTTTTATTTTAACAAAATTTGGCTTAGTCGTTCAAATTATATGTGGGCTGGTTGCGAAAGTCATGGCTTTTAAAAAATGAGCTTAGAACATCATTTTCAATCTTGTGTGTTTCAAAAATTTCAGGATATTTCAAAAATGTGGCATTTCTTTTTATTTCCGTTAATATTGCTTCAATTTCGACGAACCTATTCTTTTAGGGCAGAAGGTTGCCATTATATTTTATAATGAGAAATCGCAGCGCTCGCTACTACGAAAGTGGTAAATCAATTTTTTTTTATTTTAACAATATTATAATATTTTAACAAATAAGCTGATATTCAAATTGCATATGGGCTGTTCTGGAAGTCATGGCTTCTAAAAAAATTAGCTTAGAACTTCTTTTTCAATCTTTGTTTTTCAAAAATGTGGAATTTATTTTACTTCCGTGAATATTTCACGGGTCGCAACTAGTGTTACTAATTCTGTAATTAAGTTGTACATATACTATACTGTAACTGTATGTTATTCCATCAGATGGCGCTTCACTGCTGTGGACGATCAAAAGACACTTAATAATTAAAACAAAAAATATATAGAATTAAAACTATTTATTAAAAATTGAGTATTTTCTCGTGAGGGTTTCAAACTTTGCTTGATATTTTTTTCCCCATCAATTTGATATCGTGTGACCTTATTACCTAATTTTAAAATTAATTGTGTCTTGGTTAATACATATTCCATATTTTTTTTGCCGGAAATTCCCGTCTACATAGAAGTCTAGATTCTCCCAAAAACCCATTAAAATCACTTCCATCACAAGGAAATAAAGTATTAGAAAGTGTTCAGTCCATTCCTGTGCTTAGATTTTCAACGTTAATGTTGTCGATGTCTTTTTATGTAATTCATAAACGTTGTCGATGTCAAGAGAGCGTCTTGAAATGGACTCGACCGCTGTTTTTCCAGGAAATCGGGTGCGGTTCGAGCGAGCGTTGCCGTGCGCTGAGCACCGTCAATTTAATGACAACGAAGAGATAAAATTTTATGGAGTGTAAAAATGCTGGACTCCCTTTTCGCGAAGGTGCGGGTGGTTCCGTTAATTACGATTGACAGACAGGGTTGCGAGTGGCCTACATACTTATTACCTTGGGCCTTCGTTTACGCAGTCTGATAGTGCAAATCGGCTTTCAGTGGCTGATTTATATGCTAAGGATTATGGACAAATATCTCTATCAAGTGAAAACAGCCCCTGTCTGCTCCAAAATGAGAGACACTGTTACTGAAACAACAAGCAGAATAAACGCATTTCGGGTGTTGATGTAAATCAGTCCTTCTCAAATAGTGTGGCGCGAGACCATTAACGAAATGATGATTATGATATGCAATTTTAATGTACTTCTAAAACTGAATAATTGGTACAGTCCCATTCATTATATCGGTGAAGGCTAACCAATCGTTATCATTTTCTTTCCTCACTAGGATTATTGGTTGATGGCTTCTGGAAGGTCGTTGTGGGTTGCTCCCGTTGCTTACATCTTATTCGTCTTCACCCTACAGTGTTGTATTTTATTATTTTTTTGGTTCTTACATTATATTTTTTTTTTTTCTTTTTTCGATTTCATAAAAAGTTTGTTTTTATGCTGTGCAATTGTATTTTTAACTTCATTTGTTCTGTTTTCAGCAGCCGCCATATTGAAAAACCAGTAAACGGAACTATGCGGAGTAACTAATGCTCAGTCGCTTTACCGTATACGAAGCTGTCACGTGCCTCCGAAGATATAGTGAACGGACTATAATAGACAAATGCCCAGTTTTTGTTGACGTTTCAATTGCCGACTTCGACTGCGGAAGTAGCAAGCTCTCACTGCTATTTCAGGTGTATTTGTGAAATTTCATTCAATAAATAAATAAATAAATAAATAAATACATAATTTACGTTATTTTACAGCAGTGTCTTTACGATCTCTTTAATCTTTAAAAGTTAATTTAACAAAACATTGTCGATCTTCCAGAGTCAATTTGGTTTGTTCACACCGGAAGTGCATTTAGATCCCATCCACTTATTGTCCTCAAAATGAAAGATGACCGGCGGAAGTTTGAACTGCGCAGCCCTTCCGGTAGCTGATCAATTATGTTTTCCTGTCACAATGGACGCCCGTCGTCTGTTTTCACTGAGAAAGACATGTTGATAACGCCAAATTAAAACTTCTCTCGACTATTTACCGTTATTTCAATACCAGTTGCTAACAATAAGTATTTATATAAATAAATAAATATATATTATTTATAAATACAATGCTCTTTTGCAAAGTAACAAGCCTTTACCGTAATGGCGACGTCCAGTGATAAACTCATACGGAAGTGCCTGACCAGAGTAATCGATGATACATGCGCAGATCTCACAAAAACAGGGCGGCCATCATTCACTGGGAGCACAATACATGACTTTATTATTTGCAGAAGATTTCAACAATTACGTAAATAATAACAATAACTTTGTATCTGAAACCACTGTCATTGTGAAAAGGGCTCCGAATGAGTAAATGACATTATGACATTAAGCAAATGTTTTTGATTTTTTTAATAACAAATTTCAGGGTTAATAATATAAAGGACCAAACACACAAAGACAAAATAGATATAAATAAATAATTGATTTAACAATGATTCGTGTTAATTAAATCTAAACCATGTTACAATTCTGATGTTTCAATTAAAAACTCGCTGCAATACAATTTACGGTGATTATTTGTTATTACATGTGAAAACTTTTTGTTATTCTAAATTATTGTTATGTTTATATCCAGATAATTGTTTATCTAACGCGCTGTAATACAATTACACGGTGATTATTTGTTATCATATTTGCTATTTATTGTTATCCTAAATTATTGTTATATTTAAATTCAATTCCGAACCTGTTTCTCTTTTCCATATTTATTTATGATCATCTGACGACGAAGGATAGAACCTTTGCAACATGTAATGTTATTTATTATGAAATTATTTATTTATATCTATTTTCTCTTTGTGTGTTTGGTCCTTTATATTAATATTTACACACACAACATGGATAATAAAATTTCAGGGTTATCTATTTTTAGAAGACCTAGACTTTTATCAAAAGAATGTCAAGTTTGCCTCTGATTTTTGACACCAAAAAGAAAATCCTAACTACTACATTTGGAAAAGCTATACACCATAACCTCGTTTTTCCGGACTAACTGGGACCTAAGGAAATCCGGAAAATCGCAAATCCGGATGATCCGGGTAATATGGGTAATAAGCAAAACAAATCCTTAAATAAACAGATAAACCGTTTATTACGATAAAAAACTATGTTTTGTAGCTTCAACGCCCTGTGACACTCTAGTAAAGCTTTCTTAAACTCGACAAAAAAGTTTTATTACCATAATTTATTGTACAATCTATGCAGGAACTGTAATTTAATCAAAATAAAAAGCGAATGTTTGGCGTACTTATAGTTATGTTCTTGTTATCATAGTTAAAATTATTATCTATGTGAACATTAAATAACAAAAAATAAAAAAAGTCTACTAATCTGATCCGGATTATCCGTAGATCCGGATCAAAGAGGGCCGGATAAACGAGGTTGTAGTGTAATTGTAATCAAATTTTAATACAAACAGTAAGTACAGCTTGCTTAAGATAAACAGTATTAATTCTTATAGAGGGGAGGGGAGACACAACACAGACTGACTGATAGCAAACTAAGCTAGAAAATATCTACAAACATTACAAAAATACATCCTACTATTTTAGTCTGTTTTATGTTTTTTCAAATTATTAGTTTTTTTTTGATGACACGCTCATCATATGTCAATATTTCTTCTTTAATGCTGGTTTAGATACGAAATGCGAAATAGAAATGAAAAAATAAATTACAAAGATAAATATAAAATAGAAATCAGATTTCATAATTGTAAAAACTATCTTTTTATTGTGATGTGTCACTGTATCTTACTGCTTTGAATCGTGTAACAATGTCAACTTTAGAAAAGTCATTCTAGAGAATGTCATCTTACATGACTTGCGTGGGATCAGCTTCAGCTTGAAAGCTGAAAATGTTGAATCCTTGCTGAGAAATGGAAAGAGTGACAAAGCAGAAATAAAGAGGATTTACTAAATGAAAATACCCAGTTCGAATTGAACACTAAAAGAAAAAAACAAGTTTCAATCTCCTCTGGAGCAAAAAACATTCAGAATTATATTCTCGTATCCGAAAATATAATCCAAAAACAAATTTTCATTATACTGAAATTCAAACTTAGGAGTGAAATGTTAATGTTTCCTTTCTAGCTAAAACTTCTAAATCAGATTGTAGTGAATAGGTAGCCAAACACTTAATGTAACTGAAACCTAAATATTAAATTTCGCAGAAAAAAAAGTCTGTCACAGCTTTGTAGTGAAAGCAAAACCAAGCGACCTGGTACAATTTACAATCTAGCAAACGTCTGATTTATTAAAAGTGGTACAAAGATTGACTGGCGCGCAAAATCGTATATTAAAGCCGTTGTAATGTCCATCACAATTTCCACCACCATCGACACACACATATTGGTTTGATGCAGAATTGTTGCAGCCCAAGCAATCCCAGTGGAAGCAATGCCCGCATTGAGTTCATTTTATATCTAAACCTATTTTGCAAAGTTCGAACTTTTTGAATAAGCGTCCAGAGATCAAATTGAGGTCATATTCGTCCTCAATGCAGTCAGTTCAGTATCGACTGACCCCAATTTTGTCTAACTATCTTTACTTCCCTGACCGGGTCAGTGTCCACCTAAAAGCCTAGATCGTAAGTAGGGCCTTTTTTTTTCTTTTATCGGGACTACAACGAGATAGGACTTAAGGGCTGTGGAGGACGTTACACACACACATACACACACACACATATACACCTAATAGCTTCTCATACAGACGTTCTTCTAAATGTAAAGGAAAATCGTCTCTGCCCATAAATATCCATGCTAATTTTCAAGCAGAACGGTTGTCAAGTTCAAAGTTATTACGAGAATAGATGAACATATACGCACAGACAAATTGATTTTATAAGCCTAGTTTACCTTAGGAAATAAGCTAAAACAATTTCCATTTCTTAATAACTTCAATTTTATTTTTTTGCTGTTACTTTTTTTTGTATTTTAAATATTTTTGCGGTCCTTTTCATAGTTTTAGATTTTATATCTATGAATTTAAGCAATCGCCTTCCTATAAATTTTTAATATTTTAACACTTAGCTCAATATTTTGAGATGCAATATTATGATTACTAAATAAAATGAAACAAAAAAATTCAAGAAAAAAACAAACAGATATCTTTAATCTTCTTGAAATTGAAAGTAAACTTTTAAATATAGATTTTACTTCCTTTCATAACATGAAAACACAGAAACATAGGATTTTATTTTTTGAGATGGACCAAGTTTCGGAACTTTTCTCCTATAGTCAAAAAAAAAATATGCGAATTAAAATCGGCTGCTCTGACAATTTAACCCAATAATAAACGAAGGAAAAATAGCATCTATTCTATATATTCAATATTTCGACATTTCGATAGAAGTCGGGGGGGGGGGGGGCAGTATCCCCTTGGCCCTTCCCGTAAATATTTCTAGGTTAAAAAATAAACGTTGAAGAACATAATCCTCTGTTACGTTTTTAATAAAAAAAATGGCGTTGGAATCGAAAAACAAATTCTTTTCCTTCTCCACAATCTTGTGGCACTCATTAAAAATCGAAATTTAGAAGCGACCAAGGATTCACTTGGGCTTGTAGTGGGATACTCTAAATTTTTAACTTAAATGAAGAGAGCTATGAAATACATAAAAAATTAATGAAACGGTACTTACAGCCTTGTCCTAGTCCTGAAGAAAGAGAAGGAATATCCTAAAAAGAAAAATATACATTATCGATCAATAATATAGTAATGGTAAATTTCAAGTAATTCAGCAATGTAGATTGTTAAAACAATACAATTGTACATTAAATGTTAGCTAACTAAAAATTAATATTGTAAATGGCCGGCATGTCCGGTCGAAACCGGTTGTGTAATATTTAATATTTAAATGTGTTTCTGGCATTTTTTAATCGAAACCCCTAAAAATAATATTTTAATGTATATTTTTAATATTGTCTCCATTTTAATTACATGTGTTTATGTTACGTATATGGCAGGCTAGATTACAGAATAGTTATGTTTTAGATAATGTTTATAGATTTTATTCAAGGGCTTTTATTTGCATTGATCCTAATTATTTATCTCATTCCTTATCTTATTCGTTATTTAATTGGATTTTATATGACATTCATCGAATAAAGAAAATTTATCAGACCTGAAAGATGAAACGTTTTGTAGAAGATTTAGAGAGGTTTTTGGTACATGTCAGAGCAGTAAATATAAAGAGATAGGGGTAATAAATCGGCCCCATCCACTTCCAAACCAAAAAAAAAAAAGTTCACTTCCTGTTACTCTCTTTTACTCAGTTTAGCTTTGAACTGTTCACCTTTCTTTTCTTTCTTTCATTTTCGTTAATCTCCAACGACTACTTCTTGTTCGTTACATCTGATCAACAATATTTGCGTTGATACATTAAATTTCTTTCTTTGCGATTTATAATGATATAAGAGCAAAAGAGGCTAAGCTGCGCCAGGGACAAGGTATCTAATCAACGATAAATCAATGTAAGGCAAAAAAAATGTATATACAAGAGAAAAAGAAACATCCAAGCCTACGACTGGATTCGAACCCAGATTCAAGAATAACAGGCTCAGCTGAGCCCGAACGCTACGATCAGATCTGCAGGTATTCTAAAACAGGAAGATGAAATTGTCTTCAGTGCTTGGTAGGAATCCTCAAGGAGAGAAAAAGAATTCCTTCAGAATTCTCTATTAATATCTCTAAGTCTCAAGTCCTATCCAAACTTGTACTCATTGAATACTTATTGTTCAAGTTATTCATTAAGTAAATTTTTACGTGTGGATTTGTTTATGACCAACCTTCCGAAAACATCCACCAGGAGACATGATCAACACCACGTCAGCTGATGCAAATCAGGAAAGAAGCTACGGGGATTCTGCAAGGACTCCTTTCATTATTTCTCAATTATAAATTACCTGTTCCTTGTATGTCCAGCCACTTGAAAAAAACTTCTCTATAGTTTAAACCAGGTCGTGGTTATTGTATCTCACTGCATATGAAATCTTTAATAATTAATCACGTATTTATATATGACAGCAAGTTATTCATTAAGATTTCATATTAATATTCAAGATTATTCATTTATATTTCGTACATTTTTAGCAATATTTTTTTTTCTATGACATAACTCCTGAATCTCGAGGACTAATCTGGTTAAACTCTACATTTCTTGCTATTAAAATGAGTCCATTTTGTAAGATAAAAAACAAGGACTTCGCCAGTCAACTTCTCCGTTTTCTTTCCTCTGCCTACATTGTACTCCTCCTCCTCCTTCTTCTTTTCTTCTTTCCAGAAGCTGGGAATTGTCGTCTCGTCTAATCCCTACAGTTTGTAATGATGATCAGTCTTTGGTAAAATTAATGGCATCGCTGACAACTGGGATACGTTTGCTCTAAAGAGAAGATCTCTGGAAATGACGCCAGACTCTTGAACGACAACCCCTAAACCGTTCGTTTAACCGCTAATCTCCATCACGAATCTTGTTCTAAAGACTATCCCCTCCCTCCCCTACACTCGTTTCCAATCCTCCCACCGACAGAAACATAATTTTTATCAATTAAAAAAGTGGAAAGAAGAAAGGAACGGCTCAACGTTTTGAAGGGTGAGATTCTGAAGGAAAAAACTTCAGAGAAGTGAGATCTGGGATCCAGAGAAACTTGTCTTGGGCTTCTTTCTCTTCTCTGAAAATTCAAGTTGATTTGCAAGTTTAAAAGTCGAAGGAAGGAACGTTTGTTTAAACTCTTTGAATTTATAAAACTTTGCTTATCTTGGAAAAAAAAATACAAAAGCCTTGAAAGTGTCGTGATTGTTACAGAGGATCTTTCACATCCATTGACAGAAAGATCTTGTACCTTGCTTGCGGTTTTCACTAAACTGTATAAAAGATATACCAACATTCCTTTACTGTCAATTATGAATGCGTTTTACTTTTTTTCTTTTTTAACTTTAACCCATCCATTTTCACTCGTTTAAAACACCCATGAGTCACTTACAACTATCTAAGAAAGAATTTGTTTTCTTTTTTTAATTTGAGATTTAACTGATTAATTTCTAGACGAGATGTTGTCACCACGCTGACTTGTTCTACATTACTGTGGATTCAATATTAACTTAATACATTTGATATTAGCAGTGTGACTTGTTTCCAAGTCAAAGCAACTAGGACTATCGATAAAAATAACACCAAGACAGTTAACATTTAAGATTAATGATATACAAAACTTCTAAATATTGACATATTTAATCCTTGCCTCGGATTAATATCAATAATATATACATTCTTCAAGCTAATCAATCTTACTTCTTCTCTCTTATTATCTCATGTAATTAAGAGAGTTCTTAAGGAAATGATTAAGCCCATCTTTTGCACAGAACCTTGTATTTGCACATTACCTGTAGTCGAACATGGATATTTTATTCCTTGTCCACCTTGGATGTAGGATTCAAATCCGCCTTTAAATGATTCAAATGATCGATTCCAAATTCTTTCTGCATCGCCGAAAATTCACCATAATCACCACTAAGAAAATATTGCTTGGTATCTTTCATTATTAACTTTAATAAATATTTCTTTGCAATTTTTATTAACCGTGTAGATCACAAATTAATTATATGGAATATTTTTACTTAACGGAACTTTGCATATCCCTAAACACAAAACGATGCTTTTTCGACGCAATCTTGTTTGAAACTCCCTAAAAACCATCTGTCCATTGCAACAATAGAACACTTTTGATCTTAACACACGGCTATTAAATCATTTTCATGGTTGGCTTAAATTCGTTTAAATGAAATCCTTGCATTTCATTTAAACACTGATAATAATAATTAAAATATTTATTTGCATTTACATGATATATTCATAATATCACAACAATTACTGATTTCCACACTGGGGAATAGCGGCGCGAAAATGTCAAAGATGTTGTTGGGGGAATCAAATAGTCCAATGTAAATAAAACTCGGCAGGGTTTCCTAATGAAATATGAACATTCTAAGACGTATAATACATTCTAAGACAAAAACCTACAATGTCCTTTGGAGCTACGACCTATAAGGATATAAAGAAAAAACTTCATTTTAAAATCATATAAAAAGTAATTATATTTCTTTAAAGTAGTAAAGGAACTGTCTGTTCCAGTGTTTATAGGTAGAGTAAATGGAAATGTATTTCTGTTTTCCATTCTTAAAAGTTGGGTTTCTAGGGTAAATAGTGCTGAAGTTGTCGTGTTACACTCAGATTGACAGACAGTTTATTTAGAATTTTTTTCCGCGTATTACGAACGTTAGAGAAAATCTATAATATCCATTAGGAATTCAATTTTCCAGGAAAGACAGGAAAAATATTATGACTTAAGGCATTATTATCTCAATATATAAAAAAATTAAAAAAATAGCATAATTCTATATTAATTCTGTTCGTCCTTCCAAGAGTTCGAACACTGTAATTAAATATCACTATAATGTAATTCAATTAAAGAAGTTCAACGCTATAATTGAATATCTCATTTTTAGTACAAAGTCATTTCAAGGTTCTTTTTTTATCAAATTAGCAATGGTGATAAAATACTTTTTAGTTTTTAAATATCAACAATAGTTGATATTGAAATTTAGAAATATTAAAGTAGTCTCATTTGCTTTTGTTCAAGAGGATACGATCAATGTTGAATTTAAAAGCAGCTAATTAATTTGAATTTCTAATAAAAAATGAAATAAATTAATTGTATTATTGTTTTTGTTCTTGTTTTTTTTTTAAAGCAAGTTTAACGTCCTTAATTATTCATAAATGGAGAGAGAAAATCGCCAACCGGACAATAAATATGCCTTAGCACATTGAGCCAACATCAACGGGAATTCTGTACAGCTGTTTCATCCTTATTAGGAATCATCAGCAGAATATACCCTTGGTGTTTGGCTCAGATGCGCGAAAGCTTTACCTAAAAGCATTCTGGATCCCGGGAATGGGCCGCCGAGATAAAAAACAATAAAATAAAAAATGATCCTGAAAGATCCAATGTGTTAACCCCTTGTCCTTGAAGGCATAGTTCTTGTTTTTTTTGTTTTAGGTTTTTTTGGAAAAAGAATATTTGGAATCAAAACGTGTATATATATTATTTTGAACATATGCTATTCTTTTTTTAAGTTTAATATAATGTAGAATGCATACCTCAAATTAATATTAAACAATAGAACATAAAAAAGTAAGGCATTAATGTATTAATACTATATTATCAAAAATACTGTCAGTTTTTGAAAAGGTAATTTCAACAATCGTGGGAATCAATGTGGAGCCTCCACAATGAAGCAATAATAAATTCACCTGTATTTTTTTAGTGCTTTTTTTTGGTGCTTGTTTTAGTTTCGGTGGCTCCACATTGATTCCCAAAATTGTTCCTATTATCCTCTGTATCGAGACCTCGCTATTTACTGAAAACAAGGCTGATGATCGCCAAAAAGCGTGAAACAACTGTTCTAGGATGCCACCTAGCAAACACTTGGTGTCGCCCGTTGACATTTAAGATAATTTTAAATTGCAGATTTATTTGTTTAAAACATAAATAATTCTTATTCGAATTTCATTTTGTGGAATTCTAATTCAACCTGTTATTATTATCATTTGGTGAGATTTCTCTGACATAGAATGTTCATTAGGAATTATCCATTCTTCTATCCAAAGTGTAGCAGCTTTTACGACTGCTTCTTCCTTGCAATGTCTCTGTAACAAGTTGCGCTTAAAACCATTGAAAGTCATTCTATTACTGCAATAAAAGTCGTCATTCTAAAGATGAAATCTTCCAGGAAAACCAATCGATGATTCAAAGGAATCATGACAAAAAAAAGAAGAAGAAGAAATCGTTCTTCATCTTAGGGGTAAGGGCGTTCCTCGCAACCAATGAGAATGGTAGCTACAAATTAAGTTGGGCCGCCCTCTGATTGACATTTACGAGGCCATCAGTGAATGCTTGGATTTACTGCTAACCTGCTTTGATGGAACCACGAGGGTCTATTTTCACTGGTACAACAGCGGATGGCAAAAGACAAATACACAAGGACAGAAATCAACTGTAAGTTCACTTCATTCAGGATTTTATTGATGGTTAATAATTTAAAAACTTACTTAAAGGTTAATATTTGTAATTGGCTAAATTACAATTTATTGTTGAGAATGTTAAATAACGGCAGATAAAGAATATAGTTTTTTCCTCATATTTGAATTGCAGAAAATCATTTCCTTGTGTTATGTATTACCCTTAAAAAAAACACTTTAAAACAATTTAAATGTTTATGATACAAATCAATATACTGTAGCACTGTTTTTTAAATTGTAACATTTATAATTAATGTATCAAGCTTTTTAAGCTAATTTATATATATATATATATATATATATATATATATATATATATAAATTACCACTCAGTTTTACATTTCCATAATATATTTTATATATATATATATATATATATATGGAAACGACAACAGTCAGAATCTATCATAGACTATTTTATAGCCAATAAGAAGACTTCAAGGTTATTTTTAGATGTGAGATCTTACAGGGGTAGTGAAATTGGATCAGACCATTTCAGACTGTATTTATCATAATCAAATTTTCGGATTTTCTATTGTCATTTTCAATGTTTTGTATTATTGTTTTACAAAGTATCTTTTTATTATATTTTAAAAAATATGTTTCATTATTATGTGAATATAGTTTTAGTTTTACACCTTCATCAATGTTTTACTCCACTTCATCAACCTTACTAAGAATATTATAGATTTATTCTAACTTTATTACATCCAATTGTCTACATAGAAGAGAAACACAAAAGGTAACATAATTTAAAGTTTAAGTTTTCAATGAATGTTCTAGACTCTTATTAAGGCGTTGTTAAGATGTTAATTAACCCTGAACTAAAACATCTAGAGATTCCAATTAGCTTGAGATTAAAGACAATCCAATTAGATTATATTTAAGTTTGGACCCGGTAACCTAGTAAAATTGGTGCCGGTCTGCGCGCTTACTATAGAGCAAGGTTCAATTTCTTGCGAAGATAGGGAATACTTGCACCAGATGGGTATAAAGTTTACCCAACCCCCATAAAAAAAGGGGACCTTTCCTTTCCAGAGTTAAAGGAGAAGAGCGTAGGACTGACCTGCCTACCCTAAACTCGTCCTGATGGTGGAGAGTCATCGGGAGCCTATATGGCATGTTATCATGTAATCAAGAGATATGACAAAAAAAAATTTTTCTACTAACATCTTATTAACAGGATCTTAATACGTTTTCTTTAGAAAGCACTTTTGAAAAAAAAGCTTTTTTCAAAAATAAATCCTAATGATAATTGGCAGGAAATGTGAACCTCCAAGAATAAAAGAAAAAAGAAAAAATGTACTTTAAAAATAAAATATAGAAAATTCATGTGCTAGCTGATGAACGCTAATGAGCGTGAAATAGCTGTCCTGAGATGTCACCTCGTAAAATACTGGGTCTCAACCTTTCAATGTCTCAACCTTTTAAAAATAAATTCTCTTTCTAAAATTTAATATCAGAAATAAACTGAAAGAAAAAGCAATATAAGTTAAAATCAACTTATCTAATTGAGTTTAGCTTTATTTTGTAATCATATGCAATGCTGTTTGTCGATCCGAATCTCTTTGTCTTTTACTGGAGAAGTAAATACGAAACATAAGCTATTTAATCAGTGTAATCCTCCTTTCCTTCGGGCGTCTCGGGACAACGGATTTGGAGATTTTCTTAGACCACCAAAAGAGGTCAGTTTAAACTCCTGCTCACAAAATGTATAAGACATTTGAATCTACTGCTTTTGTTTCGACGAAATACAAGAATAGAATTTTGATTGTTGAAGTTTCCTAAGACCCCCGTTAGAGCTTAGCCTTTGAAAACAAAAAGCTTACTTAATTTCGAGTTTTGTAAAGTCACGATGTCAAATTCATCATTTCTTTTTGGAAATCTTTAATATTTTATTCCCTGCAATGTTTGTTAATAAAGGCAGATATCTTCTACTTATTATTTTCGAATTGCAATTAATGATTGGTTATCTCGACTGCTGGGGCCTGTTAACCAAAATGGTAAGATATCTGAGTGCGATTCTCAGTGGAAGTTGAGATTTTCCTAAAAACAATTCTCCTCTGGACGGCTCCTAGGTTCACTCAGCCCTCTGTAGAATGGGTATCCGTTTTCTTTCCCGAGAATACAGGTGGGAAATAAAGTTGGAGTTTTAAAATTGATTGAGTTTGCAAAGTCTTAGTATTCAACTTGAAAATGTTTCTTCTTTGTTTAAATGCTCACTACGCTAAAACGGCTGGACGGGTTTCCTTAAAAGATTAGTACAATGTTCATTTATGGTCAAACTTAAAATAGGGACACTATTATTTTGGTCCCCTCTGCCCCATCTTTATCTGTCGCTACTGGGGGATTGGATATTTGAGCGTATTTCTAATCATATCCAAGTATAGTAAAATAATCCAAACTCTGTAAGATTTGTAATATTGCTGTAAGATTTGTTAAGGACCATCATAAATATAGACAGTCTAAATGAGGAAAGGAATTTGAGCCCTTACTTCAATTACTTATAAACTACATTACTTAAAAATAAAATAACTTAACCCTTTTTAAGAGCTATTTTTCATCTGAATAAAATTCCTGAAGAATAAAAAAGGAACTCTCATGAATAAAATTAGAGATTTCTAATTATAAACGGAAACTGATCAAAAAGTTCTATAGCAAAAGGAACGGTAATTAATTGTACAATATATTATTATTATCCTATTGCAAGCGTCGTTATTCTTAAAAAAAAAAAAAAAAAAAAAAAAAAAAACAACAACAACAACAACAAATAAACAAATCTGCAAGCTATGATTGTTTAGTAATTTATTATCAACACGCTGAAAGATGAAACTTCCAGAATGCAAAGCAGATTATAGATTGTCCTTTCCTGGCCCTTCGCTGACATTAAAATAGAAGAGGTCGCTTCTCTTCTATTTCAATGTTAGCGAAGGGCCAGGAAAGGACAATCTATAATCTCTTTGCATTCTGGGAGTTTCATCTTTCAGCGTGTTGATAATAGTAATTTAGTGATTCCTAGTAATGTACTGTAATGGCCGCTTTACATGCTCTTAAAATCCTGCCTCCAACCGGCAAGTTGCTCGAAAAACTTACACACTTGCTTGAAAAAACCTGCAGCTTGCTCTAAATACATCATGATCCAATTTTAGGCAAGTTTTAGAAGCAACTCGACATCAGTGCGTTTAGAGGTGAGAAAAGTTTATTTGAAAAACTACGACAGCAAAAACTTCACGCTCGAATCTGGATATCCTCTGTTCGTGGTTTCCATCTATGGTTTGATTCACAATCTTTTCTTCTGCCAGGATTTGTTTTTCTTATTTTCCTTTATCTCTGCTGTGAAATGAGCTATGAATTAATATCAAAAGTAAAGCTGCAAAATCAACTTGTTTATCTCTTCGCCGAACGGCACTTCAAATCGCGATCTCAACCAGAGCAAAACAAGAGTTGTTCTTCTCCTTAAATAATGTCCTGACGAAGCTCTATGCATAAAAAGATGAAATGTAGACGAAGATTAAAGATGTGTTTTTAACAGAAGATTTTAGTGTATAAAGGCTTGTTTTGGTTTCATTTACATCAAATTATAACACATTATGATGAAATATTGGGTTGGCCAAAAAAGTTCGTTCGGCTTTTTTTCGTAAGTTGGCTTTAGTAGCGCTTAGGTGTCTTTAACGCCATTCGACGCCATTTTGTTAGATTGTATTGTGACAGTTGTCGTATCAGCGTGCATTTAAAACAAAAACTGATCAAAATTGGTAAAGTTTGTGTCGCCAATTGAAAATTGAAGATGTAATAAACTAAGCACGTAGGACCGCTTTTTTTTTTTTTTTTTTTTTGATGACCAGGTAAATACTGCTACAACTTGGCTGGGAAACTCTGATTCCATCCGCCATATTCACCAGACATTGCACCTTCGCATTTCCATTGATTTCGGTCTTTACAAAATTCTCTTAATGGAAAAAATTAAATTCCCTGGAAGATAGCAAAGGCACCTGGAACATTCTTTTGCTCAAAAAGATGAAAAGTTGTTGGAAGATGGAATTATGAAGTTGCCTGAAAGATGTTAGAAGGTAGTGGAACAAACCGTTGAATACGTTGTTCAATAAAATTATTGGTGACAATGAAAAATGTGTCTTTTATTTTTACTTAAAAACCGAACGAACTTTTTGGCCAACCCAATACCTCTAGTTTACATGCTTTAGAAGTGCGGGAGTATAGTACCATTTAGTCTGCTTTAGAAACAGAGTAAATGATAGCATATGTGAGAGTCATAGTCCAGTCAAGGATTTGAATTTAATTAAAAATTAATTGTTAAGAATTATCATTGCAAAATTATCAGTTAAATACCAAAATATAAGTAAATCACTGAAAACATATATTTTTTTAACTTTGAGAAAATCTAAACCCAAAATTAGCATTACCTCCAAAAACAAATCAGTAATTTAAGCACAAGCTTTGAATTACTCTTTGAGCAATGCAATTGTGTAAATTATTCACCTTAAAACCAATTTCCGTTGTAACTCCATTTGCTGATTATAAAATGTCCAGGGAAAAGCAGCGAACTCGTAATCATTTGCAAAAACATTCATCTTTCGGAATCTTCGCGGCAAAAGGCAAAAGCAGAGAACAAACATTGGAGATAATTCAATTCCTTGTGATTCTCTCTCCGTTGTCGTATGCTTTTCAGCGCTGGCATCGCTTAATTTCATTTTCAAGAATAAATGGCAGTGTTTTCGTTGCGAATATCAGTCGTAAATAGGGACTGCTGCCTGTGTTCTTCAGCTGCGGTGCCCTTGTTGCTAAGAAGTCTTTTAAACGGGATAGGGCTTTTATACGGGATATTCCATGATCGGAAAACTTGTTGTTAAGGCAGAAACTGTAAAACGAGACTTGCGTTGTAATAAGAAATTAGGCTAAATCTTTTATTGAATACACACTGGAGCTCATCCACGGCGATTATACATTCTGCAGTAAATGCAATGCCCTGGATGCCAATGAACTGGGACACCTTCCCCTCAAGATATTATTAGTCTTGAACTGAATACAGTCCATCTCAGGTTTGTTTAGACCACTGTTAGGTATCTAAGAATGATATTGATAAATGTTCTAGTTCTTTTAGATCACAATAACTATGAATTTTAATTCACGTTATTCATTGTTGCGATGATCTAAGAGAAGGAAATTGTACGATAATGTCATTTCTATCATCTAACAACAACTTACTGATTCTGAAGCGGATTATAGAGTAGCGATACAGAAATATGTTCCAACGGAGCTCAAAAATATCTTAACTCCACTTCTAGGTGAATGCCAGAGAACCCGAAGCTCAAGGTGTTGTACAATGGTCAATATTACAACAAAACTTCCGATGTGGCCCTTGGTATCACGAGAGGTAAGGCTCCCTGCTCCATGACCAACGGGACTATGATGAGGCTAGGTGGTCAATCTCGATACGTGCCCGCCTTTAAACCTCGGGGAAGAACTCCTTATCTAAAGGATAGAGGGTTGAGTGGATCCTAGGAACCGTCTGGTGGAGAAGTCAGTGTGGAAAATACCCGACCTCCGCCAGGGTCGCGGATTGATCATCCAAGTGTAGTCAAGCGTCTAATCAATTGGCTGCCGAACCCACAATGATCAAATAGATATTGGAAATTGAATTTTTTATTGAATATTTTTGTCACCCTTTAAATTTTCACTGTTACTAGATACGGGAATTATTAAAAGAATGCGATAACATCTCTATCTTCACGGCCATAACATATGATGTATTTTGCGTCGCGTGGCTACATAAATCATATACGTGCATCATTCGCGTACATCAAATAAGTGTTTTTTGTTTTCTGTTTTCTGGAAATCTATTTCCAGCACTAGCTTTTTTTCAATACATGTAGGTTTTTTTCAATCGCGGAGGCAAATTCTCTAATGGTGATTTTTTTTTTGGCTGGATACTGGAAAAGGTTTTTTTTTTTTTAATTTAATAAAATGTAATGTTGGAAAGGATTCGTGAATCCAAACAGATTGGGAACCACTGATATGGTAAACATGAGATTAACATGAAGTTAAAATGTTTCTGTACCTGTAGAAATACTGAATTAAACTTTAATTTTTATATAGTTTGAATAACATTACTTTTCCCAATCAAATATATTTATAAAAAAAAGATGAAAACAGTTAAATAAAAAATATTTTAAAAGCAGATAATTGTAATTATATTTGGTTACAAAGTGGAGTAATTTTATTTTTCAAATAATCCTAACTAAACTTTAAACAATAAAACAATCTTTGATAAAAAAATTATCAATTATTATTAACCATTTAATGTTGATATAATTAAGAAGAAAATCAGAAGACTTTTCCTTTCTTTGCTTAAAGTCTGAAAGAAGATTGAAAAGATCTTAAACTTTCAACTAAATCTTTGATGAAATATTTACTTCTCTATAAATGTAGGTTATTCTTCGTTGGATATTTTTCAATCGGAGTCTGTACGTGTTCAAACATTACAGCCACGATTTGAAAAAGAGGGAAAGAAAGAAAGAACGAAAAAAATAGAGGGGAGGGGAAGGTTGGGAGTGGGTGGGAAAAAGGGAAAAAAAAAAAGTTACGTTTACAGACTGAATCCAATAAAAGAAACATGTCTGTCGTTCAGAGGGAAAATGCAAAGGGTAAAACGCTCTAATCCAGCCAGCAACGCTGCATTAGATAGATTTCATCGATTTCTTATTGTGACGATTCGGAAGCTTCTAGATTCCTAAGTGACATATCGACGAAAGCCCCAGTGCTCGTAGGAAAATCGTCTTCAGACCCGAGGATCAAAGAGAAAATTATTCGGCACATAGTAGCACTGGTGTAAGCAAAAGCTTTAGTAGGAGTCCAAAAACGATGGTGATTTTCTTCCCTATTAGAAATATGGTACAAGTTGAAAACTATATTAATTATTAATAGATCTTGTAGAAAGTTAAAAATGTATCGAATGTTAGTGGATGGTCTTAAATTAGAATATTATGTTTATCTGGAAGTATATTATTTTTCTTTAAAATAATTATTAAAGTTTAAAATAATAATTTTTCTTTAGAAATGTTGTAATACAGAGTAAACTTGTTGTTTCCACTTTATTTAATACATTTTAAGAAGAGATCAGGAAACACAACTCTTAAAAAAATAAATGACTTTTTAACTTGTTTCGGGAATTAAATGTTTAAATGTTAATTACAAGTATGCCTAAAATTTGGTTGGAAATTGTAAATTTTAGCTTTTAATGTTTAATTTTAAGGAATTTTAATCATTAAACATTAATGTTATCGATTTTTTTTTTAATATTACAATTTAAAGTCAATGAATTGTGATTTACTTTTGTTCCAAGGTTTTTTTAATGTAATTGGTATCATATAAGAATCCAAATAAAAGGTTTTTACTATGAATTCAGTAACTGCAGTGGTGTTTTCCGTTACCATGTGGCCAAAGCACATGTTGGCAAAGCATTTATGAAATTTCAGGGGAAATATATGCTTTTCAGAAAATAATCGCACAGAAATAAAAATTTGTTTGAAAAAACCAAGGGCTTGCTTTTTCTTTCAATAAACATGGCTCATTAGCTAATAAGTACGTTTAATTTTCTTAAATTTTATTGTGATTACTTTTGTGAATTATTTATTTAAACGCTTATAACAAGCATCATCCTGTACGCTTTGATTATAATTGAATAGAACTGTATTGTCCTCCCAATGAATGATGACCGGCGGAAGTTTGAACTGCGCAGTCCTTCCGGTAGCTGATCAATTATGTTTTCCTGTCACAATGGACGCCCGTCGTCTGTTTTCACTGAGAAAGACATGTTGATAACGCCAAATTAAAACTTCTCTCGACTATTTAGCGTTATTTCAATACCAGTTGCTAATAATAAGTATTTATATAAATAAATAAATATATATTATTTATAAATACAATGCTCTTTTGCAAAGTAACAAGCGATTCGCACAATGGCGGCGTCCGTCTTACAATCAGACGGAAGTGCCTGACCAGACTAATCGATGATACATGCGCAGATCTCACAAAAACAGGGCGGCCATCATTCATTTTTTTTACTTTAGTACAATGATATATCAAAACTTTTTAGTTGAATACTATAACAAGTAATTTAGATTTGTTGATTTGCAAAAACCAATCATCTCTTTGTTTTTCTGTCTATTACAGAGGTGGCAAAGCTGCGGCTCTTTGACATATAATATGCGGCTCGCGAAATACACTCATGGACAAAAAAATTAGCGCACCAAGAAGGAGTCGTCAAAATGAAACGAAAATTTACATACGTAACGACTACTTTGATATAAGTAAATGATTAGAAAATCAAAGAAAAAGGATAATTTATTTCAGAGAAAAAGGCAAAAGAACGGAGGAGTTAATACTCCGTTGGACCCCCTCTAGCGCGAATGCACGATGCGATACGATCGGGCATTGAGTCATACAAGTTCTGTATGATGTCTTGAGACATTTCGTTCCATATTTGCTGTAACCTTGCCTCTAGTTCGTTCAAACTCGTGGGATGCCCAACTCGTCGTCCCAAATGATCCCAGATATGCTCGATTGGAGACAAATCTGGGGATCGGGCAGGCCAAGGAAGGGTAGTAATAGTGCGGAGACAGTCTTGTGACACCCTTGCCGTATGAGGCCGAGCATTGTCTTGTTGAAAAATGGCTCCTGGGAGCCGTTGCATGAGTGGCAACACAAGTGGTTGCAGGATTTCATGAACATACCGCTGGGCTGTCATGGTGCCACGGAACAATACTAGGGGTGACTGTGTATTGTAGGCAATGGCACCCCATACCATCACACCAGCTGTGGGAGCGGTGTGTCGCTGTACAGCAAAGGCAGGATTGAAGCGTTCACCACGGGCTCTCCACACACGAACACGATTGTCATCACTGCCGAGATTGAATCTGGATTCGTCGCTAAAGACGACCTGGTTCCATTCCGCTGCAGTCCAGTTTCCTCGTGCGCGGCAAAACTCCAAACGGAGGCGTCGATGGGTGGGCGTCAAGGGCAGTACACGTAATGGGCGCCGCGATACCAACTGTTCTTCAGCCAGGCGCCTTCGTATGGTTCGAGAAGACACAGCGGCCCCTAGTGAAGGTGCTACCTGTGCCTGGATGGCGGGCGATGAAGCAGTTGGCTGTACGCGTGCATTTCTGACTATGTGGCGGTCTTCTCGACGACTGGTCTGTCGAGGGCGTTCTGAGCCTGGTCTTCGTGTACATGACATCTCTCGGGTCCACTGGTCCCATCACCTCCTCACAACACAATCAGAGCGGCCTAATTGACGAGCTACTCGCCTAGCTGACCACCCAGCTTCCATCATCCCGACGATTCTCCCTCTCTCAAACTGCGACAACTGCGTATACTGTCTTCGAACACGGCGTAATGGCATGTCTACCTCAGCTCTTCCTTTGTAAATGATTCAGCACACTCAAACAAGCTTTGGTTACCTGTTTTATACTCCACAGAGTACGATGTTCAACGCCCTCTACCGACTATATGTAATGCGCAATCACGCTGCATTTCTAATCATTTGCATATCTCCCCGACATGTACCTTCACTGCAAGTTTCGTTACGATCCCGCAATTATTTCTTGGTGCGCTAATTTTTTTGTCCATGAGTATAGTTTGACTGATCTCCTTTTTGCGTCAGAATTAATATAAAAGATAAATAATAATTTTTAAGCCTTTATAATTATTTACTGGATATAAACTGAGAGTCCACTAGATTAATACTTAAGTTTAATGTCTATGGTTGAGTAAATATATTTAAGAATTTAAAATCCTAATTTTAATGCTGGGATTTAAGTCAGGGATTAAAGAATTTTCGGATTTTGCTAAAAAGTTTTCTGGAGTTCATTACCATTTTAAACACTTTCAATAAAGTTAAAATAATAACCAGTGGGGATTTTGAAAACATAATGCGTACTTTGTGATTATTGAAACCAAAAAAAAAAAAATAATAGTTTAAAAAACTAAATATATTAAAATATGTAGTTAATTAGTTCTCCATACTTGTACTTCTTATATATGTATATATGTATGTATGTCTGTGTGTAAAAATATCTATATATATAATTTAAATATTCAAGGCAATTCACAGTATCCGTCATTATAGCCTACTGGTCAGTTTTTTATACAAAGTATCATTCAAAGGACCGTTTGCCGCCGCTTATTATAAATAAATAAATTTATAATCTTTGTTAGTTTCATTTGTATTCACATTTTTTTTTTTATGATAAATAAAAAATAACTTTTCTGAAAGTAAATATCCTATATTTTCATTTCTCTGCAATACCATCGATATGATGGTATGGTATGATATGGTGTGAAAGTATGGTATATATTCCAAAATCCGATGAACTTTCGATCCTAAGAATTCCGGAATACAGATGTTCAACACTAAATGTCGTGAAGGGAAGGATTTCTGAATATCAAACATTTTTTTTATTTAAAATGATCGTTATTGTGCCCTTTAATGTTTTGCTGCTTAAATATAAAATCAATATTTCGGAAAGAAAACATAATTTTGTACATCTTTTATCACTTTTTTATATAAATAAAAGAAAGCGTAAAGGCTTTTGTTATTTTATTGTTATGATTATGTCATTATAAGCTAGCCTATAAATAAAAGCCTAAAAGGGAAGTAATACGAGGGGAACATAAAACATCCGTGTATCTCAAAAAGAATGAATTTTAGGAAAATATCCAGACAGGAAGAAATAAAAAAAAAGAAAAAGATCTGGGGCTATAAAAGTTATGGGAAATCTTTACAATTTTAAATGTCTTATCATCAAAGAAGAACTGATGAGGTGAAATTGTTATTGATCAGAGTCGCAGGGGGGTCATTTGAAAGCATCCCCATTCCACATCTCGAAACCTCTACGACAGTAATTTTGAACAAAAAAGTGTCCCCTTCTTTTCCTAAAGAAGAAGGGGATTCTTAAAAAGAAATAAAAAAGAGGGGGAAAAAAATCTTAATGATGCCGAGTTACACGTACGGAACGTCGATTGTGTGTTATCCATCATACATTTCCTGGTTTCTGGATTTCGTGTAGGAGAAAGATAATCCCAAACTCTCGTTCAATGGCATCGATTGGAGCACGGGAACTAAAGCCTGCCGAGCCCACAGTGGGGAATTCCGTTGAAAGAGATTGCGGATATGGCTTACCAAAGAGATGATCCTATATATAAGCAAAAGCTACTAGAACTATTCTTGCTTGTTGAAGCAACCATCTGCAAAAGCTTTGACGAGAAAGTTTTAAAATAACGATTTTTTTTCTTAAAAAAAATGTAACGAGATGCAGAATATATTGTACTACACTACTCCTTCTGTGAAATTTTTGAACTTTTCTTAACAAGTAATCATCAGTTAGAGCTATCCATGGTAGTCTGACTCACTCAAATAAAGCGTCGTTAATCAATAAAGCATTGCTTTCGATAAGGATTCTAGAAATTTTTCTGAGTACTTGGGTGATGGTAAATTAGAAACTACCATGTATAAATATCAGTATGTAATGAAAAGTATCCGGACAAGAATGAAGTTCTTCAGTATTCCTCAAACCAATAAATTTAACTAAATGTCGACCATAAAAGCACAATACAAAGATAAAAAAATAAAATAGTATGACGTACGTTTCGAACCCCCGTCTGTTGTGGGGTTCCTTATCAAGTATCCCCCCCCTTGTTAAAAGTAATCCTCCTTGAACGGTTCGGAATTGTGAAACACGCATAATTTTTTTAAAATTATATCTTTGGAATTCTTATTTTTGAATATGACCTTGGGGCTTAAAATCTCGTGAACAATTCGTTTCTTGGGTCTTTCGTCAACGAAGATGTCAACAAGGCAGACCAACAAACGGTTTTGCGTTAAAAGCGATGCGTATTTACGTAACGGCACAGTAATCTCATGCCCCTTTTCTGGTAGGCTAGTGGGATAAATGAAAGCTAGAAGCAAAGGATATAGATGAGAAACTTAAATTACAACATCTTCTGATAAGTCATGCGGCTGCGAAACAAAGACCACAGTGTTTGTTTCTCTAAAATATACATGTAAAACAAACTTCTGGTTTGATATTTAATGATGATTTTCCGTATTCTGGCACAATGGTTCAGATTAATGAGTTAAACAGAAGTTATGTTGTTATCACTATTGATAATTTCGCCTAAATATTAGAATCTTATGAACTGTCAACATTAGATAATACAATGTATTACTTTAGAATTAATTTAAATCCAGAAACTGATCAGGTTACCAATTATTGATCAAATAACAATATTGGCACAATTCCAAAACAGATATGACACAACAAATCGTCAATTCGACAGCGATAACAACAGGAAATTAAAATTAGGAGTGAAGGTGTGATTTTAATCTCGTTTATGCCGACATAAAATGTGTTTTACATGGTAAAATATTCCTATAAGAATATATTATGAAAACGTTATGTATTCCTTCAGAATATTAGTAAAAACCTAAGAGAGTAGCGCAATCATAGCTACTAAGATAAGTGGAGACAAACCTCCTTTTCGTTTCTTTTAACTTGTATCGAAGGTCATAATCCACACATCTTTCAAAGATTCATTAAAAGGTTAAAAGCTATATCGCTACAGGCCAGGCTGGAAGTTTAGGCTTCGAGCGATTCTCCAGCAACGGGACTAGTTGAAATCGGATGATCAGCCCTAAGGCCACTTGCCTTTAACTTCCATTTAAGAAAACCGTTACCCGTTTGACAGAGGGTTGGGCAAACCCTAGGGTCCGTCTGGAGGAGAACTAACCGTTGAATAACCTCTACCACTACCGGGAATTTTGAATCTGGGCCCTTCCACTCCTCAGTCCAGAACCTAAACCACATGGCTACCGGATCCGTCTAAAAGCCATCATTAAATCAATATTTAAGTATGCTATAAAATCAATAGTTCCTGAAGCTTTTAGATATTCATATATTCACTATTTGATTTTAATTCATTTAAACAGCACCAATAGTAACAAAAAATTTAGTTGAATAAAAATGAAATCTTTAGTTATATTAATCTGATCATGAGAAAGTCCAAAGATGGCTGCCCATCCATAGATTAACAGTCAAAATATACACATTGAAGAATTTTGTGAATAAAAATGAACTACAGCTTTTGTTTAAAGCTATTGTTTGAACTTTTGTTTAAAAAATATAAGTAAAATAAAATGTTATGTCTACAATAATAAAAAAAAGAAAACCCTGAGTGATGATCGTCATCTTTTTAGATAATATTCATTTATTATCAAGTTCTCATTTATTGATATACTCTTACTTTTTTTTTTTTTGTTAATTGTTAGAAGTCAAGAATCTCAACAATTACACTTGATGAATGTTCCGGAATTCTCGAGCTTTAGCTTTCTTTTTTACGTTCGTCACTTCTTAAGAATTCAAAGTTAAGCCAAAGGATCTGAAACATTGCCTAGTCTTGTCTGTGAATGGAGTTCACTAACCCTTGAATGGATAAAACGAAAAGGATAAAAGTTTATCCAATCCACAGATTATCTGATTTTTTTATATCGTGATTGTCCCTTATAAAGTTTTAAAGTATAGCTGTTGGAATATGGTTATTAGTGTACTTTCTTGTGTTTTACAAATTGTTCTGAATAAAATATCTTATGAATGAATTTTCAGAGGATTCAACATTGGAGAGAGAATAAAGAAGCTCTCGAGTATGAAAGAGAAAACCTAATGGCTTTTATTACGTTTTGAGTTCCAAAAAAGTAATATTTCACGATTGTTCTATTTTATATTCTTTTTCATTTTCTTTGAAGCTGGAGTAATCTAAGTGAATTTCGTTTCAGGTCGCAAATGAAAAGATGAACACAAAAAAGATAAGTTTCTCTCTCGTTTGATGATTCGCAATTCCAGAAGAACTCTTAAGGACGGATGTCAAAAGATAGAAGGAGTGGTGGCTTCTAGAGTCTAGAGGGTTAACAATTAACCTCGTGACCATCGAAACCGAAGAGAGGACAAAGTAATTACAGTGGGAGCAGAGCTGCCACCTGGTGTCCTCGTACCGCTGCAGGGAGTGACGTAAAGGCTGAGTTGCACAAGAATTAGACTGGCAAAGTTCAAAGACGAACTACAGATAAATTCGTACCACGAAAACATCATTTGTTGTATATTTCAATTAAATTAATAAGGAAACTTTTGTTATAGAAAAATTACTTATTTTACATATTTCCTTAATCTTACATTAGATACCAAAATTAACAGAGTTAATCCATTCACCAAAATTTAAAAGTTTTCAAATATATGTGTAATAATCTCAAGATTTATTTATCAGTCTTAAGCTTTCCGATCTTAATAATATAATGCAATCTTTATAAGGTATGACTTGTACCGTCATTACAATATCTTCTGTATCACCTTCGTTTATCCAAGTAAAATTATGCTATTCAGTTCGAATGTCAAGCGAATTTGTCTGTGGATATTCAATCATTCCAAAATTCAACGGCAATTTCAATGAAATTTCGAATGGAGCACTTATAGTACGTTTCAGATTTTTTGCGGTTATTGTTATACATATGGATATTTATTTTCTTCTATTATCTGACCTTAACAATGAATTTATCTAGTATATATCTAGTATAATTTTACCTAGTTATTATAAACATTTAAGCAGTATATGAAAATCTTAGATTTACATTACAATACTCATTACAAAGACATGAACTAAGCTACTCTGAGATGGAAAAAAAAATAACATACAAAAACAGATTTCTTTTGTGGAATCTAATGTACTTAAAATTTTCGAAACAATTTTTCTCAGATCGATCAAACAAATCACCTACCCTTCGAACCAGAAATCCGTTCCCATTATATTTTCAGTTCAAAATTCCTCAGAAAATCCGTTTCCCACTTTAATCCTATTTGCATCATTATTTTTCAATAAATCCTATTCCATCTAAGATTCCATCATATCCACAGACCCTCCGTTACCAATTCCATCAAACAATCCATATAATGATTCTATTGTCGACCTCAGCCTCAGACCCAGCTCATCCCTCTCCAAATTAGAATTCCTTCAAGTTAATATCGAGATTTATTGTACACTTCGATTTCATTAAAAAAAATCTCTAAAAAAATTTTCATATTAAAAAAAAAATGTTATCAAAAGACAATAACTGATGTATAACGTTCGAAAATACTTTTCTTAAATATTGTTCTGATAATTTCTTTTTTTTTTTCTTTTCGAGTCTTCAAAACGAGAGAAACGAAAAGCCTACATTTACATTCAAATTCTAACATCGACTGAAAATAAATATTTTCAATTTTTTTTTTAAAAAAAAGTATTAAATCCACATTATTTACTTGAATTATATAAATCGGATTAGTTTAACCGGAACAAACAATGCGTAACGAATTAGTTGAAAGGGTTTAATATTCACTGTTTCAGATAAGTACCTGGAAGACCGAGTTTTGCTCTCAAAAATAAAACGAAAATAAATAACCTTGCTGGTTATTTAACCCCTTTTCGGGGAAATGGACAGATCCGCAGTGAATACAAGCGACGTTGAAAGGGAAAAGTTTAAAAATTATTAAGTAAAGTTGTTATTTTATTTCATGTAAAAACGCAACGAACACGAATTTATTAAGAATAAAATAAAACGAAAATAAAGTAAGAACGCAGGAGACAATAGGTAGATAGGTAATGTATAGATTATAGGTCCCAGGTCAATTAATTACCTCCTCCCCCCCCCAAAAAAAAAAAAATGAGTTTTCCCGAAGTTGAGACCTAGCTAATCGCTTTGTCGCTCCCGAAAATTCACCTCATTTTATCAAAATTCTTAGTCCCATTTTCAAGATAAAATTTACAAGAATTCCTCGCTTTATAATATTCGATTTGATTTGATGAGATTTTAAGAGAAGTAGGATAGTTAAGATCCATTGTTAAGCATCCAAACCAAAAAGGATGGGTACCCAAATAAATGGCTTAGGTTTTTAGTGGACCCTAAATAAACAACAAACCAAATTTATGAAAGCTGTCAAGCCGTTTTAGTGTGATGTGCGTACATCAAACAAACAAAGATGGAAAATGTTCAATAGGACTAGTAAAACTTCGCATACACAGTCAATTATTTATTAATAGTATAAATAATATTTCTGTTATGCTTTATTACGTTAATGTTTTCATTACGTATACCAAAGCTTGACAGTGCAATTGTTCCCTAATAATAATATGAAAATCTTAAAGAATAACTTTTATGATAATATCGATTATACTATTAATATTATATTAATATTATAATTTCCATTAAAATGTTCTTGCCTTAAATGATGCAGAGCACAAATAAATCTAAAAGTCTTAAATGAAGATATCGAAAGAAATTGAATTCCTACCATTTGTCAGAAATCCAATTGAAAGAATATTGATTTTTACCATTTTTGAGTTAACCCTAATGGAATTATGTAATGTCTGTTTCACGTTCTCATCAAGTGACGACATCCACAAGTTGTCAACAGCTTAGTGAAGGGAAGAGAAGAGAACTTAAACAATACCTAATAAGACAGAAGGGAAAAAAAATGTCATTGCTAAGCAAAGGAACTGATTAAATAAAACAGAACATGCACCAATTGCTGTCAAAGAGTAAAGGAAGCTTAAAAGGAATTAAGATACAAAAAGAATAAAGCTTTTTTTCCTTATTATGTTTATTATTAATATTTATTATTATTATTTTAATTAAAAGTCTGAAAACCGTATAAACGAAAAACCTGCGTTTATTTTCATATTGTAATATCCTCAATATAAACAGTGCATATTTTCCATTGTAAAAAATTATTTAAATCCGCGTTATATACTGATATATCTGAAATCGAATAAATTACCAGTTCTTCAAGCTTTCTCATAGTTATGCCGTAATTCTAATGATAAAGCAATATAAAAATGAGTACAGTAAACTCCCGATTATCCGCGGACCTCTCCTGTTTCCATTTTTTTTTACTATATAATAAATTACGGAATTAAAAATAAAAATTTAAATCTAGAAAGATCTAGAAAGAAATAAAAGGGGCTAACAAGGTAAGTGAAGACAATTGTAGACATACAATTTAAAGAACGACCTTGTGGGCGGAGCTTAGGCCGGCAGGTTACGCTAAATTACGGGAGAGCCTTCCCATAATAATAAAACTTAAAAATAAATAAATAATTTAAAATAAAATAGTTGTTTATAATGTATGTACTGTAACTGTATGTATTGCCATTTTAATGTAAATAAAACATGTTAAAAGCACTTTTGTGTTGATTTTCGTCCTATTTCGGATTATCCACGGATTTTGCTTATCCGTGGTTGACACGCCACCCAATTCCGCGGATAATCGGAAGTTTACTGTATTTATATTACTTAAAACAATGTGGTATTACATCAATTGTTTATTTATTATTCATAATATTGGTGCATTCTCCATTTGAACAATTAGATTTAATATTTTAGAATTTTTAAGGAATTTTTTTCATATACATTTTTGTATTTGTTTTTTTCGAAATTTATTAAATTTCTAAAATGACACAAGTATCAGAAATTTCTAGATTTATTTGCTAAAGAAATTCGTGTTTAAATCTTGATATGCATTTAAAATTGCTGTTAGAATTAAATAATGCTTATTAGCGCATAATAAGCCAATTAGTTTAACAATTATAGAACTTAATAAAAATTTCTTGGCAATTCTTATTTCATTTTCCAATTGTTTGACTGTAACCCATTCATAATCGCTGGCTAAGATTAGCTCGAGGATTAATCGAACTACATTAATTAACTGATTAATTGCCTCTAATGAACGACCCGTGACTCTTTGTCCTGGTACAGTGTCACGGGAGAAGGTAATTTCATAATTAACCTCGCGAGCGATGAGGTGAGCAGGGGGTTGATGGGGATAAGTAGCGAAAGGGAATGTGATCGAGCTCTCTCGGATATGCCTTTCCTGCTAGCAGAAACCCTCCCCTTAAAAGCACACATACACACAATACAATGCGTCCACTAAGAGTAAAAAAAACACGCCTCGTAAAACCGGAGAGAGGCATAGCGTGCCCGGATGCCCACAATCACTCAATACCGGATAATGTATATCCTGCGATTCTTTTCACAACCCCTTTCCCCTCTTCATTATCGATGTTGCATTTTGCCTGAACCTTTTTATAAATTAGCATCAGGAGGGGTGGTATATGCAGAACAGCTCTCGACATGTTAATTATGTCTTTCCTTCAGGAATTTTCATGTTTTTTTCCTTCTAGGTTCAGCATTGCCAGAATGCAAGAGGTTCTACAGTCACTGGATGGTCAAATTCTGCAAGGTGGGGGAAGGGGGGTATAAGCCATAGCTATTGTACTTGACAAGGAGAGCGGGCAGGATCGTTAAAATAACCCCGGAGTCAGAAATGTAGGGGGAAGGAAATAATGGCGAAGAGTTGATATGGTTATGACGCTTCCAGCATATGACAAGCACATAAGTGGCAATCTGAAATCAGTGACACAAAAATAAATTACTCTCTCAGATTAAAACAAGACCTTTGTAATAGTAACAATTCTGTTCACAGCACTGCTACATTTTCAACCACATAATTAAAGTTAATGTACGATGTAATTAAAAAATTCAACTATAACCTATTTATTATTGTACGAGCCATTACAAGTAAATAATATTTCCTTCCCCCTATATTTCTGACTTCGGGGTTATCTTACGCATATTGTTACAATACTAACAATACTCTACAGTCGATTTTCCAACGAATATAAATTGCTTCAAAGAGCAATGAAGAAGTTTTTTTTAAAAAAAAAAATACCTGCATGGCTAAAATATACTTTCCTTAATGCACACAACACACACTATTTTAAGTAAATTTCAAAACTATATTTAAAGAATTGCAGAATAATGCAATGAAGAATTAAAAACAGTAATGCAAGTGATACAAGACTTTCCACATGTTACTTCTGGGATTTCAAAGAATTTTGGAACATACGTTTTCGGTTATTAAGCATTTCAATTAGGGCTTAGCTTTTAAAGAAAGTCAGATACCATAAAACAGGGTTACTTGGACCCTGAGGGGTTACTTGAACCCAAAATCAACAATTGGTTATTTGTTGTAATTAAAATGTTTATTTCGCTAGGTACCAGCATATACACAGCCAGGTGCATTTGAACTGGTTCCAAAGTAAATAATGGGTATGTAAATTTGGGTTCAAGTGACTCTGCAGGGACCAAGTAACTCTGTTTTACGGTATATCAAAATCTAATCCGAGCTCATGAACTATACTTAATATCACTGAAGTTCCATGCTTTAACTTAATATCACTGCATTGTTGGTGAACCACAAAAGATTCAATGGTTGAAACTTAGATATTTGAACTTTCAAATTTCTAGATACTATAATTTCTCTCTTAAAACTTTGATAGACTGTTAGCAGTCTAAAAGTATTATAAAAGTTGCCATTCCATACGAGGACAACTGATGATAACTGGAACCAATCAACATTTTTCTTGAAATGACTCCTCACAACCAATTAGAGCAGGGAAGAATACAGTTAATAGAACAAGTGGTTACTCCAATTGAATCTTATTGGTCATTATATTGAATATATTGTAGAACCTTTTTCAGTAATTTAAGTTGACAATGGGCTCTACAGAGGAACCCCGAAAGCTCCACAGAATGCATGTATGTTTTTAATATAAAATTGATTTTTTTTTTATAAAAATTACTAGTGTTTAGACTATATTTTGATTTAATTTAATGAAAAAAATTTAATGTCTCCAACATAAAATTAAATTATAATATCTGCCGAATACAAAGAGAATTTTTTTTTCAGAAAATTAATTAAATTCGCATTACTTTACGTAAGTTATGTGAATTCAATTAAATTTAATCATATTACAGCTCCCGCATGTATTAAGAGAATTAACAAGCAGATCAATATTAAGTGATTGAAACATCGATAGAATCAAATGTTTACGTTTGTGTAGGAATTTATGTTATCTTCTCGTGTTCATTTCTCGACAAGGATCCAAAAAATAAATAAATAAAAAAATAAATAAATATAGATGTTAGATTGTCGTTCTGTCCTTAAACGCAAGTTTCAAGAGCATTCCTCCAGCAGCCGATCAAAAGTTATATAGGGACCCATACACATACATAGTTGGACACATATCGTTGGACACAATGAAAGGCTGAACGTGATAACTAAACATTTCGAAAATAGGCTAAAACTGAATATTCAATAAATGTTTACGCAATTTAATAAATACAAGAACCAGTAAAAATGTAAATTAAAGTATCCCACTATAGGCCTGTGAAGTTTCTTCAGGTCGTGGGAAATAAGGCTCCCGGAAGTAACACCAATGGGACGGAAGTTGAGGTTGGATGGTAAGACCGACTCGTCTTTAACCGCCTCGAAAGAAACCGCATCTAGTTTGGAGGGCTGGTGAACCCTAAGATCCGTCTGGAGGAGAATTCAGTATGGAAAAAAACATCCATCCCTCCGCAGGGATCGGGGATTGAACCAGGCCGCAGTGAAGCGCACTTAGCTACGCGGGTCCATACTAGCTAAATATACTGATATAAAAATATATTAAGTAAGTAATTTGAAATGCAATGCATTTCAGAAATTTCATCAGTTCTTCAAGATGTTGTTAAGATCATAAAAAGTTTTGAAGTGCGTGAAATAATTAGATTAACCAATTTTGGTTTTTATTTTATGTAAAATTCTTAAAGTTTACTATGAAATTTAATAGAAATCAACGTAAAAGATGTAAGATTATATTGATTTCATTGTATTACTACAGCAACCAAATCTGATGCGTCATAAGAAAATAAAAAAGATATAAATGACCCTAACGAACTTTCGAATATAAATGGCTTTATGAACTTAGCTCCTTATCTTTTGGTCGCATAAAAGCAAAAATCAATAAGAATCTTCCCTGTAATAGTCCAAACATGCCTTTAAAATTTCAACTTAGCACAATGCGTAGTTTTTGAAATATTCTGATTATAGATGGACGAAAGCTTTCCTTCTAACTCTCTTTCTCTTCAATGCCTTCTAAGCGAAAGAGAATTACAAATGGCAGATCACACTTATTATACACTTGCAAAACATGTACATTGCAGATACAACATTTATAAAGAAAATAAGGCTTTATTAAACAGAATAATTAATATTATTAAAATCTGGTAGACTACTACAATTTTCATAGATATTTTCTTTAATGTGCTGAGTAAAATTCTTTTCAGATTTCAAAGTTTGCTAAAATTCAAATCTGCCTCTTCAGAGCCATGATGAATAATTTCATGTTTGCAACTTTCTAAAGCAAAAATTATTTGTCAGCTGTATCACGTGATATGGAGCTTTAATTTTATTGATTCATAAAATTAGATTCATTGTGAACAGTGTAAAAGTAATGTAATTAATCATGCTTTTTAAAGGCATTAATTGAATCACATACAGTTCACCCTATTAATTCAAAATATGTTTAAGGATGCAAATTCCAAACGATTAAAAAGAAACAGGATTAAAGTAGATAAGTAATCTAAGTTATGAAAATGATTATTTTTCGTTTTTATTATTCAAATTTTGATACATTTATGTATCTTAGTCAAAATTTATACCTAGTTAAAATCTTAATACTTTAGAATTCTTTTCTGGCACTATTTTGTTAATAAAATAAACTTAATTACAAAAGAGCATTAACTGTCGATTAAGAAATAAAGCTAAATTTAGTTAGATGCATCTTATATTTAAGAAGACTAAGAAAATTCTTTATTAATTTCATTATAAATTTCTTGCTAAATTGTGGTCTGTTAACTAGATATATTGTTTAGATAAACTGATTCTGTGTAAAAAATTACTTTTTTTATATTATAAAAAAATTAGGTTTTCTGACTTACATTTCATAATAATCAAAATAAATAATATATTAATTTTTTTCAATTATCGTTAATTTCCATTGCATTATTGCATTATGGCAACGTAATAAAAATTAAGCAACTAATTAATGAGTTTGATGAAAATTAATAAGCTTTTTTTTAATATAAAAATTGTACAATTATATAGTATAGTAATTTTTATTAGTATATTAATATATTTTTGTAATTGAATTAACTTACTCAAATTATAAAAATATTATATTAATATTCTAATAAAAATTAATTTATTCAAATTCAATATTCAGTAATTACTTAATAATCAGTAAGTAACTTAAGTATTATTATATAATAAAGTTCATTCATATTATTTTAGAAACTTCTGATAGGATTTATATTTTTTTTTATTTAAAGAATACTGGCTAAAATAAGCAATTTTTTTTTAGATAATAATTCTCTTAATTAAATATGTTTTATTCGAATGTTTCGCTTATTGTTAATTATCTGTTTGATAATTTATGGTTTGATGTACTAATGAATTTGAATATAATGTTGCTTAAACTTGCAAACAATTTTTGTAATATTGCACTTTTTGAAATTTTCTGCAACTTTGTGTAACTTTTCTTACACTCTGTTGATAGTTTCAAGCAATTGTATTAATAGTTGCTTCAATCTTCAAGCAGTTATTGCCTGCAGCTTCGGGTCACTGCTATCATGAAAACGAACTAAGGATTAATTTACTCTTTTTAAACATTTTAATTATTTACGCATTAAAGGTTCCTGAGGTTCTTTCAAAACTATATTATTTAAAAGTTGCTTCATCTTCAGCAGTTATTTAAACATTTTTAAAACTTCAAAGACTGTGTATATCTTGCTTTATTCAAAATCTGCTAAAAAATCACTGTATGTATTAAACTTTGTGATATGAACGTTGAATAGATTTTTAAATGTTTCAAGAACTACATTTAAGTGTTTGTAATTAGTTTAATGCTGGTTGAAGCTTAAACAATTGTTTACCCAACCGAACTGTTCTTAATAGTTATATAATTAAGAACAGTTTGGTTGGGTAAACAATTATATAACTTTTAAGAACAGTTTGGTTAGGTAATTTATGAAGAAACTTTAATTATATTAATAAGGCATAATGCAAAAGACAGTTTAATAGGATTCATAGCATTTTTAAGATTACATAGTCAACGGCACCACAACACACAGCATCAAATGTGAATAGTACTACAAGAACGATAACAAAAAATTTATTTTCGCATTTGGAAATTATGATTAAACATTAAACAAAAACTAATGTTGTGTTTCCAATTAGGAAGAGGTACCTAATCAAAGAAATTTCAATATAAATATTGTCGTTGATTGTTTGTTTGAATTCCCACATCGATTATATGAAAGAAGTAACTCATTAATTACTCTTTTTTAATTAGTTAATTACTAAAATCTACGTAATAAATATTCCTTTTTCATAGGTTTTATTTAATTTGTTTTAATATAGGTCGTGTAATAAGATCTTACAAGAAAAGTTCAATTTCTTGAATTGCCACGATAAAACGAAATGAAAGGCGTTTTCATTTGGATATTTTAAATTTTAAAATTTGATTTTGTAGACCATTTGCGTTATCTCGTCCATTGATTTTAATAGGTCTTTGATTTCAGAGATCAAGTCCTCATTATTTACCATTTGGATTCCATTCTGGCACGGAGTTGCGCTTGCCTGATTTACCACACTCGTATGATGAAAGCGATTGGGGGATCGACAACGGGATATCGTTCACCAAGAAAGACATAATCGACACTCTACTTCTCTCGCAACGCTTAAGCCAAAAGACTGGAGAAAACGTCAATTTGAAATTTCGGAGGCAGATCTCCATTCTTTTCATCCAATTGAGCAAATGTCTACTTTATATTCCAAAAACTTTTTCAATGAGAATCAGATTGGGCTGGAGAATGAAAGGCAAATTCCACAGAAATCATCGCTACCATTTGGACCAGAAATTTCTTCTTTATTTCTACTTTTTTTTCGTTTTTCGAATACGATCAAAACTTGACATTCTGCCAATTTTCGCTGACTTCATTAGGAACCAAGTTCAGGGGGCAAATAACCCTTCTCTCCAACCCCCAACACACACAGAAAAAAAAAAGGACTCGACCGAAAATAATAATAATAAAAAAGTAATCAACCAAATGCGATTGTAAATTAATGAGGCGAAAGAAGTCGATTTGATTTCATAAACATAGAAAAAACAGGAGTTATTGATCGATAAAAATCCACTATTTGATAAAAAGAAATTTTGTTTTTCTCGTAAATCTAAACTTATTTAACGGAAGTTTCACCCTCCCCCCCAAACCACCCAAAAGACAATAAAAGAATGTGAATAATAGATAAGAGCGTGGCATCCCATGAGCATCAGATCAATATTAAAAATTCACAACAACTTTTAACACAAACTGGTTTTAGCCAGAATTGTTTTAAGGTTCAAAGGCGTTTTTTAGTGGCATTAAAGTAAATAAAGAAATCCAAGACGCAAAGTAATAAAGAAAAACAAGGTAGGGAAAGCGATTAGTAAACCAATCATACTGCTGCGCAACATCTTCTGATAAGAAAATGTAATTGATATTGATTTAATTTCCTTATTAGTATAAATGTGATTGTTGCGAATGCAAAAGGCGCAATTGTTGCGATTATTGTGATATTGTTGCGATTGTTGTGCTTGTTGTAGAGCTGTATTATCAATTGTTGCGATGTTTTGATTGTTGTGCGTTGCATTGTGGGATACATGTCCACAGACAAAACAGGATTATAAGTCTTCTGATACTTGTATCAGAAGACTAAAACGGTCACTTGAGTTTCCCATGTACGATGTGAAATTATTAAAAACCTTGGCTGGTGACGGGGAATGACCAGAAAAGATCATCTCTAAATAAAAAAAAAAAATCTTCCTTTCCAAATGCGTTGCATGCTCAATCCACAGTTTGTTATTTAGGTATATGTTCAGTTAAGTATCCCTCTCAGGCCTATGGGGACCTTAGGGTCGGGGTAAATAAAGTAAATTTTCCAGGAATTAAGTTTGAGGTCGGAAGGTCAGGAAGGTCAGGGCCTTTAACCTCCGAACAAGAAATCTACCAGCTATTTCTACAAAAGGCTGGGCTGATTCTATACTTCATCTGGAGAAGAATTTAGCGTGAAAAAAATCCACGACTTCCGCAGAGTATTGAACCAGGCTTCTCCGGGCTGCAGTCAAGCGCATTACCACTTGGCAACCAGACTCCATCGTCCAATAAATAATATTTCGGATTGTTTCCTTACAGAGCAAATTTATGTAGTGAAAGCAACTATAAGATAGCCTAAAACTAACAGAGTAAGCCAACAAAAAATCTTACTGAATTATTTACCAAACAGTAAATTAGAAGACTATCCAAAGAGTCAGACTTCTTTTTGTTTGCAGTAAAAGAAATTTATCTTCTGTGTTTCCGCAAAGCTCGATTGAATATCAGGAGCAAACAGTAAAATTAATCTCAACGTAACTTCTCTTCCTCAATAGGCATAACAACCGAAAAGAACAGGACTACTTTTTATAGCCTGTAATTACACCGAAAATCTTCCTGACCGAGAAAAGGCCGTAGGTTAAAGGTATCTGTGTTGCCGGCAGCAGTTGGAAGGAGATGTCAGGAGAGGCTCCCAACTTCTTTACGAGTGTCCAGGGAATAATTAAAAAAAGACTGGGGGTTCCACCAATGTTTATGGTCCCACTTCTCTTTTCTTAATCGACTGGAAAAAGCTATAGAACATACCATAAGGAAAAAGATCTTGTATAAAAAAGAAACTAAGGTACACTAGGCTTTTAGGAAACGATCAGGAAATTTGAAGGTAACAGTTTGCTCTGCATTGTTAGCACAGTGCAGATAATATGTGTGTATTAAATTTAAAATCTACTCATAATTTTAACCTAATTGGGTTGAATTTGTGGTTAGTTAATTTATGGGATTTACATTAAAGCGGGAGAGTTAATTAACTTAAACAGCTTTAACAGGATTAATAATAATTTTTATGAAATGCTATAAGGTACGAATTCCATGGAAATTAACATGACGAAACTTCATCATTTCGTTGCAATTAGTTTATGTTTTGTATAAATAGAAACAAATTCCTATGCAATGTCAATATATTTTTAAAGGATCATTACTAAACAAGTAATGACTTCCCTGCCATTTCAATCGCACTTCGAAACTTTAAAATATTCACTGCAAATGACTTCAACCCGAAGTTCTAGGAGTCCAAAGGCATTGTTGTGAAGCATAAGAATAAATAACCAACAAAAGAACCAAAGAAATGTAAGCAAACTGTTACTCGAAAACATTAGGCACTATTTTTACATAGCCTACTCTAAATTCTGATGTTGAGAAATAATTCGGATTATCGTTATTTCGGATTACAGGGCTTCTATAATTTCGAAAAACGGAATAATTCTGACTTCCACGCCCTTTTTTCAGTATTGGATAACAGTAACACTGACGCAGCCTTTATCTATTAGATTATCTCAGTGCATGTTATTTACTAATATTCGTTATTCCGGTGACCTAGAAGAAAGAAAATATACGTCAAGGTAAATAGTCATATAACAATGTTCCAGAGAGATCTAGATCTACAGTTGATGTTTGGTAAAAAGCTTTGCCATATCTTTTAATTTTTTGAAACATTCCTGATATTTAAATAAAACTGGTAATTCTAAATCTCACACCATATTACCACTAATGCAGTACACGTGGAAGAACTTGCTTCTAGGGCGGTTACGAAATGAAAAACATAAGTTATATGTATTTAGGAAGAAAAATGGTGCTCCTTTCAGACGGAAATAAGCAGTTATTTCTTTCGCACCTCTTGCCTCCCATCTGCCGCTCTCTCGATACATAAGGCTACCTCCGTTCAAGACGATTTTGAGTAATAATACTTGCTGTAATTACTCACGCTTCTTGAATGCAACTATGCCGAAGAGGCGGGAAGAAAGGAATGATAGATGAACATTCGCAGACGTGGAGTTCCCCTTCTTAAGCTGTTTCTTTTCTCCCTCTTGTTTTTTAATCCCAGTACTATTTTGATAATTGGGCCTTCTGTACTTATTCATTAAAAACAGTGGAATCGTAAAACCCGAAACCATATTTCTTATTGTTGATGTTCCTTAAGAAATGCTTTTACGCTAAATGGTTCCATATTAATAACAGAGGCCCCAATTAGGAACAGCAGTACTTATTTGGTATTTGAAATTAAAATGCTTTAAGCTTTATAACACAGTTTAAAGGAGAAGCGTTTTTCAAAATAGAAATAAGTGTATGTCAAAACGTAATTGCACTTATTCTTATTCCTGGTATTCAAGATTATGGAGAAGATTAAAACGACGTTATTTATTTAACTTTATAGATGTTTTAAAGAAATGAAATGTCTAGACAATGTGTAATTGAAATCTACAAAAGGGAAGTATTAAATCTATTGAAAACCTATAAAGTATTTTTTATTATGTAATCATGCATCACTATCATATAAATTTTATTTTATGATATTTTATTGGTTTAATTTCTTGAAGTTTTAATACCTAATAAAAGGAGAGTATTAATTATTATTTTTTTAATTGACTGACAAATTGTCTTACTATACCACTGCAACATTTCTCTTCTGTTTGTTCATTTGTCTGTTAGTATGCACCGCACGCTAAAACGGCTTGATGGATTTCCATAAAATTTAATACTTAGCTGTATGTTGGTCTCCACCCGTATCATCACTCAAAAGCGATCTCCGGAATCTCTCGCTAAAATGTATGGGCTGATTTCTTTAACATACGCTACGATACTTTTTTACGGTGCAACTTCAAAATGAGCACAATTACTATTGGTCTCCATCCTCAGCAGTCCGGAAAATTAGCTTCCACCGCTGTTAAAGAAGTTTTTAGAGAAACTGCACTCTAAAACTGCACTTTCATTATTCCTTTTTAAATTACATATTTCAGTTTCAAAAAATTATACTTCCTGTACTTTACTAGCTAAATTCTAGCTCTCCTTAAACAAACAGTAAATAAAACAAAACAAAAACAAATAATCCATTATATTAGCGAAGAAATAGGACTTAGAGATAAATACCAAAAACAACAACTTAAATGTGCTTTTATGTAGTGCTTTTTTTTATTTAACTTTTTCTTCAAAGATCGTCTCTTTCTTTGGAATTATTACAGGTAATAGGTTCTTGGGGGCAATCAAGCAAACTTTACGATAATGGTACTAGGTGCTACGAAGATCAGCTACTTTTTATTTACTACTACTTTGTTTATTTAGGCTTCATTTATCTATCTTCTCAATCTCAATTGAAAGAGTTTGTACGGTTTGCTATCTACACTCACCAGAAATAAAATATTTACAGAATAACATAAACAGCTTGTGATTAGCGCCCTAATGAACATCCACATACTTCCTACATGTACGTCAATTCTTTATTCTCCTAAGGAATTAAAATTCTTTCAGTTTTCTTCTTGTTTTCTTTTTACTAACTCCGCTTTGCATTATGTCCCAGGTTTCTGCATGTCTTAAGAAGAAGCGGCATTTGTATACCAAACAAATTAATTAGACTCATAAATCATAAGATGCATTAAGGTGAAAGTGGAGGCTTTCATCCTTAAAGACGAACTTAAGTGTTCTACTTTCCTGTTATGTGCTGCATCTATTAGGAAAACTCTCTTTAATATACTATTATACATTTAAATAGAATGTAGTCGCTTTCATTTACTTTATGCAACATTCAAACAATCAAATATTTATTCAGATAACTTCCTGAAATGTTTAGGGGTTATTATGAAAACTTTGGTCAATTTTTATGTTGGAAAATGGCATCGCACTTTGACAAAGAGAACCAATTAACAATCCAAAATCAAAAAACACTTAAAATACTAATTGCATTTACATATTTTCTGCGAACTACAGCATCCTTTTTTTTCTATTTTTAGAAGTCATATCGTGTTGGGGTCTTGTATTTAAATTGTTGAATATCAAACAGAATCTTTAACTTACAAATTTCGTTATTTCGTCTAACCCTTGTTTTGAAGATACTACCTGTGTTCTATTGTATGTAGTGCAAGGCTCGTTGCGAAATACTACTTCGTATTTAGCATGTTTATCTAATTATTTCATTTCATTGTACAATTTTTTATGGTATATGAAAGACAGAGGTTAAGCTGCACCGGAACAATGTAGTAAATCAAGAACAGGTTGAAAGTAAGAAAAACAAACCAAAGAAAGAGAAAGAAACATTCAAACCCATGCTGGAATTCGAAGGCAGATGCAGGCGTATCAGCCGTTTGGTCAAGACATTGTCTTGGCCATTCGTCTATGCTCGAACGGATCTTTCTTGTTTTAAAAAAGAAAGTAGACATAAAATAGGAGTATTCAATAGAGACATAAATGCCGTTCCGGCATGGCCAAGCGGTCTAGACTTCAGACACAGCGATCTGCTGTGCGGCCGTTGTGTCGGAACCTGGGTTCGAATCCCGGCATCGGCATGCCTGTTTCTTTCTTCTTCTCTGTTTCGTCCGTATTTATCTGGGACTTACTATATCAGTGTTATTCTGGACTTGATGTGAATCTCGTCCCCCTTCTCGAACTTTACTAGCTCCTTCGTAACGGTCGTCCTACGGGGCTAGTGTCCGTAGTCCTTAGTTGGCCCAAATTGATGTCAAGAAGAAGAGACATAAACATCTTGCTTGTTATGCAAATATAAGATATATTATTGTACGCACTGAAAAATAAGAATCATCAAATATGAGTTGATCCTGGAACTCCTGCTGCAGAAAGCAATATGGCGGCGCATTAAGGACAGATTATTGAAAGAGGTGTGATTTAGACGTTTTCCAGGATGATGGTATATATATTTTTGAATTGCTATGAAGACCGGCTATTGCTACAAATTTGTTCCATATGACGGTGAAAATAATAGTCAACGAGCGAAAATCGACGGGAGCTGCAGTTCGTTTTTCTCGCACGAGCATTTCGTTTTTTACGTTCAAAATCACTTTTAGAAATGGATGATGGGAATAATTTAAAAATAATAATAACGTTAAAGATGCGATAAATAAAAAAAAAAATCGAAAAATCTTGTTCTCTTCTACTTCGATTTGCAGAAAAGTAGAAAATAGTTAAGCTACTTTGTAATAGATGTCGCTGAGTATACATGGAAGTAGTAATTCATAACCCACGATTTTCTTCTTTTTTAAATCGTAGTTTAGCTATATTCTGGCTATTTATCGCGCCATGGGAACTTAGCATTCAGCGATTAGGGAGTGGGGGGTAATTTTGAGAACTGAGCAAAGTGATCGTGCTCTTATTTTATGTTGGATCATAAATGACATCATATCAAGTTTCACAGAAATTAGTCCAGTGATTTGGCGATGGAATTTTGTGTCGATTTTTTATGTGGCAGCAGGAGTATAGACCATAATAAGCGTGCCTATAAATAAGCAATCCATCGGCCATAAATAAGCAATGTACCAAATTGCAACAAAATCCATCCAGTCGTTTTAGGGTGATGCGCTTACAAATAGAAAGAAAGAAAGAATGTTCAGGTAGAATAGTAAGATTCAGTGCCTTCAGTCAATTAAAACTGCCAGTATATCTATCTATCTATCTATATATATATATATAGTCGGATAGTAATCTAAAATTTGAAAAATGCCAATACAAAATTCAAATTACTGTTTCTGTGAAAACACGGCCCAATTTGTATTGTCCGGCTAAATATGTTTAGTAATATAAGTTAATTTTATTCTTATATTCTATACTTTCTAAATTTCTAAATTGCAAATGATTGATTAAAATCTTTGCACTGCGAAATTCGAAGATTAGGCTTTGAGTTTGGCGTGTTCGATATATACTGTATAAATTGTAATGTTACCTATAAGAAATGTAAAAATAATTATCTAAGCTATACATGTATATTTTACTTACTTCTGCAGTTTATTAAGTACGTTATCAGACCGTATTATTTATATCATTATCAGTAATGTGTATATACTGTATTTTGTTAATTTTTTAAAATGTATACTGGTTTGAGCATAATTTTCTGTTAATACGTGCAGTATAATAAATTTAAGATGCATTAACAATGTATTGCCGGAAGTGAGCCTCAATTTCAATTCAAGATGTCACCTTTCATATCGTTATCAATTAGTTACCGTTGATGGACGATGTCTGATACCAAATGAATGTGGTAATTCTGCACTTAGTAATTTGTGGCGTTTCAAAGCATTAAATCAGGGCGACGGTTAGTCGAAGTGGCAAGTATTATAACAGAAGTGACATCTGGTGACGTCGACTGTGAGATAATTCATATACATCGACCTAGACTTGGAATTCATTTTCGGCTTCAAATAGTTAAGAAATGCTTTGGTTCAAGAAATGCTAATTCAGACGAGAATTTATGACAAGAGACAATTTTATATTATTTAAAATTTATTTATCTATTAGTGGGTTTATATTAATTAATTATAGTTTATAGTCATACCCTGCATTTGCGTGCCCTCAACTTACGTACATTTTGAATTGGGACCATACCTTGAAGCAGGGCCCCACAAGAGTGGGGTCAGTTGGTTCCTCAGCCGTCACAGGGGCCCGGCCCTGAGATTTTAATCGAAAAATAAATTCCACGAATTAGCCTATCACTTGTAGGCTTATTTTTATAGTTAACTCTACATTTTATATGAGATAAAAGCTTAACGCGAGTTAAAATTGCATTTAATAGAATAAGAAATCACCAAACATACCAAAAATTGTTAAAAATTATTTTTAATAAAAAGGTTTTAAAATATATTACGGAACCAAGGAGAGCTTTCGAAATCTTGTGCGATTTTCTTGTCAATCCTATTTTGGATTAACAAGGGACTCGCACAAGATTCCGAAAGCTCTCCCTTTGGTTTTCCATAATGTATTTTTAAGCATTTTTATTATAAATACTTTTTAACAATTTTTGGTGTGTTTTTTATTCTATTAAATACATTTTATATAAACTACTTTTCTACTTTAATCGTTTGCATAGAGCTGATCTGTATTACAATGTTTATACAGAGCGAATGTTTTTCTAAACCTTTTTTTCTAAACTTTTTGGTAGAGTTGGAAAAAGTAAATTGGTGTTAAATTAATTTACTCTAAAAATAATGCTAATAACTGTTAGTGGCATGATTAAAACGAAGAAATATGAAATCGTGTGGTGTTTGGGCGATATTTTTGGCTAAGAATAAATGATTTCGACCATAACTTGGGAGGGGGCCCTTTACTGCATTTGGTATCTGGGCCCTGAATTTGATGTACGTGGTCTACCTTGAAGTTAAGGCGTTTACTTCCGAGTTGCGTGCACTTTTCGTGCGCTGTGTACTCTGCCGCACGGGTAGCGCATTACTACAACTTATATACGTTTCATCAGATCGTATCAATGACGCTTTGCTTCGAATCTAATCGTGTTTGGCTTTTTAATTTTGTTATTACATTGATATTAAATCGTTTATAACTTTCAGTGTTTTCTTGTGATTAAATTAGAACGTAAGTATAATATTGTAGCTCACAGAATTTAAAGCTAACGTTGTAAAGCTGTTAGATACAATGGAATCTCATTGTATTTCTTTCAGTTATGAAGTTGCATGCGCATATGCATTATGTGTTCATTTTTAGATGAAAAAAATACATTGCTGCGACTTCCGACCACGCTGCAGAACCTAATCTGCCGTAAGATCGGGTTATGACCGTATAAAGAAATAAAGTTTGTCTGTTAACAAAGAAAGCTAACGAAAAATAATTCTTATGTTTTTTCTTCTGTATTATACTATAATCTATTATATACAACCCTGAAAATAAAATAAAAATAGATTTCAAACGTTTTGATAGATAACGATGTGGAAGTTAAATATTCTGATTGACGGTACCTTCATCATTTTAAAAATAAAACAAACGTATGAAGCGAAGACTATATAACTTTAATACAGTAACGTACTGTACATAATACAGTCATATTTTAATACAGTAATGCTTATTTGTGCTCAATTAGTTGTTCGAGTTCTGAATTTTAGTATGAATGGAATAAAAAAAAGGGTTTTTCTTTAAAGCACGTGCTAACATTTGTGGATAGCAGCCAGGAAATTGTCTCAGCTTCTCTGTACGGCTTAAACCCCCTGTTGATTTTAACGGGCTCTTATAAAAGAACACCTATTTGATAGTTTAGTTTTTTTATTTCTCTCAACAACGGGTTCTGCAGATACTTCCCACAAATAATCAAATATATTTCTGTAAACCACCAATTCACTAAATATATCAAAATTCATTTTTTTATTTTAATTCAAATAAAATATAATGTATTTTAATTTGTCAAATAAGATATTTTAAATAGGAAGTGAATAGTTATCAAATTCAAAAAGTTATCAAATTCAGTTTGTATGTAAATATTTTTTAAAAATCATTTATTTGTTTATAGAAATTATTTATAGGGAAAGATATCAATGGCAAAGCACATAGCTAAAGTTAGGATTCGCACTTCGAGTTGTCATCGAAAGAAACTGGGACGGACCGTTTCGTCCTCATTAGGACTCCTCAGCCAGCCAAACTCCTCCGATGACAACCCAGAAAGTGCGCAAGTTGTTAGTATCCCGACTCTCGCACCCGAGAATGGGATCTCCCACCGAAGAAATCCTAACCATAAATTAAAAAGGGGGTGAAATACATTTATCTGTATTTATCTGTAATTTGTCGTTAATCTTTATTTCTTCCTTTTCTATTTTCTAATTATTGCTATTCTGTTTATTTTTAAATTCTTTTCCGTTGTGTCCGTTAAGTCAGTCAATTAAATTAAATTCGTTATGGTTGTATCCAATCCTTATCTACATTTTTAATTACTTAGCCAATCAAATCAAGCTTTGTAAATACTATAAAAATCCATGTTTAATAAATTCATTCAGTTCAGACTCGTTGTCTTTAGATCCCAAAGACTCTCCCACAAATACCATTACAATATTCTTTTATTACTGAGTATTTCATAATATTAGGCTTCTGATTAAGTTATTTACAAACCTTGAGGATCCAAAATTCCTGCTCTTTTACGCTAATTTCGTGTCGAAGAAAATTCGAGAACCAAAGCCAAAATTTCACAAAAGCCATTTTGTAAATCGTGTCTCAAAGATTGCTAGGCTTGTCCCTAAAAGCCAATTAACGCAGTAATAGTTATCAATGACTTTTAATCTGTACGTACCACTGTACAGCAGCATCCGCTATCCGTTACGGGCAGGTGACAAGACAATAATGAGGCTGATCCGGAGTTGGCATCATCAAATTTGCCTTCACGCCTAGCACCCTTCCACTTCCAAATCTACTACAAACAAATCGACCGGGCTTTGTATACTGTAAAATCCACAATGTAATTTGTAGCACAGATGCAGAACAAACACCAGAGTCCAGGAGGAGCAGCTTAGAGCCACGACTCCTAATTATTTTGCATTAGGGGAACTTGCACGTCGAATGAACTCCGTATTTACATATTTAAAAAAAAGAGAACTCAGCTTCGTGGCGTTCCTCGCTCTTGGGTTTGCTCATTCTCAGAGAAAGGGAAGACAAAACGGAAGAGAAATTTAAATAATTCGTTTGTTCTGTAGAAGTAATTTATTTTGTGACTATCCCATCAAACTGCTTGAGAAAATTTTATCTGCTTGTTTCAAAAATAATATTCGTATAAAGTTAGATTTTCCAGAATGCAGCAATTGCATACTTCACGAAAGCCTATCAAAAATTCATGTTTTTCTCATTTAAAGCCAAAAACAATTAAGGATAAAAATTAAAAAACAAGATAAAGAATATTTTAATACCATGTTTAAAAACCTATAATCCTACAATCCAATCTACATAAATCTAGAAAATCCTACAAGTCCTGAAAAAAAAAACCTTAAATTTTTAAAATTAATACTCCTCAAAGAATAATAACTGGATATCAATATATCTAAATTAAAGCCATACTGAGAGTTTTATACTAATTTGAATCACAAATAGCAACTAAAAATAAAAATCATTTGGAAGATTCAGTTTTCAGCACAAATTCTACACTTTCTGATTTGCGGTTTCCCAATAAGGTCAATCCTTGTAGATTTATACACTTGGCTATTATACTTTCTGCTTGAAAGCCTGGTAAACTTCTACTATTTCAGCACAGTCCTCACGAACCTAGCTACTACATTTAATATAAAAGAACTATATTGTTGATCCTTGCAATTGTTCCTATATAAATATTTGCGATGCAGGCACTTGGTATCATATTTAAATGATTCATCACTTTTCTTTCTGTTTCTTGAGCTTTCTTGCTTTTGTTTTCTTAATTCTTAAAGAACATTATTTTAATGAAAATGAAAACAACAAAATGTCTTTAACGAGATACTGTTTCTAATTAAAATATAAAAAAGGCGAACACACCAGGCTAAAATTTAAAACATTTTTAAAAAGACAGATAAAATACGCCCAGACAGTTTCGTCTCGAATAATGACGAGGCTTCCTCGTTGGATGACAAACTACACAAGGAACAGTCAATATAAAGGATAAACAGCCAATGAGGAACCCGGAAACACAGGGCTGGGGGTAGACCCGGTAGTGAAGACCCGGACCAATACTGTTTCTTTCCGTTAAGATATTTGGGCCTCAATATTGCAATTGAAGTCATGTCAGATGCAGATACACAATAATCATACGGTGTATTCTGCTTAAATCTTAGGAAACAAAGTTAGTATCTACACAAATCAAGCCTTCTACATCATTATACAAGATAATTAAGCCAGCGAAATATTCAATGTGTATATTGTAAATTTATTATATTAATATATTTATTTATTATATTTATTACACCGTTTGTATTTACAAACCAACAGACACATATATTTCTGCTTAGTAAAACTACATCTCAATTGTAACTAAATTTATATTATTTTTTAACGTGTGCGGGTTGAAAGAATCTTTTGTAAACGTGGACAATGCTAAAAACTTTTGCACACACAATAAAAACTCAGTCTGAAGATAACCTGCAGTCGTAGCGGGTTGAAACCGTTCTTGTTTAAGGATTTTTTTTTTTATCAATGAATATGAATTAATGCTTTTTGAATTTTTATTATGTGTGCAAAAGCATACATTTTCCTTTATAAAATTATAACTTAAGAAATTTTAACTTAAAATATATAATATGGATAAGTAATAACCAAGATAAGCTTAAATCAAACAATGCCAAAAGTTAGGAAACAAGAAAATTTGGGAAATTTGTTTATTTAGACCGATATTAATTTTGTTTAAAAAAAAGGTTTTTCAGAATATTAAAATTTTTACATATATAATTGATAATATCAAATGGTTGCATATCAAAATATATACTTCATAATAAATATTTTAGAAAGTTTGTCTGTTAAATTTTCCATAGCACTGGGCCACGTTTCCCAGAAGTCTATTCTTAATGTTTCTTTTCAAGACCTAACCATTTTGTTTACTATACCTTGATTCAATGATTTAGCATTTGTCCATTTCTCCATTGGTTTGATGCAA
>JAFIDM010003189.1:17678795-17708497 GCA_023159025.1 Thereuonema tuberculata | reverse complement strand
GGTGATTAATTAAGGGAACACGGATTACCACTTGCTGCACGAGTTCGCCTATGTAACAGCTGACATCGATGCAGTCCAAAACATAGCTCTGGTCACTGCACATCTCCCGGTAACATCAACTCGTCGCTCCACCGCCTGTCACGTTTAGCATCGGAGCGAAATCAATTTGAAAACACAGGATGGGCTCTCGCTTGCTGTGCTTCAAGGTTCCACGAATATCTAGCAACTTTTGGAGCCTTCATTTTGAAGAGACATCCGTAGTTGCTGTTCGATTTTCAGTGTCTGTACATCAAACCTCCCATCCCTAAATACAGAGCAGATCAAATGCAAACATCCAAATCCTTTTCCACGTATTTTTATTCATTTATACTTTATTCATATATTCCAGCATTTTGATTTTTCTTTCGAATTTTCTCGAAGTCCATTTGTAGGCATATTGTACTCCAATACTACTCCAATACTATTAAATTGGCGCGATAAATGAACAATGCTTTTCAGTTACTTACATAATAGCGGTAATGTTAAGCAGAGGTGAAGTTAGATGGCGCCTGACCAGAAAATACTACAAAAGTAAAAAAAAAATAATTGAATAAATTCAAAAAATAAAAAGTTAATTTTGAAAGCCTTCTGGATCCTTCAACAACTACAGTCAACCACTGTATCTAGGAATATTATCAAGATTTTAATAAACATTTTGGTGTTTGAAGGTCATCTTACATCCCCGCGAACACCATCCAACTTTGCACCAACTTTAGTCGGCCGACTTAGAGTCCGCCAGCTTTTTGTCAGCCATCACACCATCCAACTCGCAAATGCATCGGCCGTGATAGCAGGAATCCCATAATGCAATGGTTTCACCTAGCAGCTGTGGAAAATCCGAAAAAATCGAGGTTTTGAAACCTCTCCGATTAATTCTGCCGCATACAATTACTGCATTTCAGTATAAACTTTATTTATGCATGAAAGAAACTTGCAATACTCAGATATTCATTGTGTACGCGCTTGTCTTCGACTCGAATCATCATCGTTTTAGACGCTATTTCTTCCAAGGGAGTGACGTCACGACTGACGTGTTCCAACGCTGCTCTGTGATTGGTAATTCCGACCGACTTCCAACCAACTTCCCGAGTTGCCCGTGCACAACCAACTCGAGTCGGCGGACTAAAGTTGGTGGCAAGTCGCTGAAAAACTGGCTCAAGACTGTCTCTATCAACTCGTGACGTCAAAATCGGCCGACTAAATTGGTGCAAGTTTGGATGGTGTTCGCGGGGCTTTACAGACCATTAAATGGTGGTGAACGTTATGGCAACTTGTGGTACAATAAAGTAAGATGATTTCAATTATTATAGTGAAAATGTGTTGTCTTTTCAAAACAATTAAAAGTTAAGTGCTAAAGAAAGATATTCATGTTCACGATCGCTTGTTATGTTAACAAAGACATCATATTCACGGTCGCTTGTTATGTTGTGTGTTCCTGGCAGTTCGTGGTGTTATGTTGAAGAAGACTGAAGATGGCGATCTCTAATCCTGAAGAACTCAGGGAGTTATTTTGCATGTTGTGTATTGACGCAATTAAAGGAGATTGAACATATTGCTTAATACAAACTTCATTGATAAAAACGTGATCTAAATGGATTCTGATTATGAATAATCAACGAATACTAATTCTATGATAAATGTTTCACAGGAAAATCATCCGTTGCCAGGAGACGGGACACTGTTAGGAATTAGCGATTCTAGCGAATATTATTATAGTGACAAGTATGTATATCACTTCGGATTTAGATCATCGAATCTTTTCAGGACTATCAAGTGAATAAGAGATGCCGGAATTAATATCAGGAAATTTCGTAGGTTGCATTTTTCCTTGTTTTACTTATCCATTCTTTCCAAAGATTTGAAGAACACGTAGAAAAAAACAGTCTTCAACAGTTTAAACATTAAAGGCTGAATCATGTTACAAAGAACAATCTGTTTTTAAGAATCGAGCAGTTATAATTTCTGCAGTTACACGTAAAGGAACTGATAGCAGTATTAAGGCATAAAGTTAACGAAGTAATGAACTCTTACAAAGTGAAATGAACTTTAAAGATATATTTAGTACTTAACGAGTGAACAGTAACAGATTAAATTGAGAAGACTTATTTCACAACTCAAAGTGGATTTTATAAATGTTATATGAACTGAGATGAAAACATTCATTGAAAATAAAAAGGCAAATGTATAGGAACTTTTTTATTGTAGATTAAATCTGTTTTGTTATCAGAACTTAAGACTAATTGTATTATTCTGCATTTAAGTAAAGTTAACACAGGGATTAAGTAATATTCCTTAAAAATTTACCACACAACTCAACTTACCAAGTATTTCAGCTGTATAACGACATGATATGTGATGGCAATGTATTTTTTAAGTCAATATAAAATCTCTAGCAAATCGATATATTATAAATTTCATTATTATATGATAAAAATATGTTCATCACATATCTCACACAAAACCAATTAGAACACAAGCTAAGATAATGGCTATAAAGGTTTGTTTCTGAACCTTGCTGTAAAATTGACTTAATCAAATAGATGACATTTAATACAAGCGAAGACACTTACATGCCCCAGAGAAAGACAATTGAGAGAAACTAAAATATTAAAAAATGTTTTGATGGTAAAATTTTCCATTACAAGGAATTTTCTTAGAAAGAAATAAATATTCGTTTCTTTGGGATTGATTTCACCATTTTCAGTATCTAACATTGTTAATAAAAGAATTCTTTTTCATTCTCAATGAGTGTGGGACAGTATTTATACAGTCGTTTTAATAAGTCATCTGTTATGATGCATCCTTTATATCTATTTTGCATTGTCACATTACTTAATGTGACGATCGTGTGAAGATCGATGGTATTAATGGTTAGAATAATCAGAATTACTTTCAATTTCTCTTGTTTTAACATGAAAAGAAATGAATCTTGTTAACACTGATGCGTAACATGTTTTCTGTATCTGCTTCCAAAACATTCCCTTCAAAAAAACACCCCATATTTCATACTTTAACTTCTACTTTATTAAAAGCAAAACAAGTACTACATCCAACTTTAAGTTTAAAAAAAGAAGTTTCTAATCTGTCTGGAGTCCTTGAAAAACTTAAAAAGTAACGATGTTCCCAGCCTCGCTGCTTGAACGTATATCATCTGCAGTTAGTCCTACCGCCATCAAAACAGGCTGCGGCAACTCGGTGGAGAATGAATAGAAAATACGAGATAAATGATCGAGACTGGTGATTCTCTCCACATTGTCTCTTTGTCAAATGAAGTGCACGCATACCAAATTCCAGCATTTCTCAATCCCCATCCCCTCCTCTTGCAACTCACTTTTACTTTGTTCCCCTTTGCCTACCTCTTCCCGCCAGTCTGATTCTGGACCCCCCAAGAAATTATGGCTGCTCTAATTCAACTGGAACGAAGACAGCGGCGGACTAGTCGTGGAATTTAATCTGCTGCAGCGACCGCTTCGCCATAGAAGAGATCAGGGACGGAATTACTGCGTCTTGTTATAGCCCAGGTCCGAGTACAGGTAAATAATACCAATCGATACACACATTTATTATTACCAGGACGCAACAAAGGTAGCTATTAAGGCATTGATATCAAAAACCCGCTGGTATATTGCTTCTATTGAAGAAAGCGGCCTTCGAATAAATAGCTTATTTCAGCAGGAATTCTCACTCAAAAAGAAAATTCCTGTTTCATCTAAGTAACGCAGTGTTTCTTCAAAGCAAATACAACAAATTGAAACCTAAAACTTAATGTTGTTTCAAAACCAATAACCACTGGTTCCAGCAAACGTTAAAAGCACTTAGGCTTTCAGAAGCATTACGTCATCACCATTTGCTTTCCTAGGTGAAGCCAACAATAAATATACACATAACGATGTTTAAGAACATGGTTTAAAATTCATGATTCATTAACGTTTTAAGATTCCAAACAATCTTTCCAGCAAATGAGAAAATTACGACAAATATTTAGGTTTGTTCAGAGAGCCATAAAACATTATTAAAAATGTAAACCGTACAACAGCCCTGGAAAGCAAAACTTTAATAGAGATCCGTGAGTACTTAAGAAAGTAAAATATTACTGAATATTTACTGAAGTTAGTAAGACTTCAGTATTAAACGTTTCGTAAAGTAACTAATGTAAAGTAGATGCTAAGTAATAGCTAATGTTAAGGTCAAGATCTATAAGCCTAAAAGAGGTTGAATATGCAAAACATTCAACATGAAATATAATGATAGTTAAGTTCATTTATGATAGAAAAATTTCTTCTAGAATTATGTTATTTATTAAGACTCATCAGCTAAGTTATCGACTGATGAAAAGTTCATAGTTATTTTTTTTTTTGAGGAGGACGTAAGAATTTGTTACTTTTTTATGCTTTTTTAATTTATTTTTTCAGTAAAGTAAACAAATAGTTAAGATTTGGAATATACACTTGTTTTAGGATATTGCATTTCATCGTAATAATATCATACTATCGTGCAGGCATCGTATATTTGCTCTGCATGTCCACAAATTTTTTGATACAAATTTCCTGAAAATGATGGAATATATGACTTAAATAAAATAATAATAGTAATAATAGCTAATAGTAAATTTGAAATTCACTATTAAAACAATTTGCATTTTATATGTAACTAGCAAAAATACCGGTGCTTCGCGTAATGTGCTACCTAATGTGGATAAGGCAGAAATTTAAATTGTGTGACCACTTTGACGCTTTATCAGTTGGTAAGAAAGGCACGTGGTAGTCACAAATTATGTTATAGATCTGCTACCATCGCTTCGCTCCAGAAGTCTTGCATACGTAACGAAAAAAAAACCGCTTTATTTCTTCAATAAAAAAAAAAGGAAATTACATCAAGTAAACGAAAAGCTGAAACTTAGAATTAAGAACACTCATGTCAAATTTCATGTTTCCAACTCAAGTGGTTTCGCAGATACGCAAACTCAGCAGGAAAGTCCTCCGCGTTTATTACGTATATAGATTATGTTGTTTTAAGAATATACATCAAATTTTATCATTCGCACATTTTATTCGAAGTCATCTATCCTTTATTTTAAGAAAATTTAAAAATCTGAACATGTACAAGAAACAATGTACGAAACATGTAAGATATTATGATATATAAATATAAATGTTAGTATACCATTGATTAAATACACTAGTCTAAAAGCCTTTAAATATTTATGCACTAGTTGCGTGATTTTACTTATTGTTTTTAATCTTTTGCTTGTCTTAGGAACACTCTTGGAAAGTGAGATCCACAACCCCATACTTCACACCTGTTAACCGTCTATCTCTGACTATGATAAGCAAAACAGTTGTCCTGAAAACATTTGTTAGAGCTGAAGGTTTAAGTTGCTGATACATTTATCAGTTTTCAAGTTTACTGTTTCTGGAATCTGTTTAATGTAAGTTAACGTACAAGAAAAAAATAATAAAATGGTGATTTTAAAAACACTAATAAAAACTAGAATCAAACTGACTATTTTAGATAGCCACAACTGGTCAGCATGAGTTCATGGAGAAACTGAAATTAAAGCAAGAAAAAAAATATATACAATATTTTTCAATAACCTTAGGGAATTTGAGCTTTTCTCTTAGTTATATAAAGACTCAAATAAAGCAAGAAAAGAAAAAGTACTAAGAAATAACAGGTCCAAATATCGTGAACTGATAAAATGAACAAAACCCCAAACTGTTCATATTCGATAATTTGTTACTTTTCCAAATGAGTAATGTTTCTTAAACATGTAACATTGCTGTAAAATAAAAGATTGCAAAACTTTTAATGCAGATATCACAATACATTGTTTTTACACGAAATATAAGCTTCATATTTAAATTCATTGGAACATAATCTGTATTACTAAATCTTTTATTTCTCTGTCTGTCCGGCGCAATTGTTATTTATTAGTTTCCATTGCTGAGAAAGTAAGATTATAAAATTTTCTTTTTTTTTTAATTTTTTTTTCGCCTTGCATGGGATTCGAACCGAGGACCTTCGTCCTCGCAGTCAGAAACGCTAACCATTGGACTACTACTGGTCCCCCAATATCAAATCCTACTTTTCTTCTATTTGTTCGCGCGCTGTCAAATAATGAGTTTATTCAAAAAGGAATAAAATGTCACTTTTTGCCATAACCGCTTGGAATCGATTCTTCTTGGATTATATCGTACTTACCAGGGGACACAAGGGGATGGCCTAGTATCTAATTAAAAAATGTAACTATTTAACATAATAAACATGATTAATATTAAATAATTAATTTCGAAAAGTAATAAAGGAAATAAATCTTAATTTACTGTCTGAAAATTACGTAATTATTTGAACACTTTTTTTTTTTCTAATTTAAAATGTGTAGAGATTTTGTTTTCTCCGAAGTTTATATGGTAAATTATCAATATACAGAACTTTAATTGTTTTTCATGATAATACGGGAATTTGAAATTTATTACAATAAATAAATGCAAAAGAAAAAGCCAAAAATAAAAAATCATGTAACCCTTACGTAAACAAAGCAAGAAGATGGTTTCATACGTGAAACCAAAGTAACCCCCTCCCTCCGTACATATTTCATTTTCGGTCCCTTTCTCTGTGGCCGAAAAGACCACAGGTCGGAACTCGTAATTTCTCCATCTCTACAAGTTGTAAGGATTCTAATAACATACGACTGCCCGACTTGTGGTTTGGGCTCCAGACGGACGGACAGAATGAACATAAAGGGTTTCTCCCCTTACACTTTCATGTAGAGGGCTGCGAAAAACTGCAATTAAAACTTTAAAAGCTTATCAGGTAAGTAAATTACAAAAATTATTTTTATTCTGAAAGTTTGACTTAGTAATAATAATATGTAATAATATATGTATAATATGTAATAAAGCTGAAACAGCTGTCCCAGATTCCCGACATGATAGCTCAGGGTGCGAGAACCTTTTGTTTATTCATGTGCAGTTTTGTATTTCTTCACTTTATTATATGCCTGCACGTTAAACTTTTTTACTTAAATATATATATTATATATAATATAGTAAATTGTTCTTGTATTATTCAATTGACTAAACATTATGAAAAAAATATTATAAGCCTTGATGAAATATTTCTATTTATTTTTACACCACATTCTATAATTTACCGTTAATTGATTCCACAATTTAAAGTTCTATCCGTTTCTTAAAGACCTGTAATTCCTTTCTCTCTCAACCTAAAGGTACCATTAAAAATTAATAATGTTACTGAGGAAAATCTTAAAGGCTTTCTGTAGGAATTGTCAGCAATAAATAACAATAAACCAAATGGAATCCTAACCAAAAAAAGTAGCTCAGCAATTAATTCACCGATGGGTTGCTTGGGTTAAGGGGTGGGGTTCCGATTCGCTTCCCTTGAGAGGAAGTCATAAACGTCAGCCAATTCCCTACCCTCCGGTTGCCTGCATTGGCACACGGGGTACGACTTTATTACACATAAAGCTGTGATCCATACATTCATCGTCGTTTTCCAATACTCAGTGTCGCGTATAAAAACCAAAAGAAGGCCTTGTTCGCTATTCACGCTGGCCCATAATCACCGCCATTTTTTCTCTGGACCTATTTTATTGTGGTGTCTTAGTTAGGCGTAAGAAAACGGTAAATTCAAAGCTGAGAATGCAAATTATAAAGTACATCATAGTTAATTACAAAAGGGAGGGGGAAATAAAAAAATTAATAGACGAAGTTTGCTTATTAATAAAACAATTTGGATCAATTTAAAAAAAAAAAAAAAAAGAGAGATCATGTCATCAATTACGAAATACGGATTATTTATCAATAAGAATTATTTATGGACTATAGTGATATTATAATTATAGATAATAAAATTCAGATAGTTCAAATATTAAATTATTTGAACTATCTGAATTATAGAATGAAATAGCCGAATACACAAAAATAAAAAATAAACATTAAAATTTAAAACGCAGACATGTTTCGAAATGCCTAATTACTTTTGAAAATGCCAAAACATGTCTGCTTTTTAAATTTTAATGTTCGTTTTAGTCTTCTGATTAGTAATTAGGAGACTAATATTTCCATTCTGTCTGTCCGTCTGTAGACAGGACAAGTAAGCTTATCATTAAAATCTCATTAGCAACAATCACAACAAGTGCAATGTTTTGCATACGCAACAATCACGTTGATAATACAGCTCTACAACAATCACAATAATCGCAACACTTGCGCCTTTTCCATTTGCAACAAACACATTTATAATAATAAGGAAATTAAATCAATTGTATATTATAAAAGCGTTATTCTGTCTCTCATTGTCATAAGACTTTACGTTTTTCCAATTTTGTGGAAAGGACTTATAACCTAATTCCAGTAAAATGTTGTTCTTAATAGTTTACTTATAACCTAATTCCAGTAAAATGTTGTTCTTAATAGTTTACTTATAACCTAATTCCAGTAAAATGTTGTTCTTAATAGTTTTATAAAACAATCGTAAACCATAAAAAGAAATAAAAGTCAACGTATACTTATATAACGTGAAGAATACAAGAGTAAAACTGTTTGAAAACAATTACAGTAAAACCCCATTATTACGCTCCCGCTTATAGCACTATCCCGTTCCTTACGCTCCTTTCATACGGTCCCTGGAATTTTCTATGTAACTCTGTATACTTTTACCCTCTTATAACGCTTCAAATCCCGCTTGTAGCGCTTTTTTTATATCGGAAATTTTGTATCGAAGTAAAGATTCTTTTCTTTCCCTGGTAGGAGGGAATCTTTGAACTCTTTGAAGTGCAGGTCTGTGATACAGTAAGTTACTGCAAAATTTCGAAGTGGAAATCCCTTTCTATAAGTGAAAAATTGGAAATTTTCCGTAAGTACGACGAGAATTCTACACTAAATCAGAAGGATTCGCAGAATCTCTAGGAATTCCCTCATCCAGTCTGAGAACAATAATAAAAAATAAGAATGGAATTACCAATGCGGCGAAGGGTGGTTGCAAACGTAAAAAAGTAAAGTATGGAAAATATTAAGATGCCGAGGAAATTCTAATTGAATGGATTCATCAGTCCCGTGATGCATCAGTGCCATTAAGTGGCCCAATCATTCAAGAAAAGGCGCGTGAAATAGCGGGCAGTGCACTAAATCTGCTCCGAAAATATGTTAGTATTGCTCCTAGTGGTGTATCAATTGATGTTAATAGTTACTTGAACGGCATTGAAAATGTCATAATTCATAACAGTAGCACACACACACGGCAAACCACAATCAAAGATTTTTTAATAGGAAATAAGCTCACATTTGCACTATATCTATTACAGAATCAAGTATGTTTCCTGTAGAATGGTATCTAAATGTTTCCCCATCTCATAAATCATTTCCCGTCTATAGCGCTATCCCGCTTATTACGCTTATAGTTCATGGTCCCTTGACGAGCGTAATAACGGGGTTTTACTGTAGTTATATCTCCAATATTTAATTAAGTTGCTTTTGATTTTGATTGATTTTGATCATATTAAAGCATAGGGAATTAGTGGATTAGTTAACAGGACATATATCCATTTATATCCATTCTATCCAGTCAGACATCATTGTTGGCATTTCTAGGAAAAGTTTTGGCACCTTCACGCATTCATTTCTCGGTAAGGACCCACAAAGAAGTAATTTTAAATATAAAAGTCTTCAATCCTTAAATATGCATTTTAAGTTTCAAGAAGATCTGTGTAGCGATTCAGGAGTTATTAGGAAACAAACAAGCATACATACATACAAACAGACGATTTGATGAACCTTCTTTCCATACCATAGGTTTTATTAACGTAATTAAATCTAAAATGATAAATAACCTAAATTAGGAAGTTTGAAACATTTTTGGAAGTGTGTTATTGTGAGATACATTCCAAAACGAAAGCTATGACTGTGAAACGATGTTAGGGTAGTCAGAGATTTGATACCAAAGACCCGTGATATTCGAAAGAGGCAAGCAAGCAAAATCGGGACCGGCTGGATTTATTTTTTGATTGGAAGATTCGGTCCGTTTTTCTTTTCTGGTTGAACAACAATACTCTTGGACATTGGGGCAGCATTCTAAATCATTCGTCCGAGAAATGAAAAAAAAAAATCCGGCTGTTTGCAAAATTCATTTATTCAAGTCGTGGTAATTCAAGGGTTAAGTACAACTTCAAGCGATGCCGCATTGAGTTCATTGAGTATATCTAGATCCAATTACTCTGAGTAATTGGTATTGGTCATATTGGATCGAGAGCATCATATCCTCAGAACAGTCGATATAGATAGATCCCAAATTTGTCCAATCATCACTATTTCTTGATTCGGTTAATGATCACTACAATCATATGTATCCAAACTTCCAGAATTCTATAGAAATTCGAATCGATCATTGCAGCAGATACTTTAAATTCTGTGAAATAGACCCTTCTTTAGGTCTAGAGATAGATGCAGTTCCTAAAGACTTATTTCGTACCTAATCAAACTTCTTTCGTATCTAATTTCCCAAGAATTTTCTTTGGTCAATGTTCAGAAATCTGTGGGGAGTCCAACGACAAATTGCTCATGGGGCTCCGACCTCCGTTTTGGACAGGGGAGGACATTACACAGTCACAGAAATCAAAGTAGCTCCTCCCAATGGGTCACAAAAGAAAGCTTGACATACACTGTTAACTCAGAAAAACAAGAGTATAGATAATGTTTTGAACATAATCGTTAATACTCAAAATGACATGATCTTCATTCAAAATCTGATGACACCTGTACAACAAAATTTCTGTGACAAAAAAAATTAAATTAAAACTAAGAATGAATATAGTTGATCAAAACAAAATAATAATAATAATACAATTCTTTGTTATTATGATAGAAAACTAACTTATATGATAAATAGAAAAATGATATGATGTGAATGACTTATAAATATACAGACCTATAACTAAGATGTACGAAGGGGCGGTAAGTTTTATTAGTTTTGTAGGGGGGAGGAAGGATAAAAGGAGGGGAAAATTTTCAGGAAGAACTAATTGGGGAAGACAACCGGAAAACGTCCAATACATTTATTAGCCAGTAGAGTCCAGAAGGTACAACGATATTCGGCTACCTGCGCCTTGACGCACCTGTAATTAGGGTTATAACTCCGAATGGCTTGCAATTTGTGAAAGGGGATCTAATTAAATTTGGGCTTCAAGAGGCCTTAATTATAACCCGAAAATAAGCGTCTGAACTGAGTTTAATAAATCACATCGTTCCTGGACCCAAAGTTTCCAAAATGAGAATTCCACTGGAACCAAGGTGTTCGTGATTTAAAAGGTGGCCAGTGAACAACAGGAAGTTCTTTGAGGGATTTAACAAAGCAATTCTAGTGGTTCCGATGAACTTAAAGCCTACTGTTCTATATGTCTTATTTATTAACCTTTTTTATTATAAAGAAACGACAAAAACTTAAAGCCTACATTTATCTTCAATTCTAATATTCAATTATGTAGACTAATATAATGTAATATTCACTTTGCTTGTACTGAAAAAAATATAAATACATTTAAGTTGTCGAAATCGGATTCCCTTTAATCACATCAAACTCATGCGCTAATTAATGGATTAGCTAAAACTAATTGTTTAAGACAATATAACTATTAATCCATTGATAAAAATCCATTGTTTAGATTCCAATGCTTTTCTATAATCCGACCATGATAACGTGACGATCGGAAGGAACCCCACGTGATTATGACGTATCTGTTTTTCAGCCAATCACGAACAGGCAGCCTCAAAGCACAGGTCTCGATTAATTTCTCTCAAAATGTCGCCCCAGAATTTTTGTCTCCTTCTCGCGCTAATTTCTCGACCCACTTGGAAAAGATTTCAAAGACCCTAGATCTCTAGTCCTGAAATATGCATCGTAAGTTTCAAGAAGATCCATTTAGCAGCTCAAAAGTTTCTATGGCGGGTTACTACAGACTGAGGGTGGAGTGCACCAAGCTTTCGTTAACTTTGACGGTTCGTTAACGTCGATGGTTGGTGCATCAACTGGCATTTTCCGTGCACCAACGTTCGCTAGAGGTTTAACAGTCGTTAAATCGCTGATGAGTCGTCAAATGTTAACAGCTGTTAAACCCCTAAGGAACGTTGGTGCACAGAAAATGCCAGTTGATGCACCAACCATCAAGGTTAACGAACCGTCAAAGTTAACTAAAGCTTGGTGCACTCCACCCTGAATGATGTGATAAGCCTCGTTTTCCCAGAGAAGTTTGCTAAAAATACACTTTACAAGAAAGTAAGGGACTTGCATATCTGTTTCACTTTAGCCGACTATAATAAAAGGAAAGTAAGTATTTCTTAAGAAATCATAAGATACAGCGCCATAAATGAAAAGAAATATATCACTTTATAGGAGATCGTCAGTTACAAGAACAAATGTATCTCCACTTTAATTGTTGAAGCTGTTTTGGTTATTTTTTACAAGGATTCTTTTAAGATTTGGAAAGGTCCTATACATTTGGCAATTAATCATTACGAACTGTAAGAGCCTACTGAAGTCTTGTTAGGACTGAAGATGTGGCGTAATTCTCGTGAAAATGCTTTTAATTATTTTTATTTGTAGGCTATTCGCTTTGTAAGGATTTCCTTTTTTTGATTATAGATTCTTTATTAGAGAAACCACAACGAATCTTTTATATGAATATTTTTATTTATGTGGTTTCTTGATGGCAAAGAGAAACAGAAGTCTAGCAGATGATCACAAAAAGTTCTCGCCTCTGGTGCTAGAGAAGAAAGGATAAGATAATAGAGGCAATAGGAAGTTTTAAAACTGGGACAGGAAATGAAAATGACTTCCGGAGGAAGAAACCTGTGGGGATGAAAGAAAAATACTGTATTACAAAAAAATTAAAAGTAAATAAAAGTTGAAACTGCTTAAGTTCTGTTAATAAACTTCAATATCAAAAAACAGAAAACAACTTCAACATACGATATTTCGCTCTTTATATCAAAAGACTTTTTCAAGATATTCCAACCTTACATAAAATAAATAAAATAAATTAAGGAGAAAGATTTTCTCTCTCATACAGAATAGAATATAAGAATAAATAACATAACAATAAAAAACATATTAAATGAACGAGATAAACAATTAAACTAAACAATTTAATAGAAACAAACAATTTAACTACACACTCACATTAATTTTAACATTTTTTTTTTCAATCTTACATTCTTATTTACAAATTTTCTAAAGATACTTAATGAACTCTCATTAACTTTTAAGAATCTAAAATTAATGTGAAGTTGTTCTTAATAATGTTTCTATTAAATTGTTTAGTTTTATTGTTTATCTCGCTCATTTAATACGTTTTTTATTGTTATATTCTATTCTGTATGAGAGAAGAAGTTATCTTTTCTCCTTAATTTTATTTTATGTAAGGTTGGAATACCTTGAAAAAGTCTTTTGATATAAAGGACGAAATATCGGTATGTTGAAGTTGTTTTCTGTTTTTTGATATTGAAGTTTATTGACATTAGTTACACAAGAAGAGATGATTTAAAACTGCGTAAGTTCTGGTTTCGCCAAGAATCATTTATGGCTCTAGAAAGTCTACGTTACCTAGTAAGTAAAGCTAATCAAAACAGTCATTCTCTGTATGTCCTAATAACAATCTTCTCCAAACTTGGTGTGCACATTAAAGGAAAAGGCACGATTTAATTTCTATATTTAGAATTTTTTCTGTGTGGGTCCCTGATGAGAAATTAGCGAAAGAATTTCACTGGATTCAAAAATATAAGTGAAAAAGGAGTATTTAATTATTTTATTTATTTATTTATTTGTTTTGTTTTCAGCAGATATTACATATATAAAAAAGAAAAGAATTAAACGCAAGATTTTGAACGAAAGTAGGTAGCGAGTTCTTACAGGAGTTTCATGTTATGAACTGACATCAAAAAATGAGACTATTGTCCTCAAAATGAAAGATGACCGGCGGAAGTTTGAACTGCGCAGCCCTTCCGGTAGCTGATCAATTATGCTTTCCTGTCACAATGGACGCCCGTCGTCTGTTTTCACTGAAAAAGACATATTGATAACGCCAAATTAAAACTTCTCTCGACTATTTACCATTATTTCAAAACCAGTTGCTAACAATAAGTATTTATATAAATAAATAAATATATATTATTTATAAATACAATGCTGTTTTGCAAAGTAACAAGCCTTTACCGTAATGGCGACGTCCTGTGATAAACTCATACGGAAGTGCCTGACCAGAGTAATCGATGATACATGCGCAGATCTCACAAAAAGAGGGCGGCCATCATTCATTGGGAGGACAATACGTTTGTTATACTTTCAATTTATTAGTTATACATTTGAGAAAAAGTGAAAGAGCTGATATATGAGTCTTTACATCATTGTCTCGAGTTTTATTATTTCTTTTTATAAGAAAATATCCTTTTTTTATTTCATTTAACTCTATCACATGTTATAAAATTCTGACTTAAGCAGTAATGTACAGAAAATATAAATTTTAAAAATAATTGTTGAAAATAAAAATGTTACTAATTTCTTTTTAATATCGTGAATCTTATTATTTATTAATTTATTTTAAATTATGATATTTTAGCGTAGGAGTAGCAAAGATGTTTATACTTGGCATGTACATTTATAGAGAAGAGATGATCTGACTTGAATAGTTGGATTCGTTTATTAATCCTCTTAATGAATGCGCGAGCTCTAATGGGATTAAATTTAACTGAATTCAAACACTTGAGTGAGGAGTACATATTAATTTACTGTAACTTAGGGGACTATTAATAAGAGTAGCACAGGCTCTTCTTTGATCCATCTCTTAATATCCGCAGACCTTAGCAAACAATGATACAGACTCCTTATCTTTCTGCTAGGACTTCGTTGCTAACATTGAATTTTGATTAGATTCAACCTAATACAAAGATAGCAGATGCCACTGTTCTGTGATCCATTGTTAGGACCACAGAAATCTTAAACAGATTATATTACAGTAACAAACTTTAGATCTCCCTATTCGTAACCGTCTTATTGTTATCAATTCAACAATAATTTCGTGGTTATGAGGAACGCTGAAAGGACTCTCTTTATTAAAGGTTTAATTTTTTGATTTTTTGTTTTTGTTTTTGTAGTCCACACAGTTAACAAATCCTTAAATATCAGGAGCAAAATTTTTTTAGAAAAATAAAGTAGTAGTTTTAGAGTCACAAAAATTGTTATTTATTACATCAATTTTCATCAAAATCAGAAATGCAATGACTAGTACCTCGTGATTACAATGTAAAAAGGGAAGTGTTAGGACCAAAGATTACTAATACTTCACCTCCGGCTCTATTTTGTATCAAGATTAATATGGATGTCGTATTATTATAGTTTAAGGTAACCTATTACCGTAGAGTTTATTGAGTTCTCGTAATCATAGGATGGGTATATTAGGTTCTGTGTACAACAGAGATGTTGCAGGGATAAATGCAGGAGAAGTTACAATAATGTACAAAGGCGCAGACTTTTGTAAATTATTGGATGAGGAGGATCCAATTAATAACATAATATTGCCTCTTGCCATTACGAAGTCAGGAAAAGATTAAATTTAGAAAAATGGTAGGAAATCAATACAATAAATATATAAATATTTTTTGTAATAAAGATCTCTGGTACAAGCGTCTGGTTCTGGAGGGGCATAAAGTAAAAATTATTGGTAGGACTGTAAAGAGTTAGGCCTATGTCTTTGTATTAAACAGCATTAAAATAAAGCAAAAACTATTTGGAAATTCGTTTTAATTGTGAATATAAAGCAAAGCAAATGTTGCTAATATCGATAACGAAGAGATCCCAGAATTAGACACGTGACAGGTTGTTTTCTCAGGTTTGCTGTGATTCCGTTTACTCTATATTTGTCGTGGTTAAATTCAGTTGAGACGAAGATTGTTGATAGGCGCGACCCTAAGAAGTATCGAATAACTGTTGGCAGGGCGGGGGTGTTAGCAGGCTGTTCCATATCACTGCAAAACGTGTCAATCAAGTGTGATGGCTCCGGAGAGCGCCATACACCACCTCGGCCCAGAGTATTAATGGCCCAGCACCTTACTCATAATGGAGAAATGTTGTAATACTAAGTGGGGAGGCAGCATTAAAGAAGCTGTGTATCGGATAAAGTGGGCTAAACCATTCGCCTGCAGCCGCAGGAACTGAGAGAAAAGGGTAATAGACAGAAAGGGGCCAAGTATGAAAAGAACGATGATGATGATGACGACTCACAAATCATTCTTCCTGTTGCCTACGGGATTCTTGGAAAACAATGAGACTTGTAAACTTTTTATTGAAAGTTTTAAAAATTTTCCTGCACAAAAATTTAAAAGCGAAAACTTCAATCTCTTTCAAAGTGAGGTCGGAATACCTTATAAAGCAATGCATAACTATACAACAAAGAGAAATTAAAAAACAAAACTTACTTACATCGATAGTTAAATAGAGAAGAAATAAACTTTATAACTTGGGGATAGTTGCTTCGAATTCTTGTTCTCATCAACTGTAACTATCCATTGTTCAATAGCCTAGACAAAGGATTAACGTAGGCTTTTAAATATTGGATAACTCTAACTCAAGATAAATCGAATCTCGAAAAGAAATTACAAAATCCCAACGTTTGTCTTTAAAGCAAAGCATTTGTCTATCTGGAATAATATCAAAGACATTTCTAATATTCTGAATGGAGAGATAAAATGAAGGAAACAGTTAAGAAATGGTATAGCGTCGAGCGTGGTTACAAATTTATATCAACTTTGTATTTGTAGCTTAACAATGTGGCTTAATGGAATCAGGTGCACAATTAACGTCTGCAAAATCAATATTTAAAAAAAATAAAAATAAAAAAGCTGCAGTCACATATAATAAAATAACTACATTAAAAAATATGAAGTTAAAAATAAAATGCATGAAAGTTTCGGGCACTGATAATGAGCACTTGTTATTTAAAAAAGTACCGTTTATCTATTTAATTTTAGAAATTTCCGAGTATGAGTGTTTTATTACATATGATATCTAGGTTTTTTTTTATAAGTACCTGGTAAATTTATCTCATTTTTAGTCGAAATTTATATCTCCAGCCGTCCGTCCATCGGTCTTTGATCAGGATACTTCTCAGAAACTACCCATCCTAGAAAGCTGAAAGTTTAGAGATAGTTGTAGATTGCAACAAAGAACACTCCTGGAGATTTTGGTAAAAGTGGGACCAATAGGTATGGAGATACAGACCAAAAAAAAAAAAACTCTCAACGTGATTGAATCAACACATTTTTTATCTAAATAAACTATTGTTTTTTTTTGTTTTTTTTTGTTTATTTTTTAAGCAGACTTTTATGCGTTCTTACCGTGTGGGTAATCGAATATATATACTATATATTCGATATATAACTATATTTTATTTTACAAATTTTTAAGTCAGTTTTAAAATCTTGTGTAATGAAATGTGGAGGCATTGCGTCCTGATGTTGATAAAAATTGCAAAAAATAAAAGGATAAGTCTTAAATTGTTATTAATTTTTTTATTATTTATTTGTTTATTTATTATCTTTTTAATCTTTGAGGGTAAGGAGCAATTTTTGAATGTAATCGCAACAACAATGAAACAACTGAAAACAATGGCATTTAATACTGGCAACCAAAGCCAATCGTCACAGAAATCAAAATATCAATTGCCTGAAAGCAAGATGGCTTCTTACTCAACGAAAAACCTTGAATTACCATGTTTCTGCGAATTGGAGGTTTTATTGAAAGCTGTTGCTAAATGTCGATGACCTTTAAGTTTAATTGCCATTAACCCTTCGCTTCCTGGCAATACATTGGAAACGCAATCTGTTCCCCATTAAACGTGATGATAATTATGGATCCGGAATTATTTATGAAACACCGAATGACAATTCATGGTCTAGTAGTCACACTGGGTTTGTTACAGTTCACTCGAGGAATGAGCTGTGATTGGGCTACTTCGACACAAAGTAATTGGGTTAAAAGGATGAAAATCATTCATCGTAAATTAAATAAAACAAGAAAATTCAGTTGGCGTGCGAACTTCAGCATACTGTAATGGTTCGATTGTTTATCGAACCATTTTTTGATTTTTTTTTATAATGATGGTGGTTGTAATATTATATTTCTTATTGTAAAGAGAGTGGGGCTGGTTATGAAAGAATAGGTTGTAATAGTGTTTTTCCTTTCTTTGCAATTGTAAAGAGAGTCGATTGAAATTTGATAAAATATTATATTTTGGGATTAATAGTTGTGTTTGATCGGAGTTCTTTGTCAAACCTGTAGGAAATTTCCATTCAGTAGTTCTTTGTCAAACCTGTGGAAAGTTTCCATTCCGTTCAAGAAATTGGGACATTTTTATTTTTTTTTTATTTTTTTTTTTGCTTAGCTTGTAGACAAAAGGACAAAGAAAGTCCTTGTTCTAGTTGATCTTATTGCATGGATGGGGGTGGCGAATGTATATAAGGGACCGATAAACAGGTCAGAGAGAGGGGTGTTGGAGTAGTTGTTGAGATTGTAAGTTGCGGGGAGATGCAGGGAGCCGATTCGGTGATCGGAGAGGACACCGCATTAGAGATGCTGTAGCAAAAAGACGTTATCCCTTGAAAGTGGCCTGGGACCGCCAGAAGAGTAAGATGCAGAAATTTCGGAGGTCAGAATTTGCGGAAAGAAGAATCGATTGAAATAGCGGAAATAGCGATATGAAGCTGAGAATAGCGTAAAGAAGCTGGACATAGCGATATGAAGCTGAAAATAGCGGTACGAAGCTGATAGTAGCAGTACGGAGCTGGGAATAGCGTAAGGAAGCTGGAAATAGCGGTACGAAGCTGGTAGTAGCGGTACGGAGCTGGGAATAGCCTAAGGAAGCTGGAAAGAGATGTAAGAAGCTGAAAATAGTGGTACGAAGCTGGGAATAGCGCAAAGAAGCTGGAAATAGCGGTAAGAAGCTGAGAAAAGCGGTACGAAGCTGGGAATAGCGCAAAGAAGCTGGAAATAGCGGTAAGAAGCTGAGAAAAGCGGTACGAAGCTGGGAATAGCGGTACGTAGCTGGGAATAGCGGTACGAAGCTGGGAATAGCGGACCATAGATGGTTAGTCTGGAAAGGAAGTAGTTGAAAGAAGTAAGGGCCCGTAAGAGATATTGAACATCAAAGAATATTGAGTGTGTGAATCTTTAAGTTTAAAGAACTTTCAGTATTAATTATTATCTATTTTTATTAATTTTTTTTTTTTTACAGTCCACTCTCTAGTAAGGTGTTATATACAAAATTTCTTATATTGATTGTAAGCAACCATTATTCATATAGATATGATCCTTTTATCAGAATATTTTTTTTTGGGAAGTATAAAGTACAGTTTTTGAGGTAGTTGAGAGTAGAAAAGGGTTATATGGTGGTTGGTTTGTTTTCTTTTTTTAAAGGCTCTATAAGCAATAGCTAATTGCCTAGGGCAAGTCGTTCGAACTGGTGGGAAGTATAAATAATTGTAAATTTTTTGCCTTTGACAAGTTTTAATAAATTATATTTGTTTATATTTTAAATCCGATGGTTTTCCTAGTGTCTTTTTTTTTTTTTTTTTTTTTTTTTAAATTTTATTTTTTTTATATATTTCAGTACTTTTATGATCCTGCTTTATTATTTGGGTTATGCCTGACGGGAACCTCGGAATATTTATTTACTTGGTCGTTTTATAGGCACAGTTCGACGACTGTACATTTTCCTTCGGAATTGAAGTTATTAAGTTAAGTTAGAAAGAGTTAGAAAGGTGATTAATTTGATTTGCGAAATTAGTATTCTTATTTATTCACGGAGGAAATAGTACATTACAATACCTATATAGGAAGCGATCAAGTAAATCATGTTTTGCTTGTTTTTTTTAATCCAAGTTCCAGTGTTTATAAGTCCCAAGTATTCACCAACTTATAATTAAGAGAGGTAAATCATTTGTATTTCAAATTGTGAACTAGAAAATAACTATTCTGTTTACAATAAATTAATTGTTTGAAATGTTTTTCTGGAACGACAATTTCAACATCGAGTGAAGAAGTGAGTTTAAATAGAAGGATTAAATTTATGCTTTTCGATTGTCTCTTGTTTTTGTAGAGCTCACTGAAGTCAACTGAAATACTGGTTGATTATGGCGCGGCTCTTTATTGTTTAATCAACATTCCTTACGCACGAGCCAATTTCTAATAACAAAGAGAATTTGTATAAGATGAATGGAGAATTCGCGTTTCATAGGCCTAACATATCTCTCAAATTCTAGGCTTCTAAGATAGTTGATAGTAGACAAATGGGCTAATACACTTTAACTTAGAAAAATAGTCCGTTCTGAAGCTTTATTTTTTATCTCGTTGTACTTTTTCAAATGTTACAAGATATCTAATATCCTTTGGCTAAATTCCCGAATGTATATAAATTACAATTAGATAAGCAACTAATCCTTCCCTCCGCTCTTCTACATAGAAAAGCTTTTTTTATTATTATTTAACTTGGATTGCTAAAGTTATAAAATATTACTGTATTTATCATTATCGTATTTGATTTTCATTATTATTTTTTGTTATATCACCAATAAATAATAAAAATAAAAATAATAACATTTTTATCTTTTACATTTAGTATTCTATTTACGTGGTAAATGTGGGTGGCAGGGAAGCCAAGCACTGCGACCGCTGGTCTATTTAATATTATCAGTTGATATAATGATTTTCAATTACGTAATCAACAATAATGGCAGTAATGTATTATTATATGAAATCTAATAAACTAATATTATACATTGATCTGATAACAACTAGATAACTCTTAACTAACAATTTAATCCAAATATTTCGTCTCTTCTAAGCGAAGAGATTTCTTCAGGATAGGAATAAAAACAATGATAGGAATAAAAACTATATCTTCAGAATTCATTTACAAAAGGAACTACAAAAACAATCTTTTAGTACGTGAAATACACTAATTTTGTCTGTTTTTTGATTCGTGAAATACACAATAAGTGAGATGCAAAATGTGTCAAGTACATAATTTAATTTAAAATTCATGGAGAACAATAATTAAAAAATAATTAATTTCATGAAAAAACAATAATAAGCGAAAATATTTACGAGAAATTTTTTTATTGTTACTTAAACATTTTTAGTGTTTACAAGAACATTTTTGTTTCTTATACATTTTTTAAATTTATTGAGAGTAAAAACTACTAACTTTTAGGAATCTATTTGTGCAAGGAAAAGTATTAATTATGCATGATTCAATCATGAATCTATCTTTTTCATTTGTAATACGAAATAATATATTAACTAAAGGATCAGGATTATGATTATTATCTTGGCAGTGATCTGCCCAGTCAGATCATGTTTATTGATGTTAAAAGCCTTAACGTGTTCTAAAATTCTTTCTTTTAATATCCGTCCGGTGCTTCCAAAATAAACCTTATTACAATCCCTGCATTTCAATTTGTAAATGGCACCCATCGTATTCATGATATCACAGAAAAATTCATTTTTATTTTTCTTTATCAATTGTTTATCTTTGTAAAATATAATTTGAGTATCGTTCTTCTTACATAATTCTTTTATGGATTTGTCTAATTTTATAGCTGAAGTTAATTTCAACATATTTCTGTATATATATATTATCTTTCTTTGTTATGTTGTTATGTTTATCTTTTAATCTAAGTTTAAAGAAATTAATAATTGTTTTTTTTTTTTACAAAATTTTTTGGGTAGTCATTAAGTTCAAAAATATGCTTCAAGAAAAAACATTATAAAAAATATAAAAAGAAAAATTATAAAAAAAAAGAAAGCCATTGGAATTTACACAAAGGGTTTGTAGCCCATTTCTGTTAATATCTCATTGTTATAAACAATGAATAGGAAATCCTTAATCCATTCCGCATGGTTTAATACAATTAAAAGTAATTCTATTTAGGCAATTTAAGTAAATGGGAATTAAATTATTTATTTCAGAAAATGAAAATTTTCTCTTTGTATTAAATAGCTATTATAATTTTAATATAAATATAGATGTTTTCGTTTTTTCACGACTTTAGAAAAAAAATTTTTTTAAATATTATTTACTTAAAACAAAAATAAAAAACAAATACAAATAATTTCAAGAAATAATATTTTTATAAAAGTAGATTTTAAGTTCTTTCTTGCTTTTTTTAATGAATTTATTTAATTTATTTGAGACCGAGCGCAGGTCTGGCATTTCAATGAATTATTTCATTGAGTTATTATATTCCAGTATATTAATGTCATATTAATGCCATTCCCATTCCTGCTTCTATATTAATTTAGTTTTATTTTATATTTTTATTTCAATTAGATTAAATTTTTCTTGTTGTTGCTTATGGTTCTTTCTTAAGGAACAAATTCCTCGTGTGCCATTAATAGGGAATTCGTCTATTAATTATTTTAATTAAGTTACTGCGTTTTAATTATTAATGCATTTTCGCTTTGAAGTTGAATTATATTAAACTTTGAAAATACATATTTTTTTACAAGGCTATTTTTCAAGTTTGTTATAAGCCTTCTGCTTTGTAACGTGGGAGGAATAATTACGCAGTGTAGAAATTACCGTATTGTTCACAATGCTTTATGGTTGGGGGGACTGCTTATATAAAATGGCTGACACCCAAAGAAAAAATAAATAAATAAAAAGATGCCAAAGCAATTCCCTATTGGTCAGTCCATGTTAACTCCTTTTTATCCGCCTTCAGGAGAGGTGTGTGACCGAGCAGACGGGACGGAATCCCTCGCCCAAGTCTATCTCTACACTTTAATGATGGGGTTTCAAGTATATTAATTACCTGACAGCCAAACAGTACCTTACTACGATGAATAGAAGAATTGATTCTTTTTTTTTTGGTAAGACAATACGGATACGTTTCGGGATTTTTTTTTTAACTGAAAAACCTCACCGCCTCGTTGTTCAGCTGTTTTGCTTTCAATACAATACTGAAGTTTAAACGAAAAATCTTCCGCTTTTTTGGCAGGTGTCTGAAATGTCAGAATTAATAATTATATTTATAAATTCATTAACTTCGTAAGAAATGAATAAATAAATAAAAAAACTAATAAAAGATCATCAAAAGCTTGTGTTCAGCGAAATCAGGAATAATTCATGCACTCTAGTAATTTACCCATAGTATATTAAATATGTATGTACGTTGTATATATAAAACACTACTTAAACATATATCTTTATATAATAATTAACATAATATTAAATGTTGTGCATAAATAACATGAATACACGGCAATGTTAGTGTATGAGTAATGCATTGTAAATAATTAATAATGTAATCTGTTAACATTACACATTAATATTATACAGTATAACTATATAGTTGAAGTGCTTAAGAGTTGCCTTAGATAGACATTTAAAAAGAATATTTGATTTTTATATTTAAAGGATTTTTTTATTACATTAATAATAATAGCGTAAAATTCATTCTTATAATTGAAAATGGTTTTAGAATATGAACAATGCAAGCCTGTTTCTGGATTATTACTTAGCATCAATATTTAATTATCAATATTTAATGGTTAAGATATTAAGGAGTGTTTAAAGATAATACATCACAGAAAGGAAAACAGAACTTATAATCGCGCTATTTTTTGATGTAATTTATTGAAAAAAAAAAAAAGAAACTCAGTTTTAGTGAAATAAAACATGTAAAAAAAAAACTACATCATTTTTTAAAATTATGATAGAATATAAGAAAATACATGAGAATTTACTAACAATACAATCAGAGCCGTTTCTAGGTGTTCTGCCACCCTAGGCGAGAACTGAAAAATGCCGCCCCCTCCCTTTCAAATGCCGCCCCCACCAAAAAAAAAACAAAACAGAATCTTCAATTCAACAACCAAAAAAAAATCAGAATCTTCAATTGAACAACCAAAAAAAAAAAAAAAACGTAATCCTATTTTAACAACCAAAAAAAAAACGGAATCCGTCCTTCGGCCGCCCTAAAATCTTGCCGCCCTAGGCGGCCGCCTAGTCTTGCCTAATGGTAGAAACGGCCCTGAATACAATCATAATCCGCTTTGTGACAATTTGAATGCTTTGCTCATACGAGTTTTCAATTGCCACCATTTTGCGTTAAGTGATTGACCGATGAGGTACTTTTGCCACTAGATGGCGTCATTTTGCTTATAAACACGATACATGCTACATCTGTTTGTATTACGCTCTGTGATTAAGTGAATAATAAACTTTCAATAAACTCCATGAAATTTTATACTTTCTTCTCCTAACTTTATTACTATGTTAATGGGATAAACACCGATCTTCTTCAGGTTCACGAGGTGGAAAACAGGTATACGACAATTACAATCTTCTCACAATCATTAGATCGCCCCTAATCCTTATATATGCAAATCAAGTTTCAAAAACATCTAGCCTGAGGTTCAATAGTTAATAGGAAGATAAACAAATATAATTACAGAGTAATTGATTTGATAAAATCACTTCTATATTGGAAATTATAAAATTGGTTGAAAATGACAAGTAGATACTTCGAATCGGTGATTTTATTTATTTAGCAAATTAATATCGAGATTAAAGAATATACGACTTCCCAGCCCTTTGTGGCCTTCTCCACACCTCTATCACTTGAAACCTTCTGCAGTTGGTAATAAAGCACGTGATCATTACAAATTAATGTTATATTCTAAATTAAAATTTAAAATGTAAACAATATCCAACGTGTTAATTACCCGTATCGTATATTTATCTCCGTAGACATCGCTTAATAGAATTAAAGGGAATCTCGATTTATAACTGCAATGACGTCGTCTAACGACAGCTTTGGAAGTTTTCGTTTTAGAACGTTTTTTTATTCATCCCACGGGAACTACTTGATGGACAGGGATGAAAAGTAGCCTATATCCTTCTCCGTGTCATAGAATACTTGCAGGCAAAATGTCATTCCGATCCGCTGTGATTGAACGACATACAAACTTACAGATTTTCACTTTTATACATTAGTTTAGGATTAGGAATTATTTTTTAATGTTCCTTGAATCATCGAAAATTTGAATGATTTTTCGAACTTTACAAATGTACACAACGTTTCTGCAGAACCGGCCACTTTATTAGGTACACCCCTGCTGTTCGCGCAAATGCTGTGTTTCACAACAACTCTTCAAGCGGGTTGGGGCGGTGTCGTGGTGTGGGAGATGTTTTCCTGGCACATGTTGGGTTCATTGATGCCTCTGGAGGCACGTCAGGATATTAGAGTATACCTAAACATCGTAGCTGACCAAGTGCAACCGTAAATGTTAACAGTTTATCCTCATGCAGATGGCTACTTCCAGCAGGATAATGCGCCGGTGCACAAAACCCGCATCACTGTGAGATGGTTTGAGGAACATGACAATGACTTTTCCTTGCTGCAGTGACCTTCTCAGTCCCCGGATTTCAGGCCGATTGAAAATTTGTGGGATGAGCTGGAACGGGCTGTTCGCTCCAGGTCGACACCTCCATCAAATCTTCAGGAACTGAGTGACACACTCATGTCTGCATTATATACAATACCTCAACAACGTTTTCAGCATCTTGTGGAATCCATGCCTCGACGAATTGAGGCTGTTTTGAGGGCTAAAGGAAGCCCAACACGCTACTAGCTAGTTATACCTAATAAAGTGTCCGAACAGTATATAATGGCAAAACAATAAACAAAAAAACAAAAAAATCAGAGACATAAAGATTTTTTTCTTCTTTTTTTTTTTTAATTATAGAACGTCTAATATCTTCAATATATCTTCTTTCGTTGTTACTTAATAGGCTTACATATATTTTATTGTGTATATTGTAATAAATTGTGTATATTATAATAATCTCCTTGAAGCTAACAAAACTCTATGTCAAGCAATCTGAACTTGTAAACAAGCACAAAATTAATTTGGCCACCCTGATAACATTAATTGAAATTTTCATTAATAACCAGGTTTTCAAGTGGAAAGGCAATTTTTATAAACAACTGGTGTTTCTATGGGAACTGCCACATTTGGGAATATTAGCTTACTGGGTTTTGAAGCGGAATAAAGATAATTTCCTTAGCAATTATACAACAATTATAGTACATTGTACAATAAATACGTTCACAATTTTAGAAACAATATATACAGCTGGCATGCCAGCTTTCCAATACAGGCCTCCCTCGCTTAAAATGGATGACTCCGACTGAAAAATTATCACTTTAAGTGAATTTACGTAAAGCGGGGACTACAAACTCATAGAAAAAAATCATGAGAAATATGTAACTGCGTTCTCAATACATATGAAGAAAAAAAAGATAAAAAAAAAACAAAAACACCTTCAGTATTTATATTTGAATACTGAAATATATATTTTTATACCTAGACCGATGCCCGCCCACCATTAACTTCCGGGGAAAAAAACCTCTACCCATTCTTGGGTAGAAGCCTGGGTGGACCCTAGGATCTATTTGGAGGAGTGTTCAAAGTGTAAAAATTCCCGAAATGGAGACGGGAATTAAACCCGGCTGCTCCATGCCGCAGGAAACGACTTACCACGTGACTACCAGACCCACAATTAATAATTTTAATAATAATAATTCCAAATTTATGATAAGAGTAAAATTGTTATTGGATTTTATACAACAATTGCAGAGAAATCTTTATATTAATAGCTAAAAATAATAAAAAAACTAATTAAAAGTTTTCTAAATAAGAAGTTTTATATATTTTTCTGATTAGTTATCTTGTTTTAATTTAAACTGATTCCAAAGATTATTATTTTCAACATTGGGAATTTTTCAGATTCTCTTCTTTTATAGAATAAGAAGAGAATCTAAACTATACTATATATATATATATATATTTGAAAAATTGTTTTTGCGTTAGATAGCCCGTTTATTGAGGAAGATTGTAGGCTATATAACATCACGCTACGACCAATAAGAGCGAAACAGTAAACATAAACGTCAACCAATGGGTGCGGCGGCTGCACGACGAGAACCGAACATTACCGAGAAGGGCCGAATTTAACGCGGGTGACACCGTGGGGCACAGCTCGTATAAATATATATTAATAATTTATTTATATTTATATATGTATAAATCAGGAATAAATAATAATGGTTTTTCTGAATCGCCTCCGAATTTTGAATTAACCAAACTTTGTGTTGTCTTTCTAAAATATGAAAACTAACATCTTTAACCAACTTTAATAATTATTCATATAAAAACCACCGTTTATAATAAGTATTAAAAAATTTAAACTATAAAGACTTAACTGCTGTTTTACAGAGTTTCATATTTTTAATCATAATCTTCAAAAATTGATAAAAGTTATGTAAGACCAGAATAACGGAAGATCAAGGAAAGCAAGATTTAGCTTCCCTTTGAGGAGATTTGTGTTTACGGATTTTTTTGTTGTAACTTCTCCAAATATTAGTTCAGTTTCTATCAAAGTATTACGATTTCTCAGTTTCAGATATGAATAAAGTTTCAGCATTTTAAGATTTTAAGTTATTCATTGTTATTAAGCTATAAATGAAAGAAGTTTTCCATTTTTGGCGATAGCTCCTAACTTCAAGGCCCGAAATGTACCGAGATTAATAAGTAACGTAAGTAACATTCCTCTTAGTAACATGCCAAGTTTCATCATGTAAGGATATACAGATTCCAGTTATTTTAATCAATGGACAAATGGACAGGTATCTGTATTTTTGTTTAAAATGGCGATCATGTTATCTTTTTGTTTAATATGTTAAAAGTTATTTAACATATGTTAAATAACTTCAGTACTTAAGTTAAAAGTTATTACAAGATGTAGATAAAATGTATTATTTACAACCATTACAGGACATTATAAGATGTTAAAAGCATATAAAAAAACTTACTAATATGTAAGTTCGCTTCGAGGTTCATTTGTATCGAGACCCCTTTTCTCAAATAAAAGTTATCGGAGCACCAATTTAATCATCCAACGTGGCTTCGTCAAAAGTTGTGACAATGTAGATAAAATCTTTAATATTGTTTGTTAGCTACAGTCACCTGCTTATTTACAACAGTATCTAAGGTATGTAAAGGTTAGTATCTAAGGTGTACACTTTCCAGTGAATATTATTACAAAGTATACTAACTGAAAAAGGAAGTAGATGCAAAAATGTCTATTGTCCAATTTGCATTGTACATTGATTCACAATCTAAAGTATACGAGCTTTTCAATAAATCTACTTTCTAATTCAAATTATAAACATTTAATCGATATTTCATGGAAGTAACGCGTTCATCAGGCACCTTAATATTACAAAGAGTCATTGGACATTGGAATAGTATAGCAATGATATTGCATACAAAACTGTATTAATAGACTGTTTACAAACAAAAGGAAAATAGCATACAAACAAAGAAAATTCCTAGAAACACACATAACGCCATGCAAAATATAATCAGGCTTTAACAATATAATCAGTATAATGGAACAATCCAAATACTGATAAACGTAATCTAATAATTGATTTCAGAGACACTGCTAAATTAAATTTTTTCAAAGGCTTTTAACTAAGCAAATTTCTGAATTGGTAGATATACTTTAATTTTGCACTTAAGATTTCAAAGAGATTTATTTGGTAAACATACATGCGGTAAATCAATCAATTATGATTATCCTTTCCTTGAAGCAGAATATGAAACATAGGATTTGGATTATGATTTTCAGTAATAATTTGAAAACCCCAAACTGATTTATCAGGATTGTTATGACTGTTTATGATTGTTTACGACTGCATAAACAGAAACCATAGTAAAACATTCTTTAGTAAATAATTTGACAATTAATTAACTAATGTCATTCAAAAATTAAAAAAAGTTCCAATAGGCGCACGAAATTTCATGAAATTTTCACACTTTGGAAGGTAGTTTAGAGTCACCGAGTCACCTACATTTCAAATCTCTACAAATTAATTTATTCGTATTAAAGTAGGCTTATCGAAAGTGCGCACATCGACATTGGATTCCCGCTGTGATCGGCCAGATAGTTTGCGATCGGCAATCAACCTGCCGAACCTGTTATGGGAGGGTGCGGCCACAAGTGCCTAGCGCTCACGGGGGGAGCAAGCTCAAACCCTGCGAATACGTGGGCACGGTGTCGAGATACAGCGACCAACAGGTAATTACAGGAAAGATGGAGTGGTCCAGTTGATGGCAATAATTGGTCAGGCGGCAAAGATGACACCTCCTAATTATTCGTGCTTTCTTCCAAGCACTACCTTAATTAATACCGAATATGACGTTGGCCCAACACTGCCCAAACAAAAATGCAAACTTTGCTAATAACTATTTTGAGACTGCCTAATTACAGTAATTGATTGTTTATTGTGTTGTGCATTCTCTTCATCATAATTCGATCTATGGAATATCGGGAAATTATTTTAATAACACCTCTTTACCATCTGTAAATAATCAGGGTGCTAATTTGTCGGACTTCTCTTGGCAGACTGACTGTTCCTTATTTCCCCCGAAACGAACTACAAAGGGTAAAGAACTTCTCAATGGGTTTTCTTTAATGTACCATTACAAATTACTCGTAGGAATGTTCCAGAGGTAAAACAACAAGCCAT
>JAFIDM010003189.1:17618720-17673795 GCA_023159025.1 Thereuonema tuberculata | reverse complement strand
AAAAACATTATTTGCTGCAATTATATACAATTAATTGTTTTACAATTGCTATACTATTGCTGTTATTACTATCTACAAAATTGTAGCCATAGTAATGCTGCATTGCTGTTACAATTGTTACAAAATTCAAATACTGTATTTTATAACTACACTTTTGTACGCGTTAAATTGCTGTTATATAACTGTCGGATAATTTATTAAAATCGTCATGACGTTGTTTTATAAGTCATATATTTTTATAATCTTTACACGTGATGCTGTTTTACGGCAACTGCCTTTGATTTATTTTAGTTCTGCCTCTTTAAAACAGCTTCAAACCAAAACAAAAAAAATTATTCAAAAGCATTCTTTTGTTTTTGAATTATAAAACATGCTTTATTGATATGTAGTTTCAAAATGGCCATCAATTAACCGATAAATCCAATTTCAAAACATTAAAAATCCCCTTTAAGTTGTAATCCCATGAAAGTTTCCCAAAACATATATTCTGTTTACATTCCAGAACAAAACACAAAAAATCCATATTTAATACAATTTAATAAGCAAATAAGCCAACAAATGTATAATTTATTTATCTATTTTTTTGATATTTATTAATAGATAATGCGCTTTAAAAGTCAATAATTTTATTTTATTTTAAAACTTTATTTTAACAGGACTTTGGAAATTCATTTTTTTTTCTTCTTTGTTTCTTTTAGTTTAATAAAGTGTCAAGTTTAACTTTATTTTTACTTTTATTGTGCTTATATTTGATATTTGGTTGGAATGATTTTAAAAATCATCAAAATACTTGCAGCGTTAGAACATATTTCCCCATACTTTCTACGAAAAAAAAAAAATTAGATAAAAATAATCTCTAAACGAAAACAAAAAATTTTAGGATCACAAGTTAAATTTCAGCTTTTACATCTCGAGATGCTCGAATCACATTTATATATAAATAACATTAAATATAACACAGTTGCGTATAAAGAATTTACTTCGTTGATAAGGAAACTTAGAACTTTGTGAAAGAGTTGTTGAAGAGCTCGTTGTTAAAAGAGTTTTTAAAATTTCAGTGTGGGGGGGGGGGGGTAATGGATTAACGTCTCTTCAGTTGGTGGCTTCTTGAAGAAAAAAATGATAGAAAATAGGTCTACTCTACACAGTTCTAAATTTTGGGAAAGGGCATGCCCCTCACCTCAACATATGCCCTTAACACGTAACACATAATTGCATCAATAAAAGAAAAAAATGATATGTCTCTAAACTGTTCTAGAGAAGCTCTTTCCTAGCTCAGAATTGCTGTTAGTGGCCCCTAGGTTACCTGTAAAACCTAGGAGACCGCTCTTGCTTTAATGCTTGCTGGATATCACACTCTGTAGTGGCCAAACGGTTAGAGATATTAGAATGAAACCTTCATCAAAAAGTAGGTGATCATGTCTAAAAAATCAGACCTCTAGGACCACTCCCTGACCGGATGTTGGGGGGGGGGTCAAAAGTGGTCGCTTCCGATAAAGAGGAAAACGGCGATAGACGTCCCCCCAATATTGACCCTTCTGAACACATTTTGTTCATAAAATTGTGCACATTATGGGGCTGCTTTGCTTTTCAGACTGTCTAAAAGCATTATTTTATCTTGTTTCTTATTCTGATGGTCCTCAACAAGGAAATTGTATCCTGCAAAAGAAATACGAATAACAAGAGCTTTACGGATGTACAGACTTATTACAGACTAACAAATCTATGCGGTTTCTTCCTACCCCTAACTTCCGTGACCGAATTTAGCAGCATTTTATAAGTGAAAGGAATCTTGTTTATTTCTGGTTGGTTTTCTCCGAACAATAATTAATGATGAAACTTGAAATACTTCGCCCTTTGGCAGGTATTCTCGTATTTCCAGGCACTGTACAACGCTGAGGGCAAGTGCGACTGCCCTAATCCACTTTATATCTTGGGCTGATCTGAAGGGGTGCAGGTGGGAGGAAGACGGGACTCGGAATTAATCATCTCCAATTTCATTACACCCTTTAATAGCCTTTCAAGTTCGCTCATTAGACCAAATTGCATTGGCGCGTCCTCTGTTAGCGCTGCACTCTTTGTCTTTGAACACAGCCCTCTACTATTTTGTTATTTTTCACCGTTTCACAATGACCCGTGATTAAGGCGCCAAACGAATTTCGGGATCCGCTCGAATCGCCGCTTTCGTTGAACCGTGTGAACGGTGTTGTCCCGGCAACAAAAGCGAGCTCCCCGGCAATAGCAGCGGTGACCGTCGGCGCTTCGGCTCGTTCGCATCGCCATGGTGACGCTGGCTTTGATACATAAAGATTATTCAGCCCCGAACCGAAGAGGATTTGAGAAACCGATTGAGAAGAATATGCGGACACACGGAAATCGCCATTATTCAAAGAAAGGAAGAAAGGATATCCCTTACACAAAGATAGAAGGATAACCGGAAGCTTATTTTCCGTCTTACAGGATAATTAGACTTGCCGTCTCATGGATAATCCCCAATCGTATTAACTAGTAATCGTATCAATAGAATTTCTGTAATTAATTAATCATTATAGAAGAAATGTATTTCTGTAATCTATTCTAATATCACGGTGAAGAGTAATTCTGGAAAATAAAGAAAATAAACTCAAAATAACAATTGAAAGACTTACGAATAAAATGTCACGTGCGTCCATCAACAATTTAGAGTAAAACGTAGAGTAACGGAAGTTACAGCCGTTCACGTTGACATCAGTCAAAATGAAATCAGCTTAAACGCTTTTATTAGCGCTTAATTATCAAAATTAGTCTTATTTTTTTAAGTTTTCGTGCTCTCAGAAAACACTTTAATCATTTTTCAGGAACCTGAATTTACCGCGACCTAAGGGAGAGAAAACATGCGTGAGAGTTAAAGCCATCAACAATGATCTGTAGCAACGGATAGGTTTAACGTGTACTGTAGAGTAATGATGACATAAATAGAGCCGTACACCTGTCTAATACTAAGAAATTTAATCAAACTTAATCAAACTTAAAAATTAAATGTAATATGAAAAGATTAAGAAACATCTTAAACTGCACAAATACGTAAGAATTGTTTGCTTTTAACGCATTGAGTCATTATCAAAAGCAATCTGGGATAGCTATTTCGTCCTTTTTAGGACTCATCAGCCAGATTTAGCTTTGATAATGGAACTCAGAATGCGTTTAAGTTTGATTAAGTTTGATTAAATTTCTTAGTATTAGACAGGTGTACGGCTCTATTTATGTCATCATCAATGATCTGTAGCAATCTGAGATTAAAAAAAAAAAAAAAAACTAGATTTACGTATACAAATTATAAATAGCTTTTATTTATTGTAAAAACAATACAATTTATTTTTTACTACAGATATTAAACAAGTTTTAAAAAAATACAATAAAAGCAATTTCAAATCGTTATTTCTGGTTTCCCACGGTAAAACCAGTTTCGGGTTCCGTATTATTCGATTTCCCGATGGAAGCTAACATTTATGACCGATCATCTTTCAAACAATGCTGAAATCCCTCCACCTCCACTCTATTCAGTTCCTACATATTAGTATTTTGCTTCTCCAATTTCAATACGCTCTTTTATCTACTCGAAGCGTTTCACTTATTCGGCACAACCAATTTTGAGGAAACCTGATACGGATGGCTTTTAATAAAATTGGTATTACTATCCTAAAAAGTCGTTGCCAACGGTTTTGGTGAAATGATGTCATGTTCCAACAAACTTCATGTTCACTTCACTTAATGTACTTCGCTCTAATTACGGAGAATTCATACTTGAAATCAGCTCAGCAAAGATTATATTATGTTATGTTATGTTACGGTATGCTATGTTATATAATGTTATGTTACGTTATGTTATGTTATGTTATATTATGTTACGTTATGTTATGTTATATTATGTTATGTTATGTTATGTTATATTATGTTATGTTATGTTATGTTATATTATGTTATGTTATGTTATATGTTATATTATATTATGTTATGTTACGTTATTTTATGTTACGTTATGTTATATTATGTTATGTTATATTATGTTATGTTACAGTAGGTATTTGCTACCATCGCGAAGAGGGGACCGAGAACGAATGTATGGGAGAGTCCATTTTGAGGGCGTAATAGAGACTAAAAAAATCATGCTCATATTTTCACCTGGATCATTAATAAGCTTTGCATCAAATTTTTGTAGAAATCCTTCCAGTCATTTTAACATGACGCTCCTACAAACAGACAGACAAACTGATAGACATAGAAAAATGTTCAAGTGCAATACGAAGACTTTGCAGGTTCAGTCAATTATCTATAATATAAAAGAAAAATTTATGGATATATGTGTGTGTTTGTGTGTGTGTGTGTGTGTGTGTGTGTGTGTGTGTGCTCGAAACATGCTACAAACTTGCTACATACTCCCCAATATGCTACAAACTTGAAATTTCGCATGTGGCTGGGTCCCATACTGTAGAGAGTGTAAAAAGTAAAAAAATAACCTTTTTTTTTTTTTCGGGGTTGAGGGAAGGGAAATGAACTTTCTTCAAAGAGTCACATACGCACCTGGAGGCGACAATTGGGACTACAAAAATATTATTGTTCAACAATTGGAACTAAAATATTGTTGTTCAGCATTTGGAACTATAATTTATTGTTGTGGAAAATAGGCCACACATTAATCTGGTAGCGACAATTGGAACTAAAATATTGCTGTGCATAATAACGCCACATATTAACCGGGAGGCAAACACTAGAACAATGGGGTGTAAACGGGAGGGCGGTGAGAGGAGGGGCAAACATTGTTTAAGGATACTTCTACGGGGATTTCGAATAGATGTAGATTTTTCGCGATAGATATAGATTTGTAATAATCACATGATTTTTTTTTACGAACTGGGAAAGGTTTAAAATGGTAGGGGTGTGGAGAAAGGGAGAAATGGTGGGAACTCGAATTACAAAATTCAAATATAACATTACTTTTTCCTATCACGTGATTTTTGTACAAATTAGGAAAGTTTCGAAGTGATCTCACAATTTCAATTTCTTCCTCATTCACATCAAAACAACTCATACGAAGAACGGGTACCTCGCTAATATATTATAAAGCTGTTCTATCCGTTTCCAATAATTATATAATAATAATTATATAATTACAGCAATTATCTTTATAAGTATTAGAAATTGTATGTATATTGTGATTTAAAACGGCCTATCATAAGCGTTCGTAACAATACAACAGAAGGTTGTGATTTCCTGCCAACTCTGTGTGAGAAAGTCGTAACGACAGGCAAAGCACAATTACAGATATTTTAAAAATAACAAAAGTTAATTTCAATTAGGTAAGTTAATGAATATAAAAAAAATTCTACACAAAATTGTAAATTTTGAGATGTGTATCTTCTGCTTTGATTATCTTACGGTAGAATTAAAAGAAACAAAACAGTAAATTCCATTTGAAAAAAACAAAACAAAATGTTAACAAAAAGCATTAAACAAATGAAACTATTACTCGATATTCAACAACTCACCCTGTCTTTAAGAGATTTTAATTTTTATTCCGATTTGTAACGGAAAGGGAGTAGTCGCAGCCCTGAAAGCTATTTCTTAATTGTTGAAAGCTGTTAATAAGCTTATATTTAATTACAGCTTTTGTGGTACTTTGCTACAAATGTGTCGCATGTCTATGGTAAGCCATAAGGTCTTTAATTATCGATAATTTGGATCGATCGACGAAGTTGATTTATGAATATAATGAAATAATACCTCGTGGGATTATGAGTCAATATAAATGGACTGTAATAAACTCGGTGGAAATCCAATGTGAGAGCAGACAAAAGAGTTGAGTTGTTGTAGTAATTATACTTTGATTTCTGAAAACCTAAATCTTAGTGCTTTGGTGACATTTCTGGGTTTATTCTTGCTGTAATAGTCTTCTGTTTCGTTATAGAATCAAATCAAGTAAATCTCGAAGCTATAATTCATCTTTGATGGCGACACACCTTTAAAATTGAAGTCGTAATAATTTAGCTTGTGTGGACGAAACTGTTTTTCAACTTATGTGGGATTGTAATAATTCAACAACAGTTCCTTTTGGAGCTGATTGCGTGGTTGTATGAAATCCCTCTATCGAAATATCCAGTGAATATTTCGTGCGTGAACAAATGATTATTCTCTTACAATAATGAATACAATCCTCCTCAACAAACGTGTCGAAGAACGAAGATGATAATAATTGAGAAGAATTCACATTAGTCCAACAATGAATATATATTGATACGGTAGATAGTCGCCGTACCGGCGTGGCCGAGCGGTCTTGGCAGCGGTCTGCCGTGCGGGCATTGTGTCGACACCCAGCTTCGATTCCCGGCCGTGGCTTGGCTGTTTCAATTTCCTTTCCTGTGTTTGTCAGCCTCTTCGTCGCTTTCTCTTCGGTCTGACGTCATTCCTTAATGGCGTCCTGGGGAAGGTTACGAGAAACCACCCCAGTATCTTTCCCTTGAAATTCTAGGGAGTCTGCTAGGAGTTTGCCATCTTGGGAACACTAGCGCTCCCTGGAACACGGAGGCTTCGATTTCGAAGCTCGCACTTCGGTGCGTTCCACCACACGATAGACAATATTCTAACAATGTACATTCACTACTATACTAATGGCATCAATTATCGCAGATATCCAAAGTTGTAATACTTAATATCAGTTGCGTGAAGAACTTTCTGGAGGTGCCAGACATTTTTAACGTACTTTTCCTAAAGAAACTAACATTTATAGGTGGGTCTGTGTGTGTGCTTCTGTGTGTACGTAATACGAGTCTTTGTCAACTCCTCCCAATAAATTTTAACCAATTGAATGAAACTTAACATGTATATTTATGGATATGAGACAATGTAGGTTTTATACTTGAAAGGTTAACGAGTACAGATCAGATAATTTTGTGCATGAATATAACAAAAAGTTCCAGTAGAAAAGCATTTGTAAACAAATAATGAATTTCTGTCATGCAATGTATATTATTCCGTTTACTAATCCGCTATCATTTACGCGTATTTTGATTAAATTAATAAGATTTAAGCAATTTCAGCATTTTATGGTTTTTAATCAATATTTAACAAATGAAGAAATTGAGGATAATTTTACTTCATACATATTTAATTTTAAACAGAAATTACAGTCAATATGCCACTGCTTTTTAATGAAATATAGATCTTTTTAACATTACAAATTCTTTCGATTTATCATTAAAAGGATAACAAAGCATTAAAAAAAAAGATAAAAAATTTTTTTTTCTAAATTTTTAACTTTTTGATAACATTAAAATAAATTATGTAATCATTATATCTTTAAAGAACTGATGACACTATTGGGACAATAGAATGATTAAGAGCCACTGATGTAAACAAAATTATCATTAAAATCAGAATCCATAAACATACAATCGAATTTCTATAAATTTTAAGGAGATATAATGTTTCGAATCAGATCATGTTTTCCCAATTCATTTTGATCGAAAAAATGAATCACTTCAATTTTTATTAGCCTATATTAAAATTATATAATTTAGAATTATCAGAATACGTCAATAATTTTATTAATTACGTCCATAAATTTAATCGGAGTTTTTTTTTCATTTTTATTATAATTTGTATTATTCTAATAAGGAATAAATACAGCGCATTTAGCATAAGTATTATCCATCTTATTCTTTCCAATGAATAAAATTAACAATTAAACAATATCTTTGATCTTAATCTAATTACAGTTTTATACAACCGTACACGGATTTCCTTGTGTTTCAAAAACAATCCTACCACTTCTCGTTGTAATATTGTTAATGAACATTAATCTATCTAAGCCATTAGTGAGGGGAAGTTCGAGAAAAATCGATATGTGATGAATGTTCACTTCGAAAAATCCTTTACACATTTCTGGAGATTGAGAGGTGTTACGTGTTGCCCCGGTTTCTATTGCTCGTGTAGAACAGACCATTGAAATAAATCAATAGATAAGCATGTGCAAACACTACATTGTCGCACATCCATTCCGTAGTTTTTATAAAAATTACGGAATCGATGTGCGACAATGTAGTGTTTGCAGGAGAACTTACCTCTTCCTCTTTCTCGGTTATAATTAGCTACTGTGGATGGTTGCCACATCCTCCTATAGAGGAAGAATCCATAGCGAAATATAACAAGACTATATCGGTTTTGGAAAATATAAAACTAAAGGTTAAATGAATGATTTTACAGCTTAGGAAATTTTAGTAATAGGCTTTATTATTAAAAATAAATTTAAAGATTAAATAAAAAATAAAGACAGTAATTTTTTTATATAATCTTTAAATTTATTTATAATAATAAAGCCTATTATTATATTTTAAACATAAAGTAAAATTACTTATTTTATATTAATAAATTTTTATTTACTACGGATAAAAGTAAGTAATGTGTAAGCTGCTCTAGATTGCGCAGATGCACAAATTTCTATCCATTACCGAACAGATTTTTAGTCTGCGCACGAACGGGCGATATAACGAAGAAATTTATATATATTGTATATACATCGGTACATATATATAAATCCAAAACACAAAACTTGAAGCTGGTGATCTTCAAATTTCGTAAAGCAAAGATTTCAATCAATCATTTGCAATTTAGAATTCAGAAAGTATAGAATATAAAAATAAAAATTAACTTACATTACTAAACCTATAAAAGAGCCGGACAGTGATTTGTGATTTGAAAATTCCAATATCAAAAAAACAAATCACTGCTTACGAAATGCCGATCAAAAAACAAATCACTGTTTCCTTGGAGATATAATTAGTCTCCACTTCATCAGTGGCGAAATTTGGAACTAATTTAGAAACTAAAACGCAACACAATCAAGACCCTGTTCTTTCAAAATTTAAAATTAAATTTAAAATATAAAATTTATCTAAATATCAATATTAAATCTAAATTGAAAAATAAAACTACCCTGTATAATAGCTAAATTATATAATTTTCAAAAAGAAACTAATAACTAAATTATTTAAAACTGAATTTAAAATTAAAATAAAAAATTAAGAAATGAAACTACCCAAAATAACAGCTAAATTATCTAATTTAAATATCTAAAATTTAAATTACAAATTAACTAATATAAAAATGACTTAATTGACTAAGTATAAAATGAAGTAATAAAGAGTGCATCAAGTCTCTATTACTTATTGAAATTAACCAAATTATCTATATCTAAATCTAAAATAAAACTACCCAATTTAATAGCTAAATTATCCAATTTTAAATCAATATATATATATATGTACCGATAATAATCTTCTAAAAAACTAATTTACGCTGTAGTCAAAATGTAGAGTCTCTCACACTTTAATCTGGTAGCTCTTTTGACGTAGAAAGAAGAATTTCTGCTCACAACACTTCACAGCGGGAGTTGTTTGATATTAAATGTTACGGTTTTTTCAGCGATGGTCTTCATCAGCAAAAGTTTGCATTTTGAAAACTATCCTTCAATTCTAATCATTATTTTTCTTTGATTAAGCCTGCAAATCCGATTAATTTCATTCAAAGAAACAAGCGCAAATTTAAAAGGATTGTGTTGATTGTCCAAAAGAAAAAAAAAAGTAAGCGAGAATCAAATGTTTCATTTCTAAGGTTTTGTATTGTGACAATACTAATATGTCGATTTATTGTAATTTAAAATATTAGAATTTAATATTATTATTTTGTAAAGGCTAATGGCAAAAGACTTAGTTATTTTAGTTTTAGTTATTGTCGGTGATCTTATTTTATTTTATTTTTTTAATTTAGACTTTAATTTAGCTTGGCTTAAGGTTTTAGGAGCAAAATCTTTTAATTTAAAAATATTAGGATTTAGTGTTAGGAATTTAAGTATTTTAGGCAATTGAATAATCTTAGCTTTAGTTAGATTTAGTTAAGGAATTTAAATTTAATTTTCTCTTTGCTTTAAATTAGTTGAGTTCAGTTTTAGTTTGGAATTTTTTTTTTTTCCTTGGAAATTTCCATGAAATCGTCATTCCATATTTTGAATCGTTTAATGCACTGTCTTCCCATTGGATAATTATCATTATCACCTCACATGAGGTAATCTCCCTTATTTGGGCAGATAAGCTGTTTTGTTATCTTAGTGGACAGGAAAAGCCTGACGTCACACTGGCGGCGCGGTCGAGGTTATTTAACCGCATGTTTCAGAAAAATCTTTCTCTTGCTTCGACGACCGGTAGATACTATGCTTCTTTGCTTATCGATTGCTTGTAGCCGCGCCTTTAGTCCTTGGCAACAGAAATCATACTCACACGTTTGTCAGAATAGGTGTGTTAAACTAAGTTTTTTTAGCTAGACAGGCAACCGTGGATAGCCTAAAAATTCCCATTGGATATTTGTGAGTGAAATTATCGCCACCAATTTGCAAAAGCCAACTTTGCAAATTTCAGTGCTATTAACAAAGTAAGTGCTACGCAATTTATCTAGTGCTACTCAGTTTATTCAGTGCTACGCAATTTATCTAGTGCTACTCAGTTTATTCAGTGCTACGCAATTTATTCAGTGCTACGCAATTCCTTTAGTGCAACACAACCCGTTAGAGGAGAGTTCAATTAAGTGGAGGGAGTTTAGTTTTAGCAGTGCGAGTTTTTAGTTATTCAGTGCGTTGGTGATTTAATCCCTGAGAGCTATAAGCCATAGCTTCGTTAATAATTGTTGCCTTCAAATCTAAGTGATATGTTAATTTTTTATTGACAAATAAAATTGTTGAGTAAACCTGCGCTGTGAGTGTATTTTGCCTCTTACCCGGGAACGTGAAGTGTGGCTCCCCCACACCCCGGAATGGACTGAGCTAGTTAACCCGGCATGTAGCGACTTTTGAGGGGGGAGAGGAAGATTTTACCGAACGGACTTTCGGTTGGCGCCCAACAACTAACCAAACACCCCAAAATAACAATCGACCCCTGGTATCGTTACAGTATTAACACCTTTTGTTCACGCGCAAATTTGTGTAGGAATGCACATAGAGAAATTTTGAAATATTTACTGAGATCATTAATTGTCCTTAAATAATTAATAAAGTTTTAAGAAGATTCATTAGCTTTTGTTAAAGTTACTACTGGTGGACATCATACACACACACACACACACACACACACACACACATACATACATAGATTTTCTGAATTTAACTTTCTTTAGGATTTAGGCCAAATCTAAATATTTTATATTTTATTTCACTTATCACATACAAAATATATTCGACAGTCTTTATATATATAAGGAAAGCAATTCAGAGAATGCAGACAACTGACAGAAAGATGTATGCTAGGAATTACGCAACATGATCTCGTAAAAGAAATGTATGGGTGGCAGCAATCCCGAGTGTCTGATATTATTATCACTATAAAGCAGCTACAACAGAATGGGGCTGGCCATGTAGCAAGGCGTAATGATAATAGATAGTCAAGAGAAATTCTAAACTGGTTTCCGAGGAATGAAAATAGTTTAGGATGATGATATATGAGTATATTTAAACATCATCATAATCATTTTCAAACATTTTGAGTTCACTACAGGATGAAGGTCTCTCGATTTTTTTTTTCCAATTCTTTCACAGTCGGAAGCTTATCTCTTCCAATCTAATCCAACAAAACTTTTTTAATGTCATCCACCTTTCTACCTTATGGAGGCTTTCTGGATTCAAAATCCAGTTCAGAATTTCTTTTGATCATCCACTATTACTACTGTATATCTTGTTACTTGGTCAATTGCATTTAAGCTCCTTTAGTGTGATAATAATATCAGACTCGTCGCATGATTCTTAACATGCATCTTTCCATACTTTTCTGAGTTACTTGCAGTTTCTGAATTGCTTTCCTGGTGTTGTCTCAGCTTTATATGTTAGAGCTGTTAAAATACATTGGTTAAAAACTTTTCTGATAGAGGCATTGCTGCTTTCAATATTGCAGTATTTCTGCCAAAGGCACTCCATGCAACTTTGATTCTACGATTAATTTCTGACAGGATGCATCTATCCATACTAATTTGTTGTCCGAAATACACATAGCTGCCAACTTCCTCTAATTCACAATTACCAATTTTAATTTATTCCCTATTCATAAATTCATTAAACTTAATGTTTTCTATCACTTTAACTTTAATGACTAAACTCACTACTTACGTCTCCCTATATTTACGAAAAAATAATAAAAAATATAATAAATTAATTTGTATTATGTTTAAACTGTAATAATCCGAGCAGATGAAATTTGTAAGATCCAATTTAAAAACTATTTTTCCATTTCTGCAAGGATAAGATAATCATACCTTGCTTCATCAGCAACATCTGGTGTTACTTTTTAATAATTTTGATAATTTAGACTAAAACGCAATATTCAGAGATTTGGCTTTTTTAATTTTACTGATACAAAATTAAAAATTACAAAGAACATATTCCGAAATATAGAGGAAATAGAGACTAAATTATCTAAATTACTCAAAATTACCATAAGAAGCTTGTTATATGGAGTCTTACAAATTCCATATTTCTGTTCAGCCCTTTATTATGCTCCCGCTTATAGCACTATCCCGTTTTTTACGCTCCTTTCATATGGTCCCTGGAATTTACTATGTAACTCTGTATACTTTTACCCTCTTATAACGCTTCAAATCCCGCTTGTAGTGCTTTTTTTATATCGGATATTTTGTATCGAAAAGAAATGTAACACTGTAAAGATTCTTTTCTTTCCCTGGTAGGATGGAATCTTTGAACTCTTTAAAAGTGCGGGTCTGTGATACTGTAAATTAGTGCAAAATGTCGAAGCGGAAATCCCTTTTTATAAGTGATAAATTGCAAATTCTCCGTAAGTACGACGAGAATTCTACACTTAGAAGGATTTCGCAGAATCTCTAGGAATACCCTCATCCACTCTGAGAACAATAATAAAAAATAAGAATGGAATTACCAATGCAGCGAAGGGTGGTTGCAAACGTAAAAAAGTAAAGTGTGGAAAATATGAAGATGCCGAGGAAATTCTAATTAATGGATTCATCAGTCCCGTGATGCAATAGTGCCATTAAATGGCCCAATCATTCAAGAAAAGGCGCGTGAAATAGAGGGCAGTGCACTAAATCTGCTCTTAAAATATATTAGTGTTGCTCCTAGTGGTGTATCAATTGATGTTAATAGTTACTTGAACCGCATTGAAAATGTCATAATTCATAACAGTAGCACACACACACACGGCAAACCAAAGATTTTTTTTAATAGGAAATAAGCTCACATTTGCACTATATCTATTGCAGAATCAATTTATCTTTCCTGTAAAATGGTGTCTAGATGTTTCCTCATCTAATAAATCATTTCCCGTCTATAGTGCTATCCCGCTTATTACGCTTGTAGTTCATGGTCCCTTGATGAGCGTAATAATAATAATATGAAATTATATTTTCTTGTTAAGATACCGACAATTAAACAGAAGAAAAGACAATGCTTTCCAGCAATACAAATTTAACTGGCTTTTTTTTTTTACTGAATTTCGAAAAAAATAATTTTCTGATGAACTGTAATCAGACTATTTCCACAAAGAGATTATGGTTCTAAATAGTTTATTGTCAGTTTTTGTCCTTGTACAAATGACATGAACATTTTTAATCTGGTGCAAAAAAAAACCCCACTCTAATTCAAGGTAACAGTCAGACGCCGTAATGTCACAGCCTGAAGTCATTCACGAGTGACGAAATGTCAGGTTTCATTACATTATGTGTGTGTTTGAATAATTTATTTTTAACATGCATTAAACTCCACACAGGCTGTGTTAAATTTGATGTATTCTTACAATGAATTTTATATCAAATATAAAAATTTAAATTAGAAGCAATGAAAATCGGTAATTCTCAAACTTTCACTATCAAGCCCCGATCCCAATTTGATGTTGTCCAAAGCCAAAAAAAAATGACATCCCTATTAAATTTAATTTATTCACGATTTTGCACGTGCTCACGTGTTTGCTTATTTTTTATAATAGCTATCGTTGACTTAATGACATTTAAAAAATAATCATTACTTTGTAACATTTAAAAATTATATAACAAAATTAAGCTGTTTTATTTAAGTAATAAAAAAATTATAAAATTAAAATATAAAAAGATAAAGTTCATTGATATTCTTTATGATACAAATGGGTAGATATATATATAAAAAAAATTGTAAAAAATTTACAAAAATAACATTAGGCAAGAAGTATCTGAACGAACTAAAGCCTAAAGAACTGAAAGCCTAAGTTTTACTTAAATATTATTCTTTCAAATTTATTATTTTTCTTTCCTTAATTTTTTATTTTAAAATGTGTAAAAAGGACACGAACATTCATTTTTAAATTATGACCTTTCCTGAATACAAACAGTGAAAATTTTCCATTTCTAAAAGAATAATTAAATCCGTATTATTAATTTAAATTGGTCTATCATATCAAATCGCGCGCAAATACGTTACGAAATGAAAGGATTAATCTCCATTATTATAATAATACCACAATAAATAGGTGGTCTGAAATATTGTATTTCTTGTATTTATGTCTTGTTAAATACACAGCTCGTTTCAGATTCTTGTTAACCATTCTTAAGTACATATTCTTTATTGCGATGGCCTAATAGAAAGAACGCATACGCCAGTTTCGACAACAGAAATCTAGGATAAACTTTAAACAACTTAAACTTAGCTTCAGTGAAATAAAATGAAACAATCCTTTTTTACTGTAAGATTATCTGTTCCTTTAAATATATTTGTAAAATTTCTAAGTTTTGACTATGAGAGTAAATTGTCTTTGAACTAGAGATTCAAAGGGTGCTGAAAGCTTTCGATCTTGAGAAGCCGTATCCTTACAAATGCTTTTCCTTTGAGTTGATGCGCGTAATTAGAAGTGACGTGAATGGGCTCTTCTATTCACAACAGGCAATTAGGACTCTGGCCAACGAAGTCAAAATATTCGCAGACACTGTATTTGATTACGAAAAGAATTAGACAACTGAAAAATTGTTAACCTTTTTAAAAACAAAAGAAACATGATTTTGAAGTTAAAAGTATAACAAACTGTAGGATACAAAAATGTGAAGTTTCATTAAGATGATTCAGTCGAGTCTTAAGACGAAAAATAGGAGTTTCCACAAAAGAATTTTAGATATTGTTTTTTTTTTTTTAAGAATGAAATTACATTTAAAGAAGTTAATGCTAGAAAAGATATCTCTAGAAGTTACTTAATGATGGTAAGACACGTATCAAAAGAACAAGAAGTTCTCTGAGAATTTAGAGTCCGTTTTCCTTCCTGATTTCATAATTATAAGATAAAGGAAATTATATATTACAAAAATGACTATGATTAGTACATTTATCGAGAGGCAGAATTCCTGTAATTTAAGTTCTAAGAAGGAAGGTTTGCTGATAAAACTTTAATGATTTTTTTAAAAGATCAATCCGATATACTTTATTTAGATTCCGATCTTTACGTTCGTCAGATCGTTAAACTCTCACTATTTTATCTTAAAGAATAAAAAAAAGTGAACACTAAATAAACGTGCATACTAAATTTCAGGAAGATCCGTCACTGGGTTCTTAAATTATTAAGAGTGAAACATATAGATTACATAAATACACATACTATGTACACTTAAGCACATATATACAAAATGGTCTCATTTGCCATCTTTTTGCTGAGGAAAGCCAACGGCGATTAATACGAAACTTTTTTCTTTTTTTTTTTATCTCCTCTTATATCTTTTCAGCGAGATAAAAAAATGTTAAATCTTTTTAAACGCACATTACATATTAGGACGTTATAATCTGGACCTTCTTTTTTTTTCTTTTTCTTATTGTGATGAAATCTTTGATTATCAATTAAAAGGAATGATATTTAAGATTTTCAGGTGCTTACATACTATTGGGACCCATTTTTTTATACTCGATTTCTGGTGTTGTCTTTTTATTTATTTTCTATTTATAAACATAACTTATCATAAATAACGACAACTACGATACCGTTGGTCATTTCGAAATGGAAAGTATGCTTTTTTTCCGCCGTTATTTCCAAACGAAACATCCTGGAAAGGATCCTACCTCACTTAGCCTAACCTAGTGTTCATTAAAAATGAAAATGTTTTTTTTTCAAACGATTTCAGATAATACGTAAATACTTATTTTTATTACATATTTGGAGGGGGTTAATGATTTAAAATACACAACAGAAATCGATTATAAAAAAAATGGGTCCCGATAGTACGGTACTGTTAGTACTGATCTTCATTAAAAGACTTAACTTTATCACAAATAAATTCAAAGATTTTACAATATAACTTTTATACTTGTAGAAGTTCAAACTATGTTGTATTTTATTTTCCTCACCATTATTTTTTATTTAAATAATATAATTTTCTAGGTTCGTCGATCACAATGTAACAGCACAAGCTAGCCTAACCGAATTATTAATCTGCATAACTGACACGAACTGCTTGACGTCGGTCAATTCATAAGAATTTTATTTGATACTGAAAAAAAAAATTGTTTCCTTAATATAAAGTCGTTTCCTCAGTAAATTAATCCGATTTCTCCTGCTTCAAATGGACACTCCTACTAATTTCAACGATAATAAATGCTACTATTCTAATTTTAACTCAAAAGCAACTAATAAATTGTTACGTTAGCATTATTTATTCTTCAATTCCACACATTAACGTTATTGTTTCTATTATGAAACAATATGAAATACACCTCATTTACCATTGAATAAGATTCACTTTTTTTTTTTTTTTCCTAAAAATTTGTCTCAAAAAATGGGTGCATTATATATGCGGAATGTATATATTTTTTTTTTCAATATAATAATTTTTCCTTCAAAAAAGTATCTCTGAAATTGCCAGCAAATACGGTAAAATGTACTGTGCATATCTCAGTTGTGTTTCGCGAAGAATCCAGAAAAGCCTAAATTCTTAGATCTTGCTTTCTATCGTTTAAAGTCAACTTATTAAGTTACTTGTATGTAATTAGTTTGGCCGTGCCGGTGTGGTCGAGCAGTCTTGGCGGCGATCTGCCGTCGGGCATTGTGTCGGCACCCGGGTTCGATTCCCGGCCGTGGCTCGGCTGTTTCAATTTCCTTTCCTGTGTTTTTCAGCCACTTCTTCGCTTTCTCTTCGGTCTGACATCATTCCTTAATAGCGTCCTGAGGAAGGCAATGGGAAACCACTTCAGTATCTTTCCCTTGAAATTCTAGGAAGTCTTCTAGGAGTTCGCCATCGTTGGAATACTAGCGCTCCCTGGAATACGGATGCTTCATTTACGAAGCTCGCACTTCGGTGCGTTCCGTACCCCCCCCCCCCCACCACCATGTTATTAGCTTAACTTTTAACTACCTCTTCAATTTTTTATTTCTTCACTGTTAAAGATAAATAGTTTATCATAATCAGATTGTTTTCATTGTTATGCAAATCAAATGTTTAAGCCTAACGAAAAAGAAGAACCGAATTTAATTAATTGACTTTATTAAAATTAACATTTTAGAGTCTAAAATTTCTAAAAGCTACACGCAAAAGGCTTATTTTAATGAGATCACGTATGCAAATTCTATAGTGAGAACTAAACTCTTTCTATTAAAAATTAAGTTTGATACGAAAATGTAAATTTGTAGCAATTTGTAGATATTCCGATTACGCGTATTCTTTTAATCTTTTTATTTTTGCCGGTAGATTTAATATGAATAGCGTTTATTACGTGCAGCAAACTCACAGCTCAGTTTGCCTCTCAGACATGTAATCTGATAGCACAGGATAATGCCGCTTTGAAGCTGGCTATCTTTCCAGTGTTCCGCTGCACTGAAGACGGGATCATCTCTCTTCACTGGCTCTAACCAGCAGCAATAAAAAAAAAATCTAATCCCCAATGAAGAGGACAGCTAATTTGCAATCCAACTCCTTTTTATGCATGACTACGACCAGATACGCTTTTGTCGAGGAGATCTCTTCGTTGCCCACCTGTCCCTGTCCGTTGGGCCTCCTAGTAGGACTCACATATGGGCCTCGCTTCCTCATCTCTTTCTCTACCTTTATTTCTCCTTTTTTTTTTTTTCTTTCACTCTCTCTCTTTTTGGTGGGGATTCGGGACTACCGGCAAACATCAAAGGAGCGAGGGCTTCTCTATTCTCCCCTTCCGAAACAATGTCACTCATTAGGAAACTGCTGACCTTATTCTACCAAAAAGCGGATCAATACCTGCCAATGCGACCGACGCGCCATTCGGCGGACAACAGTCGAATTATACACTGTAATTCAATTATATCATTTTATTCACCAGAAACCAAAGAAAAAAAAATACAAATAACTAACCACTTTTTTTTTTTTTTTAATGTTAATAATCCAGATTTTGGCAAAAACCGAAATGAAGATTTTGGTAAAAAGTTTATTGTCTAGTTTATGAAAATTACAAAATAGCTCCATTATTCCAAATAGATCAGTTCGAAAATTTATCGCGGATTTATTTGAAGAACACAGCATTAAAATTAATGAAAGATTAATTGTTAAAAAACATGCTTTTAATATATACTGGCTGATTCATAAAGTACTGGAAAGTATTGGTGGTTTTCACCAACCCATATCTTTTAAACTACTGCTCATAAAAATCTGAAACTTTTTATATAAAATTGTCAAACATATAAGAGTTACATTTTCATGTAATTATTTAATAATTATTACTGAAATTCATTTTGTTTGCGTTCAAACACCCCCAATATATCGTATATTTAAATAACTGTTGTGATGTTGTTTAAACTCTAAAAGTGTGGATCCAGCATTCAAATGATATAGAAACCTAATTAGGAAAATTTAATCTAAAACACTTTTGTCATTAATTCCTTTGTTTAATTTTTTTAAAAAAAAACTGTATTTTTTTGAAAATGCATTCTGACAAATGACTTTTTTGGGAGATAGTAGAACAATTTTTTTCGGTAATAATTTCGATGTATTGGGGGTGTTTGAACGCAAATAAAAGGAATTTCAATAATAATGAATAAATAATAACATGAAAATATAACTCTTGTATGTTTGACGATTTTATATAAAAAGTTTCAGATTTTTATGAGCAGTAGTTTAAAAGATATGGGGCAGTGAAAACCACCAGTACTTTCCAGGACTTTATGAATCACCCGGTATAGAGAATGTGCTTAAAGAATTTTATTTTATAGTGAAATTATATTTATATACGCTGAAACTTAATTTACACTAAAATTATAATGAAAAACTATATATTTGTAATTAGACAGTTCATTTCCTCAATACAGCGTCCTGGGAGCTCCAAGAAACAAACGAATGTGTAGATGATTGTAAGCCTAAATCTGCATCACTAATATTCACTTTTATGCTTCTACACAGAGTGTAGCTCAAAGCAGGAAAAGCCTTATATCCCCGCTCTGTCTGTTCATCGGTTGCGAGAAATTCATATCTCAGGAACGACATATGATTGATACATGATCTATATCTCGTTAAAAAGGTCTTGCTAAGACTAGCTCATAGCCTTTGAGAACTTGTTTCTAGCATGTATGATTCTCAAGTTATAGATCTCCTCTAAAATTTAAACTTAATTTATAAGTTTTATTAAAATCTGGTGTACTATAAAAATTTATTTCCTAATTTTTTTTTTTATATTGACAACTAGAATTATTAAATGAATTAATTATATGAAGCCAATTTTCCTTCTCTCTTCTTGAAATAAATCTTACAATGATTGGTCTATTTTTATTAAATTTGATCTCCCAAATCTATGGAGAGCTTCTATTTTTTCTGTGGGGTTTGAAGTTGTGAAGTTTCGGAGATTTTAACTTTCGCTCTATATAGAAGCCGTTATGAGATCGCTACTTGGATTGCTACTTCTACCTTGTTTGACCATGAATTCTTTTAAATTTAATTTAATTTCTTTAAAACTTCATAGCTAACTGTTTTTATTAATTTAATAATCAGCTACTGTTAATTAACCGCAAATTAAATTTGAATTTGTCGAAAAATTAAATTACGAAATAATCATATTTAGATGCAGTTAAATAAAAAAAAAAGTAAAACTTTCAACTAACTTAAAATTAATAAAAACAAATTGGCTTCGATTAATTGGAAATTAAAATCCAATATATTTGATGTAATATCTTTTGTAATTATCTATTCACATCAAAGTATTTGAGCATCCGTGTTGTCAAACTCGTTACCCGTCGAGTTTAATGCCGTTTACGTCATAACGAAATGTCAATAGAAAATAGTGCGCAATTATCTATGGATATTGAAATTAAGGCAAATATTTGAATTCGTGTTCCAGAAATTTGTTATCATCGTTTGCCATTCAATTGGAGCAGTATTATGCAAATGAATTTATTATTTACGTGTGGAAAAGCACAAGGACATCGGAATTTTTCGGTTCCAGTCATTTCCTGTGTAGCTTCTCCCCCACTGTCGTTAAATTGAACTCAACTGTAAAGAATTAAAATTGCAGATCAGTGGTTCGAAAAGTGGGGGGCGCGAGTTGCTTAAATTAATAGAAGGAAAGGGATAATATATTAATAAAAATTCAATTTCAGATTTTCATTTAAAGAGTTTTAACTTTTAATTTTTTTCACTCATGCTTTCTAAAATAAACAGCGGCTCACAGCAGCCTACCAAAAGAGAGAGAGAGATGGATAAAATTTGACGATACTACTCAGCCCACAGATATATCTTTTTGCAACAGCGAAAGTTTCTGAATGTGTTTTATTCATCATGAATACGATAACTTTTCGATATATAAATAATACCTTTAAAAAATATCAGACGCCGGCCAGTTTTATTGTCTCTTATCACCACCTCAAAAGACATTCCATACTCCAGATGTATATTAGGTATGTTCCTACTTCCGATTTCCGACAACAGTCAATAGATTACATCCAGTATAGTCGGCCATTCCTCTTGCAGAATACTGAATGCTTCGGAGGCGACAGTCTTCCACCGATGCCGTAGGGTTGAAATCGAATAGCTAAGTGGGCCATTCCATTTTTTGTGTAATCAATACAGAATTATCCTAGAGCAAATAAAATTATCGTTCCGAAACAAATTCAGATTTACGGGAATGGATGGAAACTGCTTTTATCATCTTATAGGCCCTACAATAATAAATGTGTTCATATTTATGTAATTTTATTGATGTATATTGCTATCCTATATAATACAAAGCTAATACTATTCTACAGTCGATTCATAGAGGAGAAAATCTGGCCAAGTCTAAAAGAAGTGAACACTATGAATTTCTTAGAATCATTGATAAAGCCGTACACCTGATTAAAATTATGAATACAATGTTAATAACTAAACAAATTACACTACTAGTTTCGCCAAGCTCGAGAGAGGGCATTTACATGTCATTGCTTAATATTACTGATGTTATTTAGGAAGAAGTTTTAAGTAATAAAGTAGATTTGTAAATATGTAGTACATTGAATATATTTTATTGTATTCATAATTTTAATCAGATGTACGGCTTTATCAATGATTCTAACATATATCAGTACATGTAAAACTTCTAATGCATTTACTATTTGGATTTCTAATGAACATCTTTTGGATTAAAAATCAAATTTGAGGAATCATACATTGACTGAAGACTATGTACTTACTCAAAACTTTTAAAAATTGTGTGTGCTTCTGTGTATACAGTTTGTTTGCAATGCATTGTTGTTAGCATTACTAACATTGTTTGGTCTGGTAGATATAACAAAAAATATATAATGTAATAAAAAATATTTTACATTGTATGTTAAATGAAAATAGTCAAGCTCACGATATCTCAAAAACTAAATGTAGTCACTTAGTACCTCACAATTAAATATATTGGGAAGCTGAAATTTTAGAGATAGGTTTACTATACTATAGGAAGCTTCTTAAAGATTATTGTACAATAGTCGATTTTACATTTATAAAAACGTTACTTATTTATTTATTAAATCATTTATACAAATTTTTATGACTTTTTTAATATTCATTATATTTATTAATCTTAAATCAAACAATACTCTCAAAATTTCAATTTTATTTTTATCTCATTCTTTTTTATCCTAAAACATAAAAATTAATGAATAATAAAAATAAGTCGGCGAATAAAAAATTAAAAAGTAAAATTAATTAATGGAGAAAAGATGTGTAAAAAATGGATAAAACGACGGAAAAGGATTTGAAGTTCAAGGCAACGGAAAGGAATTTTCAACTGGCATCTGGGTTTGTCTTCAGTTTCCCTTCGTCCAATAATGCAATCAGGATCTTGTCTGAATTTTGATGGATCTTCTGCAATCGAGGGTTCGGTAACTGGGAAGCTATAAATTGGGACCAATTACTCCCTAATTCCCAGAATGTTTGTCTCTGCGATGATGGATACGTTGAAAGTGTACAGCGCTTGCGCACAAAGACACAAGCAACCATCTCCTGCTAGCCGGAATTTGCTACAAAGAAGATGCTCTTCTCAGGAAAAGAGAAAAAGCAACCCGGCCAACAAAACAACGTATTTTATCTTGGATGTGCAAAACACTGGATTGAAATAAAGATCACGTGGTCAATCAATGCTAATATTCATAATAAACTGACGTTGAATATAATTTTTACTTCACAAGCAGAATCAAAAAAGAAAGAAAAAAACAAACAAAATAATTTTACTAACTTTGCATCGCTTACATGAATATCTACACCGTGAATTTTTTTAATAAGATTGCTTTGAGTTGTATTGAATTATCAAATTGAATATTAATAATTTGTAAGTACAATACAATGACAATATTCTCAAAAATTTATTTTAGCTGTAATTTTGACTTTTTTTTAAAGGGTTGATGGGAATTGCATAAATTATATAAGTAATACGTCTTCATAATATTCCTGATTTTTGAAAGAACAGTGTGAGTGATTGGAGACTCGCAAGTGAGATAAAATACATTAATGTGCCTTGCTTACATTTCTGATAATAAAGAAAAGGTGTTATTGTTTTCGATTTCTCTTAATACATGTATACTTTTTTTCCATTTTACTGCATTTACTTAATTTATTGGCTATCAAACTCAAAAATTACTTATGTAATTTTAATAATAAAAAAATATAAAATATTATTGTAAATAATAAACAATTACCATATTAATATTTGTGAAGATACATATATTATTTTTTATTAAAGAGAAAAAAAATATGAAAGTTTGATGGTACAAATTTTGAAATTAACTTTGGAAATTTATAATAGATGAACTTTAAAAAACTGCACAACGCTGAGAGATTCTTGAAACCATTGAGGCTATGTTCCTGAATGGAGAGGATCTCGAGATAGAGGGTATGTCCCATCTAATAACATCATTGATGCAGGCTTTCTTTCTAAATTATTCCTTCATAGAAAGAATCTATTCTTTTGTCTTTGTTAGCCATTATGAGTGGTCTAAAGAAATGCAACCATAACAAAGCATGTGCATATTCTATTAACGATATTTAAAAAGTCTTAATCGTAAGATTCCTTATGACGATGGAAAGCCTCTGAATTCCAAGTACTACATGGCCTGTGAGTCCAAAATGTTCTGATCAGGATCAGGGGCCTCGGCAATTAACCCCCCACCCCACCCCACACACACACATCCTATTATAGTGAAACAGGTTATGGTCAACTACTTTCTACAGCACTCTAAGACAAGAAGATCGAAACTTAGATCTATTTTCTTTAAATATTATTTCTTAAGATTTCTTTGCTTTTTTTTTAATGTTTTAAAGTCGTGAGAACAACAAAAACGAAAAGTATACATAATATTTTCAAATTGTAATATCTCTTAATACAAAAAGAGGAACAAATCTTTTATTACTGAAAAACAAAGCAACAAATTCACTTCATTCACTTAATTTGCCTAAGTCGGATTAATTTTAATCATATCGTATCACGCACAAATTAATGGATCACTTAAGCGAGGATTAAGTTTATTGTGTAAAACACTGCATATTAGCAGATATAGGAAAGAATTGCTATTGTGCAGGAATTTTTATCGCCTTCTTACTCTAATTTCTCGACCACTTAGAACAGATTTCGAATACAAAAGATAGTATGTTTGCAGTCCTTAAATATGCATACCAATTATTAAGAAGATCCGTCCAGCGATTTAAAAGCTGTTGGATTGAGGACATACACACAGACTGAGTGATCTGATGAACCTCATTTTTCTAAGAGGCTCTTATCCAGGATTCCGCATGGAACCAACCAAGTACCTATTCATGTACTAATACGAGAAACTCTCCACAAATCCAGAGTTTGCTACATTTTCTCAGAAGTGCATTGGGAAGATGCCAGTAAGTGTGGACGGATTTCCATTCGCTACATTGCGAAGTAGAACTCTAACCAACGACGCTAGATAAAAGAGTGAGGGATCTCGAGGGAGCAATCGCGTTGGTAAATGATGAGGGGGACTGAGGAGGAGGGGAGGAAGGCAAGAGTGGAAGCTGAGGGAAGTGAAACGGAAAGGAAAAAGTAAAAATCAATCTAGAGAAGCAAAGAGATTTCTCGAGGAAGAGGGACCAGCATACAAATCTACCCTGACACATAAGATTGTGCGATCACATCATCTGCATAGAAGCAGGCGGTGCTGGGACACAACGCAAATATATATCGATATATTTCGGTGCACCAAATGAGGAGAACCGCAGCGCCAATTCCCCAGTGGCGGCAAACGGATTTACGGAGGCTATTCCGTTTTCTTCGTCGACCCGATTGAATGTCAAGAAGGAAGAAACAATAGAAGGTGACAAATTTCACTTTTTCTTCACATTTTTTTTTTTAATATTAGAATTTATTTCTAGGCTCAACTCCTCTTCAAAATATTTTGTAAGAAATTTTTGTTACTTTCTCTTTGAATGAGATGCCTTACTACATCCAAATAGTTAGCAAGCATTAAAAGCTATTGGGATATTAAAGGTTTGGTCAAATCTCTGTAAACTCACCCTTAATACACATTGAGAGGGAGAGGGGGTAGAGTAGTTAGAATAAAGTTAACTAACAGTTTAAACTGAAATGCGCATGCCCATGTATCCGTACGTGCGTCTGTTACCGAGATCACTCAAAAACTATTTATTCTAATTAAAGTTGATGTTTGTGTGGTAAATGAAACAGATTAAAGGAAGATTACTACAGGATTGATATGTTTGGGCTGGTAGGTAAGACCAAGAATCCTAAATACAATCCCATAACTACAATATTGCAAATTTCTGTTGGCTAGTAATCTTGGCGCATTATTAGCTCAATATACAGGGTGTCCCCGAAGGAAAGGTCAATACTTGGGATATGATAGTATAAGTCATTTTAAGCTAAAAACTTCCCATGAACGAGTATCCTATTCCGATTGGTTTCCGAGATAATTGAAATTTGGGACACAATTGTCACTGCTCCTGCTGGCCGTTGTTTTCCTTCTCTTCCACAGCACTGCACCAAGATTTCCAGACCTAATCCCCTTGGATTGGTGTTTATGGGGTTAGATGAAGTGTACAGACGTTGAGTTGTTCACGAGACAAATTGCTCGCTCACATAATGAATGCTTTTGTGCTCATAAAGGGACGTCACGATGAACTCAGACAAGCAATACGTCCTGTTCTCACAAGAGTTGAGAAATGCATTGATGATGCCTGTAGAATTTTTGAAACTTTATTATAAACTGTAAGAAATCTGTAACTTGACCAATAAATATTAGAAAGAGTAAGTAGTATCTCTTTGTTATCATTCATTTTGAAACTGCACTTTCAAAATTGCTCTATCTCAGAAACCATTCGGAATAGCACACTCGTTCATATGGTCTTCTTTGCTTAAAATGGCCGATACTTTCACCTCCCAAAATATTGACCTTTCCTTCTGGGACGCCCTGTAGGTATTGCAACATCGAAATTATATACAAACATACAAATACGCATACAGATGGTTCCAGACTTACGTTCCTTTACTTAAGTGAGTTTTAACAATGTTGGATTTCATACAATACTGTACTAAAGAAAAGACAAATTAAACACTTGTAAACAAACAGATATGCTCAATGAAAGCTAAAGGTTATATCTTTATTTTAAAAATGTAGAATATACTACGGTATTTCCAGTACTGTACTTAACAGCAAGTAGTATTCTGGCACAGGGAACTCTAATTTTTTTCGCTCAAATACATGCTACAAATACATGCTATTTAAGGTATTAATTAATTATTTCAAATGTTTTGTGCTATCCTCAAACTTTATGCATATCGGCAATTTCTTATGTAAGTACTGACTTCCATATCTCGAGAGTTGCCTGTATTTAAGTTAACCTCTTTGCATTTCTGTGGAGAACAACAAAAAAAATAACATAGGAACGTTTTAAAATTGATATCATTAGCTCTTTGTAATGGGCAAAGATTTTCTATTGATGTTCGGCAAAGGATCGATGATCGCGGCACATTATTAGCTCGTGATTTGATTTGTTTTATTTTAATTGGAATTATGTCACAATGAATACAATAGCTTCTTAATTTCAACCAATTTTCAGTAAATGGTAAAAACTTGATGCCAGGTTGTTTAAATTGTGGGTAAGGTCATTTACAAATAAGGAGAAGACTTTTCTTTTCCTTGTATTATTTTTCTAAATATTAAAAATAAATAAATAAATAAATAAAAAAACTCGCGGACATTGAAAACGTGCGCATAATCAGTTTCAAAAAGAAAAAAAAAAAGGTAAAGTTTGGGAATTTTTTCCTAGACAACTACTGACCCGATCGATTTGCAATTTCAAAATGCTTTAGTTTAGAATGTCTACTATATAATTTATATTTTTAGTTTACCGTATCTACAACAGTTTGAGGACATATTCGACTGTGTCCGCAACTGTTATAGATATGGTCAAACAAAATATAGATTGTACAGTAGTCTAAACTAAAGCATATCCAAATTTAAAGTCGATCGGATCAGTAGTTTGTCGAGCAAAAAATTCCCAAATTTGGGGAAACAACAGTCGACTCTGTCCGCATTTTTCCGGACAGGCATAAATAAATACCCTATTCCTACGGTGTTTGGGCCTCTGAACACGATGGTGAAGTCCGTTTGCCGATCCTTCCCTCCGTTCGGGAGTTAATGTGGAGGGACAGACACGGATAGACGGATGGACAGACGTATAGGACAAACGCAATAGCTCCCAAATGGGTCGCAAAAATCTTTCAAAGTAGGCTCCAACTTCTTACAAACTTGTTGATTTCTTGTTTATGCTTTTTTTCCCCTCTCAATTATTATCTTGATTCAAATTTGTTTCTAAACTTTTTTTAAAACAATGAATAAAATGGATATTTTCGTTTTGTTAATAACTGAGATTAGCATTAATTTGTCTTTATATTATTTTGTATCTTCTGTACCATTAATATTTCTACATAGTTTTTTTATTTAGGTAATGACTAAGATGTCTATTTTAAGCTTTTTATTTTTGTTTATTTAAAAAAAAAATATTATTATTATCCTGATTAAAATTTATTTTCAAATAAAAACGTTTATCCTAAACAATACTAAAACCAGAATTCAGCAAATTTTCTAATTAAATGAACCTAATAGGAAGAATTCATTCTGCTTTTGCATTTTCTTGTTACTTTTTATATCTGAAGCTAGTTTGCTACAGGGTTCACATTTGTAACAAGCCTCAGTGCGCTTCGGACAGAAAAAAAGGGAATTATAATTAAAAATGCTTTAGAAATGCAATTTTATTAGCCAGAATGCTTAACACTCGTCGTCTGTGATCAGCTTAACTCAAAAAAAACTTTTGTTCTACGTGAAGAACCCTATTTTCTATTTTACAAGGACGAGCCCTATTTTATTATAATACACATCAGACCAATAGGAACGAGTTATAGAGGAAAAAAATACTAAAAATACATTGACATTCAATTCGAATAAAACAACATCCAAAAAAAAAAAAACCGACTTCTGTTCCTTGTGAAGTTGTTTACTTTCTTGTCCTCAGTTGATATTTGATCAATTTTTACTTTTTCTCCTTTTCTCAATTTTCGACAGCCTCCAACATCTTTCCTATTTTCTCCATTTTTTTTCGACGAGTAACTTTTTATTATTTTAAAAAATATAATAATAAGTTGCTCATCGACAAAAAGTTTTTTAGATATTCTTATATTTATTTATTTATTTATTTATTTATTTTATTTTTTTTCATCGTACCATTCGGATATACCAAAATATATCATCTGTATTTGTTTAATTTTTTTTTCCTTTAAAATAAATTGTAATGATTTACAGGTTTTCAACATAATAAAAATAATTTTAAATAAAATTCGAAATGTTTTATCTTTTCAGCAGAAAGGTAAATTAGGAAATTGAATATAATTGAGTCCTCAAACAAAAAGACAACTGTTACTTGGCCAATATTCTGCCACTGATACTCTAAAGAACATAGTAGTGTAACGGTGAGATTCTCTTTTAAAATACGAGTGCAAAACTTTCTCTTCCTCACTAAATGAAGAGCTAAAGGGCTATAAAACGTTTATGGCTGCAGCACAATTCGCGAAACTGTTTGTTATTTTCCCCCATAATCACCAAAACAGTTGAAGCATCTGTCAAACAGTTTACCTGTGTTGATGACCTCCTGCGTTGACACAACTTAGAACTAAAAATAATTGAAATCCATTAAATGTCTTAAACTAATATTTTTTTTTTAGTCAATTCCAAATATTCTCAGGAGCTCTGTGTTAAGGACTACTTACGCTATCTATACAAGCATTAATATAAAATCCCAATTTACATATAGTATTTGGTAAGTTTTTGCTTTTTAAATCGAACGTTAGAAGACTGTTTTTGTAATTAACAGTCGAAGTATTCTTTGTTATTATTATTCATTGTTAGTATTAGTTAGTGGTAGTATTATTAGTTCTCTTTTTTCTCTAAATACTTTTTTTAGCGACCCATTTGAGAGCTACGATGAAAATCGGTAGCTATTGCGTTTGTCATATCCGTCCGTCTGTCCACCCTTAACTCCCGAACGGAAAGTAGGATCGACAAACGGATTTCAGCATCGGGTTCAGAGGCCCAAATACCGTAGGAATGGGGTATTTTGAGGGGTCAAAGCCCCCCACCCCCCCAATGTTTGCGATATTTTGCATTGCTTTCATTGGATTTTCGGTATTAGCTTAAATGTTAGAAAGGCAACCAATACATTTCAGTTGTTAGCTACAGAGCTTGATGCTTAACGTGATAGCTTGATGCTTAACATTCACGTGAAATATTTAATATAAATATTTTAAAATACTTTTAAAATCTTTCATTTCTTCTTTACAAGTTTTTAATTATGAGAATATATATATATAAATTTCTAATTAGGTTAGTAATCCAACGACAATATTCATTACTTAGTAACCATTAAATTTAAAGTGTCTCACTACAGGCCTACATGGCCCTTGGAGTCGTGGGAAGTAAGTCTCCCGGCGTTCCGTGACTACGGGACTAAGTTGAGGTTGGATGGTTAACCCGACGCTCGCCCGTATTTAACCCACGGAAAAGAAATTCGGTACCCATTCAACAGAGGTAAACCTTAGAGCCCGTTTGGAGGAGAATGGAGCGTGGAAAAATGCATGCCCTCCGCCGTGGCCGGGGATAGAACCCACCACCTCCAACCCGCAATCAAGCGCCCTTACCCACTCGGCTACCGGCCCACAACCATTCAATTTAATAATATTTTTATCAAATGACCTATACTTCCATGTTAAACGTAATTTTTTGTACCTCTGATCATTATCTTTCAATTTTTACTTCTGTTGAATTATCTACCAATTCAATGTATCCACGATATCTATTATTGTTGGATAATAGTTGTAGATTTCAATTTACAGATTTTTTTTTCTGAAAACTTATCATGAGAGAGAAAGTAAAAATGAATATTTATACATCGATACAGTATTTGTACATATTCAAATTTATAAATAGTAACGCATTTATATATAGTAACGTACTTCATAGGAAAATGTATATAAGTAAATTGTAAACTTATTTACTCCTTTTAATAAAGTAAAGAATACAAATATTAATAAAGCGAAGAATCAAGGATTAATTTTTATTACAATTTTTAAAGTAGTGCAATTTCTAAAATCAGTATATACAATGTTATCTTTTAATTGTTTATTTGTCTCCTATAGTTGTTGTATAATATGCATAGCTTTTTAATAAACGTACAACATGTACATATATATGATATATAAAATTCAGAATAATTCACATCATTATTGAATGCCTGTAAATTGTGTTGGAAAAGTGACCAAAGATAGGAAAAAATGCTTCATTTATTTTCTCCTAGAAACATTAATTTAAATATTAATATAAATTTTTAATTTAAATTCACTTGATCATTATGTGACATTCTTTCAGAAATTTACAGAATTTTTTAAGCTACTTACGTTTTCATTTAATAAAAGGAGTTGGATCTTTTTTACAATCTTCCCATGACTGTAAAAATAGCCATATTTTCTTTATTACAACTGATTATAATATTTTCAACTGTTTGTCTTGATTTTGTAAGAATTGGGTTACAATGGAAAAGGTCTGTTAAAAGCTTATATAAAAACAAAGTACTTCTTACAAACCAGAAAACAAAAGAGAAAATAGGACAAATACCAAAAGCAAACGAAATAAAAACCTAACAAATTGTCCCAGTCTTCCACAAACTAAATTTGCTTTCCTACAATCGCCAAAATTTACTTTTGTTTGCCTTGGATTTCGGAATGACTTGTAAAAAGATGAAAAACGGACAAAAAATAAAAAAGAAGTAAAAAAAAAAAAGCTGAAAGTCAAGATAAAGATAGATGAATATATACAAATGACTTATGGTAGCCCATTTCTATATGAACAGGCGCCATTTTGCTTTAACTGCACAATGGATTCGTTGCAATCAAAGACCTCTCTCTATCCAACACTACATTTCATTTGAACAAAACTGCAAGTCACTGGTTTCATTTAGATTGCTCATCTTTCTTTCTCTTGAAAATCGGATTTATTGTTTTGCAGTCAGTTCAATCCATCATTCCTAAACCAGAATAGTGTCGCCTGTCACCCACAAATGATATCTAGAGACGCTCCCTCCTTTTAAGCAGTCATTTAAAAAAAATGTATTCCTTATCTCATCGTTTAGCATTTACAAAACACTGGGAACGTTTTAAGCCAATGCGTTTGTAGTAAAAATTGCTCAGAAATTTTGTGGAGGAACGTTGCAGTTTCTTTTTTAATAAAGTACACTTTTTTTTTTTTTTTTAAGGTTTTTATCCTTTCCTTTTTCTGATACTCTGAAGAGTATAAAGAAATATTGCCATCAGAAACTCAAAATATCTTTTACTTATATCTTTTACTAATAATTTTTTAACCATTTTCAATCCACTGCAGAATTAAGGTCTCGTCAAGTTTTTTTCGGTCAAAAGCTTTTTCCTTCAATCGAATCCAGCAAAAGTCTTTAAATTCATCCATATTATGAATCCTTTCTCGGCCTTTTTTCATTCCTCGGAAACCAATTTAGAATTTCTGTTGACCCATTTGTTATCAAGCTCAACCCAATTCCATATATGTACAGTAAATGCTAATAATAAATGGTAAGCATTGCAAAAGATATTAAATTTGGTCTGATATACATATACATGTCGTTTAACAAGTTTTTCAAAACACCTAAAATCTGATTTAAACATATTTTTTTTTTACGTAAATATCAATGGGTGAGATCAAGTGTTTACTAAGTGACATACTAGAACAGCTGTTTCACGCTCTTTGGTGATCATCAGGTAGGAGTAGTCACCAATAAACAACGAGGTCTCAGTACGGAGGTTAATAGAAACAATCGTGGGAATATAAGTGAAGCCTCCCAAAAATATAATAAACAATAAGAAATTAACAACAACAAAAAGCCTGTATTTATTTTCAAGTTTTAATATCTACTAAATACAGACCACAACTTCCATTTTACGAAAAAGCTAATTTAATCGCATTATTTACTTAAGGTGTTTAGCTCTAATTAATTTCAATCAAAGTTTAGTGCGCCAAATTAATGGGTTAATTAATTAACAAAATGAAATAAATAATAAATTAATTTTAATTAATTTTAATAAATTAATTAATTAATTAACACAATAAATGGATTAACATTCACTGTTCGATAGCACTGTTGTTTTTAAATTCATTGAAATTTGGCGCTAAGTTGAGACGAGAACCCATTTGGAAGAGATTTCAAATATAAAGTTAGACTAACTAGTTTTTTTAATATGCAGATCAAGTTGCAAGAAGATTGGTCAATTATTATCTCTACTAAAAATTCAATAAGAAATTAAAAGGTAATTAATAGTAATATGAATTATAAATCATATTTAATAAATTTATGAAATACAGCATTGAAAAATTCACATTCAAACCTACTGCCTCGAAAATATACCTAACTAATTTTTATTATTACTGATATAAATATAATTATTTCGTTCTAAGGTTTATGTTAAGGTTACGTACTGTCAACAATTTCTGTTAGTAATAGTCAATTTTCAAGCACGGTAACTTATATTGTAGAAGTTTTTCCATAAGTTAAAAAACACATTGAATACATAAGTCAAAATAAAAAATCAACTGAAAGAGAAAAAACAAAGTTGAAGAGATTAGTCCTGATTTTCCACTGCTGCAACCGGGATCGCTGCAAAGATAGATTAAATAATTGAAGATAATAGATAACCATTTTAATGTGAAGCACCTCTTGGGTAAAACCCCTCCCCCTCCGATCCGTCAATTTCTGATTTTTCCGCCCTGACTGCCCAGTAGTAATGACTGACCTCAATGCATATGACTCCCTCGCTCTATCAATCACTGCACTTTTTGTCTTCATCAATCTTCTTCCCATTTTTTCCTCGCTGAAGGAAATAAAATTTGAGGTGTGATGAATTCCTTTACCCATTTATCAGTAACCTCGGTAACCCCCTCATTTACTTTGATTTTTTTTCTCCCTCTTTATCTTTTCTATGATGAGCAGTAAAACTTTAAAACATAACTTTTTCGAACCAAAAAATAAAAAAAAAACGAGGCTGAAGAAACTAAAAGAAGAAATTCAGAAACTCCTGTAGCAGCTGAATTATGATTTTTTTTTTTATAAGTCTAAATAATTCTGTCCATTATGAATTAAAAATTAATAGCCAAACTTCTCCTTACTACGATTTGAAAAAGTCGTGAAAGATTAAATACAATAAATATTAAAATAAAAATAAAAATGTATTATTGCAGTTAACATAAAGAATTATAATTATTTAAAACAAAATTGCATAAAAGCTATTTGTGCTAATTTGTATAATCACAAATTGATCTGTTTGTTTTTTAGATTTAGTATTATATAATGCCATCGATAATTATGTTGATATTTATACCTATGTAATACTAGCTGTGGTGCATCAGTTGATTCTTTTGTTTAAAATAAAAAACAAAAAGTGTAAATGCGGATATTTCCTTCTTCTATGACAGAAACAACTAATTCTGGAAGAATCTGAAGCCTATTTTTCTTCAGAGGTTGCGCATTTATTATTCTTTGTTGTTTATAATCGTGAAATTTTTTAATTAAAAATCTCCGTTTATTTTTAAATTACAATAAGTTGCTCAATACAAAACACATGGGACCGGTAGCCAAGTTTTAATACTTTCGGGTTCAATCATTGGCAGGGGATTTTCCACGTTCAATTCTCCTCCAGACTGCTCCTAGGGTCCACCCAGCCCTCTATAGAATGAATATTGGGTTTCTTTTCAGAGGGTTAAAGGCGGGCGGGCGTTGGGTTGACCACCCTACCTTAACGTAGTCTCATTGGTCAGTAAACTCCGTGTACCTTACGCACTTCCCGCAACTCTCAGGGCCACGTTGGCCTGTAGTATGACACTTTGACTGAACATAATCAGTACAAATCCATCCGAGTAATCTTTGTTACCTTTTTAAGTTGCCATTAATGATATCAAAACACGCGCAAATTAACGAATTAACTAAAATTATTTATATCTATTGTTTAAGATATCGATAGAAATTCATTAAGCTTCTAATGCTCTTCCGTGGGAAACACCTTCACCTGCTAATTTCCGAACAATAGTTCCTTAGCAAAATTTTTCAAAAGTTAGATAATCTCGTGAGTATAAATATGCACACCAATTATCGAGAAGACTCATCCACAGTTCAAAAGTTATAGGGTAAGTGGAATGGAGGAAGATATACAAATATATTGACTGAATCTCACTTCTCCACGAAATAGGCCAAAAACTTAGTTGTTTAACAATAAAACAAAATTTCTTATTTCTACCTAAAGTTCGGTCGCATTTTAAAAGCGCATTAGAAAATTAGAAAAAACATCATTCATTTATCAAGAAATGTTCCAGAATAGCTATTTCACACCGTTTGAATAGCCAAAAACAGTGAAATCACTGTTCTGAATGTCACCTAGGCTTCTTTTACGTATAACTAATTTACTCGAATACTTTATAATGAAAAAGATTAATCAGATTAGATTTTCAGCTTTCAGCAAAAATCCCAGTAAATCCTAAACTAAGTTTAAAAAAAAAAGAAGAAAAAGAAACTACAATATTAAACTGAAGTAAGATTCTTGTAAATGTGTGTAGCTTAAAGTTAATATCATAATATATTTATTGAAAAGTATATGACTTTTAATTTTAACATTTTTTTTCTTTTTTGAGGGATAAAAATTGCTTGTTACCGAAGCTGAAATCGAATCAGAGCCATAGTGGAAGAAAAAACTGGAAGACGTTAATGGATGTTTTGTTTTCAATGTAAAATAGCTTTAGTTTTCAAATTTCTTAATTAGGGATGAATTTAGCATTGCCATAAACAGCAAAGATTTAGATTTACAATTTTCAGTAAGACTCTGATCTGGTAATTAAATGGAAAGCCGTTTGTGTAGGCACTGCAGGAGTCAGATTCAATTTCACGTGCAGGTCAGAGACTTTTCCCTGAGGCTTTAACCTCTTTAAGACGGATCCTAGCCCTTTATCCAACGGCTACAGTGTTTATTTCTCGGTGGTTAAGGTAGGTGAGCTTGGATTGGAACTCCGATCTCAGCTTTTCCCCGATCGGTTGGTGATGGCAGAAGAAGCCTTGACCACTCACCAATACCCAACAACTTATATAACCTCAAGCAAAACACTGAAATTTGAAGTTCCAAATATTACACTTCACACACACAAATACATAATAATACATCGGTTTCTCTTGTCAGTTTTATAATATTTTTTTAAAATATTAATGTCACTTTTAATTCTGTGTGTATGCATTTTAATTTTATTTATTCCGCTTTATATTTGAAAAATTTTCCGTGTAAGTTCCTGCTCAGAAATTTGCATCTGCAAACACGAGAAGACATTTCTTTTGCTTTCACGACTTTAAACATACAAAGAAAAAGAAAGATACATTTACACATTTGAAAGGAAATAGACTACAAATCCTTTCAGAAACTTCTTTTATTTTATATAAAAATCAATTATATATTTTCAGAAAAAATAAAATTTTTGAATTCTTTTTCTGGTTATCCATTATTATTATTATCATTATTATTATTATTATTATTATTGTAGCTGATAAAATATAATTAATGTAAACTTCTGTTGTTCAATTTTTATATATTTTATTTGCTTAATTTTGTTTAATTCCAAGGTTCTTTTTATTTCTATTGTTTTTAGTTCTACTTTAGTTTCGATAAATAATAAGCTAATTATAAGTTATTTTGTTTTTTTATATGTAATAACATATATTGTACATTTTTTATTTTATTAATTAATAATCACTATTACATTTTTTGAAATTAAATCATATTAAATTTTTGAAAACTAGCACTTACCTATCTACTTGATAAAAATATTAGACAATTAAATATTGATATAAATCTTTTTCTCTTTAATAATTTATTCAAAATATATGTATTCAGAATTAATGATGTAATTATATTACACCTAACATTAGAACTTCTTAATAATAATTGTCATTAAGGTGACTGGAAGTTTTGTATTTAGAATTAAATAAAAAGTTATAATAATAATTATTATTATTATTATGTCCATTTCACAAGATTATCTTAAGTTTTAGAATCATGTTCTGCTTGGATATATTTTACTTAAAGATCGCAAAAAGGAATCAGAACTTCGGAGAGATTCTTTTCAGGCGTGCTCTAAAGCTGGGATATTTTTACCAACTCTGAACACGTAGAATTCGCTGAATAGGCTGCACACTACGATAACGCATAGCGAGAGATAGGCCAACCTTCGTGATAACCTTCACCCGATGACCCAACTTATTGCGATCACAAATATGGTGGAAGACATTTCTTTTTTTTTCTTCCAATGTTAGAAGAACAGACTATGGGGAACCGTTAGGCAAAGAGAAAAAAAACCTACAGATTGCTGCTTCTTTTATTATTAAAGTTTCAAACCACGTTCCTAGTTTCTTTGGCGCCATTTTTTTCTATCTGCTTCACTGAATTGAACTTATAACATCAGTGAGAAAAGGAAACATGTTATAATCATCTATTTTCATGTTTCCCAACTGTAAACACCATTCTAGAACTCAATAATGGATTGAGGCTTGACATTATTGTTTTCGAACCGAGCAAGTCCAATAAATAACTATCATTTAGGCTTGTCGATAATGATATGACATAAGCTTTACATCCTATTTTGTCTTCAAGAACTTTTACAGAGTAAGATTGAGCGAATACGTAGAATATCTTTTTCAAATGGAGTACATAGAAGACCTTCACTAGTCAGTCGATGCTAACCGTCACTTAACCTATAAGAGGTATTTCTGTAGATATCTGTACCAAATGACTGCGCTTTTAAATGACCAGATAAAAATAAATAATAATTAAAATTTAATTAAATTTCATTACATTTTGTATTATGTAATAAAATAAACATTAAACACAGTCTATTGGATGTATAATGTTTTTAATGCTTTTTAAACCCCCCTCCGTGGGATGCGCCACTTTATATATATATATATATATATATATATATATATATATATATATATATGCCATGCTAGAAATACATATATGAATTTTTTAAACGCTAAATTAAACCACGAATTCAGAAATTTTAAAAAAAAATCGATTACAATTGATTATTTTATAATTGATTATTTTATTGTTTACTTATGTGATGTGAATCAATTGTTTCATTTTATTATATGCTTATTTTGTTTTATAGAATTGATCTTTTCATTATGTAAAGGAGGAAGAACTTAAATAGTTTTCCCCTTTTTATTTTATTTTAACCCGATGAAGAATATTTCAGAAGATGTTCGAAATATCATATATGGGTTTTGAAGTTATGGATTTTTGAGACTGTTTATGGAATTTATATCGATAATTAAGTATTTTTTGAATTCAGTATACCAATTTTGTGTCATTTATTTAATAGATTAGATATATTAGTCAAAAAATAATTTTGATATTTCCAAAAAAAATAGACTAGAAGTTGTTTGAGTGATTTTTTTATTCCATTATTATATTTTTTATTCAGGATTTAATCATACACCTTAATGTCTTAAAATTCAGAATTTTATCATTCACGTTAATATCCTAAGACTCAGGATTTCATTATCGATATTAATATCTGAACATTCAGGATTTCATCATTCACTTTAATGTTTTAAAATTCTGAGTTTATTATTGACGTTAAAGTCTTAAAATTCAAAATTTCATAGTACACTTTAACATCTCAAAATTCATACTTTTATCATTCATGTTAATGTCTGAAAATTCAGGATTTCATCAATCCCGTTAATGTTTTAAAATTCAGGATTCATTGTTGACATTAATGTTTTAGAATTCAGGATATCATCATTCATCTTAAAATTCAGGATTTGATCGTACACATTTACGTCTAAAAATTCAGGATTTCATCATTTACGTTAAGGATTTTCATCACATACGTTAATTAAAGTCTTAAAAATTCGGGATAGCATCATTCACGTTAATGTCTTAAAATTCAGGATTTCATCGTATACATTATATTAACGTCTCAAAATTCAGGATTTCGTCATTTATGTTAGTGCTTTAAAATTAATGATTTTCATCACATATGTTAAAGTTTTAAAACTCAGGATTTCATTTTAGCTTTAATGTCTTAAAAGTCAGGATTTCATCATTTACGTTAGTGCTTTAAAATTAAGGATTTTCATCACGTATGTTAAAGTTTTAAAACTCAGGATTTCATTTTAACTTTAAAGTCTTAAAATTCAGGATTTCATTTTCAAGTTAATGTCTTAAAATTAAGGATTTCATGATTCACGTTAATTTTTTAAAATTCAAGATTTCATCACACATCGTAAATCTTAACGTATCTTCAGGCCTAAGTTCTATTACGTATACTTCACTTTAATACTGTTCAGAATAGGAAATGTCTATGAATGGTTAGCAGAGAATTAATGTTCTTTATCATTCATCACTTAGGTGTAAATCGGACTCATAAATTTTGGCAAGTCCATTACACAAAGTGGATAATCAAATCAAATTAAGAGTAAAAATAGATCAATACAAACTGTCTTGAATTGCGGCTGGATTTCAGCGGAGATCGAAAAGTGGACATAAATTTGGGCTTTTTAACTATCAGGCAAACGGAATGGGATTAGGACATCGTATCTAAGATAATGAGGCAGGTTTGAAGATAACAGATGGGTTTGCCGTTCGTAAAGGATTTCGGCTTTCCCCAAAAAGACGTATTCAATGTGCTTTTCAATTGGAAAAGTGCTGTTAGCGCCCTCTCGTTTAAGTGACAAATAGCAGATCATCAATTTTACAGAGCGGTGACAACAAGGGATAGTTTCCACAGGTGTCGGTTTTATAGAGGAGGAGGAGGATTGTAAAAGCCTCAGAGAGCAGCTGCGAAGCTAATAAATAAGCGAATCCAAAGCATGATGGGTAAAGGAGGCAGTTGCTAAGCAACGGAGATTCACTTTTCCATATAGGCCATCCCTTCGCCATCAGGCGCTTGGAGACCGTTCCAATTGCCAATGAGTTTTACATTATTATTACATCCAGATGTTACAAATATCAACAAAAACAGTGAGTTCCTACACGAACTTGATGTCTGCTTTTCGTAATAAAAGTTTTCAAAATGGCGGCGCCATCTTCATCTTCGTTGCAATTTCGGGGAGACACTTATTTTTCGAAGCTTGAGTTCCGACAGTTCCACGTTATATTAAAACAAATCGAAAGGAAAACGTTTTCACAAACATACTAGAAATATTCCCAAGTTTACATATTTTTGATGACGTTTTACGATGTCCCTAACCAGAATTTATTACAGCTAATAATCATCCTCCTAAAATCCATTATCATTAAAATGATAACCGTTAACAACTAGATCAATATTAGAACTAAAAAAACAAATATTTTAAAAAAAAAATCGTTGAAAGGCACGACTAGTTTCGAGTTGCCTCTTTAAACGGCAATCTTTTTGAAATGCTAACGTAATAACGCAAAAAACAGACAATATAAGTAACCGATAAACAATTCTACGCATGATTGTTGCAAAGGAGTGCTAAAGGATAGAGGGTAAATGTGTATGGGAAATCCGTATGTATGGTATAAGTGAATGAAGATTCTAATAGTTGGTATGATTAAAACGGTGACCCAAGAAAATTCTGGACTTTCCTACTTGTGACTCTTTAAATTTACCCAGGAAGATGGTATTACAAGAATAAAGTTGTAAAGAATAAACTGCTGCTAACTACACAACTTGAAGATTTACAACACTGTTTTGCAAAGTCCTCACGATACCTTTTAAATCGTTCAGATCTTCAAGTAACTCATGGAGCTACTTCCGAAAACATTTTATTTACAAACGTGATTCCACTACCATTTGCAATTTTTTAGCAACTCCGTACACAAAAAAAGATTCTGTCCGTTTGTCCGTCGCCATCTCTACCAGCTCAAACTATAAGTCAGACAAAATGAATGATACAGTATTAATCCTTATGACTTTTACAGTCGGTTTCTCCAAACAGTATTAGTATTAGCTGATATTGGAACTCTATTGGATTCAATAGCATTTAATCCAGGATGCTTACCACTATTTGGAGAAACTCGCCGATAGAGACACGGAATTTTATGCGAGATTCAAAGAAGTTTTTATCCTCAAAATCAATTAATAGTATTTTTTTTAATTGTTGTAAGCCTCCTATAACTTCTGTATGTAATAAGCAAAAATACAATAACATCGCATCTTTGTGAACTTTTCAAATTGCTGCTTGTGGAATATTTCATCATCCATTTCATTCATCTTTCTTCTATTCTCTTCTTTGAATCTACAGACAATTTTTCAATTCTTTAGTAATTCATTTTTTTCTCCTTTTGTATCTCTCTCCCGTTCATTTATCACTGTTTTTATCTTCTTTATTCCTGCATTCTGAATCAGTCAAAGATTGATTATTTTTTCCTTTTTTTCTCTAATGTTTCCATCTCCGCTTTGTTTGCTTCTGATTTTCTCTCTCTTGCTTCCTAAGGCCTTCTTCAATATTCTTTTGTTCATTCGCCCTTCAATATTTTAATTTAGTTTATTTTTTTTTATTGCTGACAAAGGTACAAATAATGAACGTTTTTTTTTTATAATGTTTACAAAGTTTCAAGAAGCCTGACCCTTACATTTACAAAACCCTTTTTATTTGTTCCAACAAAACTTTTTCTGACCTTTGTGAAATAATTTCCACCGAAAGATTAATTTTAAAAATATTTATCAAGCTGAAACTTACATATATAAAATATTCTTAAGATCAGCCTAATAAATATATAAATTTATATATAAATTATTGATTTTGTTATAGATTGATAGCCTATTAAAAGTTTTAAAAAACAAGGTAATTAATGCTTTTAGACAGTGTCAAAACAAAGCGGCCCCATAATATACACAATTGTATAAACAAAATAATTAAAAGCAAGAGCATATAAATGCAAGACCGTTCCTTTACGTTTTACAGGCAAGCTGTAACCTAGGAGCCGCTAATACAATGCTTAGTGCATCATTTTTTTTTTTTTTTTTTAATGTTTATCAGACCTATTTAGGTGTACTTATTACCTGTACACCTGTAATATAGGTTCTGAGATTTTAATCTAAAGTATGATTTTCCACCCATAAAGAAAAACGAGACAAAAAAAAAAAAAAAAAAACAAAAGAAAAGAAAGAAATATGATTAGTAACTAGATTATGTAATAATAAATTTTATATTTTTATCTATTACGTCGACCATTAATTTTTTTTTTTTATATCTCCAATTTTTTGGTTGTTGTAATTATCCCAGTTAAGTTGATGAAAAAGTTTATATATAATATTACCATTTAGACGGTACCCAAAATTATTTTTTATTTTTTTATCATTAATTGAACTGAGCCAATTGTTTCTAGTAATATTGTTTTTATTGTAATTTTTTTCATTTTTTATTTTAAAGAAATTTTTAAGAATTGTCTTATAAATATTATAAATTTGGATTTGTTAAAGAATTTATGAAACAATACGTTTGCAAATATTAACAATGATATCCAGTTGGCAATTGTTAGTATTGTTATGTATAAAGCATCGGTATTATAACTGTGTTAATTGTTATCATTATTACTAACACTGCTATGGAAAACGTTAATTTTGGGGGTCAGGGAGTGGTTCAACAGGTCTGATTTTTTTTCGTGGTCACCTACTTTTTGATGCTGAACACAATGGTGAAGATTTCATTCTAATATCTCTAACCGTTTGGCCGCTACAGAGTGTGACATACAGTGCGACAGATAAACAAAACAAAAGCAAGAGCGGTTCCCTATATTATCTGTAGCGTGGACAGCTAAAAATTATCACGAAAATTTAAAGAACATGGTAACTCAATTACTTATCACAGGGAGCTGAAATTTTAATTTCGTGATAAGTTTAAACGAGTAAAACCGAAATTTATAATGATTTACATATAAGAACATAGGGTAAGGGGGGAAAAAGAGAACAGAAATCACAAAAAAAGTAGTATTTCTTATTAGGTGATTCACGGGAAAGCTTCTGTAATGGCGTCGTTTAATGCTTTGATTGATTGATAGTATAAGTAGACTATTTTTTATTTGGTTGGATAATTGATGATTTCCATGAAGATATACGGAAAAGGTTCTCGAATCAAAAAAGTTGCCGAACCGCTGAATTTCAAGAATAGTTTCACGACAACATTCGAAAGTTGTCACGCCAACTATATTCTTGTTTCAGTTGTAGATAATTATTTTTTTTAAATAGTGTTCTTCTTAAGTCATTTATTTGAAATGAATTTTTTTTTTGCAAAAGTAATGGAAAAATGTTCTTTCTTCTTTTTACTGAAATAAATATAGTCGTTTGTTTGTTTTTCTGGCTTCAAATCTTGGGATCTTTAACTAAACCGATAAAACGATTCAGCGATCTAGATAGAAATAATGGATAAACAAAGAGATAAGACTCTATAATTTTGAAAGCAATTTCCCTCATGTTAGAAGCTTTTCTTTCTCTGATTGGCCCTTATTCGGACTCTAAGGAAGAGAGAGACTGAATGCATAGGAGGGGGTCCTATGGGGGCGGCAATATGTGGACCGGTGCCAGACAACTCTAGAAGAGAGGAGGAGAAAGAAAAAAAAAGAACTCCCCCCCCAAGGGCTGCCGTGATTAGTCTGCTTGTCTTCATTATTTACCATCCGGGTTTGTAGTAACATAGATGAATGGTTTCGCTAAGAGTAAACCATGTTGCAAGACGCCAAACACACCGGCTTAAAGAAAATGGCCTTCACTGCATTCTGGTATTTTATCTGCAAACATTTGAAATAACAGCAATATTAGATGTTAAGTGCCACTTAATGTTACCTAATTGAGTTATTTATAAACTTATAACATTTAATAATAATAACTTGTAATTATATAAAAGTTTTTGCTCCAGAAACACGTTATTTTATTCCAGTTCTATATTCTTAAATATTTATCTTATCTTAGATTCTTAAGAAGCAAAAAGATACCCAAGCCAACAATGACTAGGGATAAAAATGTTATCATTTTTAAATTCCCACGCTGATGTCACCGAAATTTACAACAAAAGACTTCGGAAATTTACACAATAATTTTTTTTAACGTCAAAAATGGGAGAGTAACAGGAACTATAAAATGACACTCGAATGGCATTATTTATATAGATTAGTTCCATGGCTACTTTGGAAATGGAAAAAAAAAATCAGAAACAAAAAATAGTAACTAGTACAATAATAATTGTCAAATCATCCGCTCGAGTGACGCAATCATCGACTTTACAAAATGACAGCGTTGCAGTCAAAATCTTGGAATTTTGAATCTTTTAATAAGTACTTACAGGACATATCTTACAAAAAAATTGAAATGAACAGAATTACCATTATAAAAGAAGGGAAAAGACGACCCTTTACTGAACAATAAACGATGCAGTCGTCGGAATCGGCTGTCGATTGATTAGGCTTCATTTTTTCCAAATGTTTATTTGTTGGTCCCGTTTTGATTCAAAACAGCAGAAGTGTTAAAGTGAATTTTGAAACTCTTGTCAGAATCGCGCTTCAACTCGATCCGTTGTTTGAGGTCAATATTAAAGTTAAATATTAAAAGGAAACAAATTCCTTTTTCTTCACAGTTCGTTGCGTGCTATAACTTCTGACGAGATGCTATTCTGTATTCATGATAAATGTAAAATTTCGAAGTGAGTTAAATCAAGAATATAATATTAAAAAAATATATAAACTGATTAGATCTTATCATTAAAATACATTATATCTTTTGAAGATTAATGTTATTTTTTGACTAAACAAATTGAAACAAATATTTCTTAGTTTCTTAATACAACCATTTATTATAAGCCGAATTACAAACCATTTATAGTAAAGCATCCTTAAATGTTATTTCTGAAAGGTATTTTTGTGTCGGTACGCCAAATCTCCTTTAATACTTCATCAAAATCAATGATTGAGACATCATTTTGAAGATTACGTTCATCGCTAATGACGAAAAATAAAACAAATTGTTGAAAATTAATGTTTTCGTTAAAAAAAAACTGTATTTTAAACACATTTTTATAAAAATGAAGAAAGCGCCATCTATTGACAATATATTGAAATAATTTATTTCTCGAAGGTGTTTTTTTTCTTTTTTGCGAATTATTCCCACGGATCAACTAGTCAATTATATTATTACAAAAACATTATTAATGAAAGTTTATGAATTTAACAACCTGGCACTGAATCGGAGAGCATTTCAGCTAGAGCTAATTTAGGCTGTCTGTGTTTCCCGTGGACTATTGTTGATATCAAACAGTAACATTAATGTATGCTTATTCTCTTTTAAGAGAATCATAATAATGAAAATGACAAATATGGAAGGCATCTAGTAATGCAGGCCAGGAATTTATGTTCCCTTGTTTATGTGTATTTGTTGGTAGTTGTTTCTTTTGGGAAGTCCCAATTGCGGAAGCGTAAGTGAGATTCCTGACATTTCGTATCTTCGGAGCCTACCATCAGCCAGATACCATTTATCTGGCTGATAAGTCCTAAAGAGGAGGAAACGGTCGTCCCAAATTCCCGTCGATGATGGCTGCAGGTGCGAAATGTGTTTTGTTCCTATGTGCCTCCCTTATTTCTCAGTTTCATGTTATTTTAAACACTTTAAGTCCTTTTCATTCTCAATAATGATTTTTAACTAAAATTATTCATTGAGACTAAAATTTGAGGCCGCCACACTATCACAACTAAAATAAATTTATACAAATTAAAAGTTACAAGTGCTTTCAAAGCGACCTCCGCTCTTTCTTAAGTAAAATGATTATAAAAAAGAAGCGCAGGTCGTTTTGAAAGTACTTGTAACGAAAGTACTTTTTACCTGTGTATAAATTTATTTTAGTTATGAATGTGTGGGTGGCCTGAAATTTTGTTCCCACATTACCATGATACCCACGTTAAATATTATTTTTAATCATTGCGATCGAATAGGAAAAATGCATACGTTTATATCAGTATTAACTATCTAACATTGGTCCACAGATACCTGAGATGAACTCCATTTATTTAAATCTCAACATCTGGATAGCTTATAAGAAGAAAGAGCTTAATTAACAAGTCATCACAAGTTGCATTTTCGTCAAGTAACATTTCTTTTATTTATATTGTAGTTATTCATTCTAGAAAAAAATGTAATATTTTTTTTTCCAAATTTTCAATGTAGTGCCATTTATATAAACAAAATTATTGACTATCACCCTAACAGTGATTAATCATGATAATGTTATAAGAATGGCAAAGAGATTAAGAGCTTGATTGATTGCTAATTGTATCATCTTTTTCATCAAAAATGATAATCCTAATGGTTTTTATCCTTGCAACTAAGTCAACACTTTTTAAAAATATATTCAAGCAGCATCGACTAAGAAAATTAGAAGTATTAATAAGTAAAGTATTAAATAAAGTATTAAGAAAAAAATCTTCGAAAATCATATATAAAGAATTCTAAAGCATTCCAATAATTTTAATAGAACCCCTTTTAACCTTCACTACACAAAAATCTAAATATTAATAATGAAAAATAGAGTAAACACAGATATGTCACAACGACAACCCTACTAAAATATTTGTCACTATATATCAAATTTAGCCAAAAATGGAACTTTTCCTCAATTTAACAGAAGAGTGGGAACATTTATGAGGAAAATCAAAAGAAATCTATCGTTAGCAAAGTTTTACAAAAATATAATAAGTTTCAAAGTTCAAAATACCTGCAATTGCAAAATTGAGCAAAAAGAAAAAAACCCGAATGTAATGCAGTTTCTACAAACAGAAAAAAATAATTAGAAATAAATGTCATTAGAAAGTTCAATTTATTGCTTTTAATGTAATATATCAAACATAAAAAAGCATAGTTAAAAATTCTTTTCGTTCCCGAATTATTTAATTAACCAGAATGTCATTTTTTTGAATGAATTAAATATTTTTTTCGTTTAATTCCGTCTCGATGCAAGAATTATTTAATTAACCTGAATCTAAAATGGTTAATTAAATTTACGGCGACCCACATTTGGGACAGGTTAATTATCCCACTGTTTAAGTGGGTAGAATGCTTTGAATACGAATTACACTGAAAATATGAATATATTACAATCCATTACATATTTATACTCCAAAATCTATTAATGTTTTATTCACTCGAGTCTGCCATTGAAGCAAATGGCAAAGTGCCAGTGGTGTTCGTAGCCAGATTGGCGGGAACCCAAAGGCCCAGCCTAATGGGAATGTAAGAATCTTTCGAAAAGTGAGCACAGAACGAATTCTCTCCCACCATCCCCTACAAATAAATTCACATTATACGATTTTCGCCACATTTTTACTTAGAGTAGAACTTACGGCCGGAGATCGGATGAATTGTTTTCCAACATTAACAACAATAATGTGGAAAGGAGATTTGTGCAGTGGAGTGAAAGGTACAGATGAAATTAGACCAGCAGTCGATCGTAAGTCAAAAACAGTGGGGATTCACTTAAACTTTTTGAAATAAACTGGCTAAAAGCTCCGAATGTATTTATTTTCATCCATGTATCTACACATCCCTGCAATCTTGGTAGGAAAATAATAACAAAGCTATTAAAAAATAACAAAACAAATCAATATTAATAAATATTTAAATTTATTAATATTAATATTCTAATGAATTAACAAAAGCTATTTTTTATTTATCTACAGTAATAAAAAAATTAATCCCAAATGATGATGATTATTATTCTTATTATATCAAATGGATATTGTTATTTAACGTGGCAGTTATTTTTACAAATTTTAATATTACTTATAAAAATATGAATTATTTGAAATATCGTGACTGATAATTAGAACAATTAAAATGAAATAATTTCTTTTGCTTTATGCGTAAAATATTGTTAATGTAATTAATAAAAAAAGGATATATATATTAAGTGAATGTCACTTTATAAAAATATTAGTATAAATAAATATATATTTATTTAAATATATATCGTCAACATTTCTGCTTATACAGACTTAGTATGTTTTACTATATCTTCCAAAAAAAGCCAATCCTTCTAGATTCAAAATGGCGTATTCAGTTTTTAATATTTTGACAATTATCCAACTACTGCAAGATTTGGCGCTTTACTTAACAGATTTCAAATACAATGCTTTTTTTCTGTATTTCATAAGTAAATGTATTTTTTCGTAAAGAATATTTAAATGAATGAACAGAATGATCTTCAAATAACCATAAATGTCTGAGACATTTTTTATTTTTCAAAATTAAATTAAATAAATTTACGTTGATAATAAATCCGTTTTACCACTTTGGTGATTTTGTTGCCATCGTGATTCTCTGTAAGTTGCCCACAAATGAACAGTTGCCTCAAAATAATACGGTGGCACTAATGTATTGTTTTTAATAACAACTATTCATTGGCTAACTTGATATATCGAAAGTGGATTCTAAGTTCTTCGTTGTACTTTTCATTCCTTGAATATTAATATTTTTCAGTTAAATGATTGTCGAAATAAAGGATATGTTTAATTTATTTCATTTTTCATTCCTACAAAGCCATTTTCAAAGGTCAACGAATGTCTTAAATGACTAGAAGTGCCCATTAGGCATTTCACTATCGTATTTCCTAGACTTCAATATTGGCTGCCCATCAACATAAAAAGTCGGCTTTTCTGCAAAGCACGTCATCTATCCAGAAAAGCACTCACAAAAGCAACCCGAAAAAACAAAATTATTTAATTTAAAAATGGCTGCTTTAATTTCAGTGTAAGTTTTTTATTTAAATCCAAAATATATACTTCAGACTTCTTAATAAACTATTAGCTTCATTTTAATTTAAAAAGGAAAAATAAAAACAACATCGTAAATATTTCAGTCATTCTTTTTTTTTAATTCCTTATTATTTATAAAATCGCAAGTAAATTTATTTAATTAAATTTTTTATTTTAATTTCCCAAGTTCACGATATATTGCTGAAAAATTTGGAAATCCTCTCAAAATAATTGAGATGCTAAAGAAATACTTTAAAAGTATTTTTAAAAGATAAAGCAAGTGAATGGAATAAGATTAAAGTCATTGGGATAAAATTATGTTGCTTAAAAACATAACACTCAAGTTTCGTTACATTAAGTAGCTAAAAGAAAATTAATGCTTTTCAAAAATAAATGAACTTAACGACAAATTAATCTTGGAATAAAATTAAATCTATATCCACTTTCTTGTTATAATGAACAAAAGAAGAGCTCTGTTCCTAACCAGTTTCCTTCTCTTGTCTCCACTACCTTCAGGTTATAAGAGAAAAATACATTTTGTTGTTTCTTACGATATTTAAGTAAACAGAAAGTTGATCTCATTTAAAGATACGCATTATAACAAATAAACGTGAGCAATTTACATCAATCCTCAATGAATCAACAATTATAGGGTTTAGAGGAATGAAAAACGTAAAAGTGAGACAGATGCGACGCTTTTTGATCGCATTTGATAAATGTGTTCTAAACCAAAAAAATGCATTACATTGTATTACATTAGATTTTCATTAACTCAAGTACTCCGTCTAATGAACTAATGATGTATTTAAAGTTCTTAATCCATTAATTGTATTAACTTTTTTTTCCAGCAAATTGGAAAATAACCTAACATTAAATTACTAAATTGAATCAATTCGTACTGCAACTTTGTTTGTAATCACATTATTGCCTTATACATAAAAGGCTTCATTCGGCCTTAAACATCTATAGAAGCATTGATTAGAATTAGAAAATATTTTTCTTTTTCATGCTCGATAACTTGATCTCAACCACTGTTCATTACACAATTTTAGGCTTCTTATGTTTTTTAATGCCTAAGGAAATTCATTTAAGGCTGATATTAGCCCGCTCATGAATTTTTTTTTGTTTTATTTTAATGTGAATTTATTGTTATATTTTAATTTTTGGAGGTGCCATATTCTTATTCATGATTGATGCTAATGACCTCCGTACTGAGACCTCGCTGTATACTCTCAGATAAAGCGTGAAACGACCGTTCTCAGACGTCATCTTGTAAAGAACTTGGGATCAACCACCGTTGATTGCTCAATAAAACATTTTTTCAAAAATTATAAAAAATATAGGCACACCATTGTAAGTCAGTAGATAAAACTTCTTTCCTCCCTTCATATCTTACAGAAGTAAGTCTAAAAGCAATACAATAAAAAGATTTTTCAATAATATTGAAAGAAATAATGAAAAATTGTCTATTTGTTTAATGAGCCATGTATTGTCGATCGTATACCATTGCATAGTCGCAGTACTTATAACTTTAATTTAAGAAAAAAAAAATATCAGAATTCAATGTCAATAAGTCTATTATAGTTTAGAATTATGGGCTGCAGCCTTAAATTCCATGAACTTCTCTACAATTCCCAATATTCCGCATTTATTGTTTGTTTTTGTGTAGGTTCTTCTCGGTGCTTTGAGTTAACAGCCCTATTGCCAGCACCTGTGCACACAATCAACCTTCCTCGGGGGACTGTTTCAGCTCGACAAACACTCATTCCTCACTGACACTGGCAGCCAATGGAACATTGATCTGTTGTAGGTTCCCAGCTGTTTCGTACTGGATCTGTACCTTGCATCACATTTTTCTTTCTTGTACCGTGTTTCTTCTGAAGTAGTAATGTGAAAATTTACTGTTTAGCGGCATTATTTATGTCTTCAGACTTGGGACCAATTGCCATGTGTCATTTGGAGATGTACAATCTGAAATCATACCAGTAGTAACAATGAATATTAAAACAAAAATTCCTTAGAATTTCGTGTTCCGTAAAGAGATAGTAAATCTCTGAAGTTGACTTGAAGTCTGCCCTTCTTCTTTTAATGTTTGCCAGAGCATCACCTCTTCATAACATACAGCACCTTCATTTTCGAGACCAAAATTAATATCCTTCCGCTAACTTAAGTAGCTGAACCAGAAAGTCTCTTCTGAAGTCAAAGCAAAGGAAGGTGAGTCCAAATTGCAAGAAGACAGATCTTGCTTTTCTATGTCTTGTCTGCCAAGCTACGTCTGTCTGTCACAACCTGTAGGAGCCAAATCGTAGCAGACACTTTCAAAGATATATTTAGATTTGTCAAAATATCTACAAGATTACATGAAGCCATTCAGATCAAATCTCAGGACTTAAACATTGCTTTTTAGAAATACAATTTGAATCTTCTTCCCAACCCGCAGGAGCAGCGCCATTAATAAAAAAAGAGATTACAGAACCAGATTATCCAAATAACAAAAATTATTATTTTTTCCTATCATTGCTTGGAAATGAAATCTGGCTAATTCTGGGATTCGATACGACATTTTAAAATTTCCAATATTGAAAATATCTACAGCTCTAAATATTACTTTTACTGAAGTGATTTATCACTTCAATAAAAAAAAGGAGTCTTCCTTAAAACAGTGGTTAGTCACTCTAATTTGATTTTAATTTGAACTTCTGTCAGATCGTTTCACTAAGGACTTAAAACTTCGTGGCCACAATATATCAGAATAAGATTAATGTTAATAAAGAGCAACTACTGCATTCTGTAAACTAAGGGAGATAGACTAGGAAAGATCTATCCTAATGTAATGATGAGACATTACATTACTTCGTTATAGCTTTTTATAGTTTTTTTCTTTAGATTTTAGTTGTTAATTCCTGATCATTTTAAATAAATTTACGTGATTGACACTGACGTGATTGACGTGATTGACCACCAGGTAAAATAGAATAGTAAATCTAAGTAAGAAATGCTTGACAGCTTGAGAGATCTCGCTTCATCGCTTTTTGTTCAGTTTCTTACCTTTGTTACCATTAACTGAAGATATTTCAGAATTTTTTTCGCTTTCAGCCAACCAAGATTAACGAATTGTCAATATTTCATTATGTAAATCTCATTTTAAATTCAGATTTTATTTTCTATTTACATCTTATTTTTTTTTATTAAAAAATAATATTTTAATACGAAAAGATTTTTTTTTATTTGTTTATTATTATTTTTATCCGTTTATAATATATATACATGATAAGAATTTTTTATCCGTTTACATAAATAAATAAATAAATAAATAAATAAATAAATAAATATGTATATATTTATTTATGTAAACGGATAAAAAATTCTTATCGTAATAAAATATATCTCCAAATAGTAATATCTTGGCTTCTATATTTTTACAAATAATGAGAACTTTTTCCAGGTGTAAACAATTTTTATTCATTATCCTTAACAATAGTAGTCACTAATTATTTCTCATTGGGTTGCTGATAATTTTTAAATTGTTTGAAACATCCTGTAAAATAGTTTAATAGTTGATAAATTTATCCAGATAAGTTTTGCTTAATCCAAAATATCAATAATATCCTACCTTTTTTTTTCTTGAAAAAAATATTGGCAGTGTATTTGTCTTACCTAAATAGAAAGAAATAAAATAAAATTAGAAATCTGAAGCACCAATCAAATTATAAAAATGACTTACAAGATCTAAACCTGGATATTTCTTTTTATTCTAATTTAGAAATTCTTTAAATGAGAATTTAAAGAGATGAGGGCTATAATAAAAATAACTTATTATTATTATGAACTTATTGATAAGGGTCCCACTTTTCTATAATGTATATAAAGTGTTATATTTATATAAGCTTATAATTTTAATTTTTAAAAAATATGCTTTTTGTATGATTTGTGAAATTTATGACAGATATGAATTTTGGACATTTTAAGACAGATATGAATTTAGAAACCTTGAAAAAAAAGAAAAGAAACGATATCAAAGTGTGGAAGCAAAGAACTAAGTTGACTCATTTTTATAAAAAGAAAAAAAAAATCCATCTACCTTGAATCAGTTATTTAGAAAAATTATAAGAAGGTTTTGGTATTTTTTAAATATTCTAAAAGAAGAATTAGATTGGCATTATTGAAAGAAATCCCATTACAACAAGTATGATGATGTTATTGTGCTTTTATATATAGAAAGAAAGACAAAATAAAAAAAGGCTTGTATATTTAAAAACATAACATTTTGAAAAGCATCTTCATTTTTTTCACAAGTATTTTGTTTTCGCTTTGATATTTAAGCAGCTCTTTCTATTTTTTATTAGTTTCGTCTCCTGAGCAAAGTGCGTTACAGGGTGAAGGACTTAAGACATAGAAATGGATTGAAACAGTACTTCTGTCACAATCATGGAGACTTCTAGCCTATAAGCAACTTCCGGTTGTGAATAGTTAGTCAATGGAGAAATTTAACGTGCGTGAAATTAATGGTGTAAGTTTTAAAAAAGGCCAGAAGCACAATAATTAAAAAACATAAAAACACATTAAAATCTCGACCAGGTTTCGATCGGACATGTCGATCTTTTTCAAGGACTTGAAAAAGAGGACTTGAAAAAGATTGGCAGGTCCGATCGAAACCTGGTCGAGATTTCAATGTGTTTTTATGTTTTTTAATTATTGTGTGTGGCCTTTTTTAAAAAACTACACCAATAGTTAGTCAAGTTACATGGATTTATAAGAAATGGGAAATTATTAGTTAAAAATGTAATTAAAATATAAACAATCCTACTACATAATTACTCTATTATGATTTCCATAGCAAATTAAAAGTTCCTGAGCCGAAAGCAAAAGAACATTTTCAGAACTTCTGAAGTAAAGAAACGAACAGTTTAATAGAGTCTTCTCAATTAGGGCCCTAAATGAATGTTTATTCTGTTTAATCATAAATCTATCTTCGAATCCCTAAAATGAGTAAAAGCCTTTCATAAATCTTCGTTGAAGGTTATTTCAACCATCTTTCGTTATAAAAAAAATAAAACAATGATTGAAAGCAAGTGCTTACTAAGGGACATCCCAGGACAGCTGCTTTTCGCGTTCATCAGCTGGGATTAGTCACCAGTAAACAGCGAGGTCTCAATACGGAGGTCAAGAGGAATAATCATGTGAAACAATAATGGAACTTCTAAAAATTAAAATGTAGCAACAAATACTCAATAAAATTTTTTCATTTTTATTATGTATCTGCTGTTACTTTTTTCATTTTTGAAGGTTCCTCATTTTTTTACATAATTTTTCATCCTTTCTTAGGTTTAGATCAGGCAGGAACGTGAAATTTATAGTTGACCTTTAATATCGTATCTCTACTTTAAAGAATTGTCTTCGTTTTACAGATTCACCCTTATTTTTGCAGATACAATAAGTTTATGAAAGTCACTCTTCTAGTTAAAACTTTCTGTTTTATTTTCGTAAGTATTGACTGAATTAAAAAAAAAAAATCATGAAATATTCGTAGACCTTTTCCCAATTCGTGTGCGATTGCTGAAAGGGATATGACTCCAAGGTCAACCCTGTTTGCCTGCAGCTTCGAGCGTCCTATCCAAAATGGAACGTAATAATCGTGGGTTCTATCATTACCTATAGTCTTAGATATCATCCAGTTAGTGGCAAAACAGCAATTAAGTTCGACGATAGCTGCTGAGAATCTGGCACTGGCGCAAGGCTCGGCCTATCGGCGGTGAAAGAGCAGCATTTAGCCGAGGCTTGCGGCTTGTTAACTCCATAAAACGGACTATTTATGAAAGTTGAGGAAATTCGGTAATTGGCCCGGAGCCAAGAACCCCGCAACGCGAGCGGCCCCTACTGAGAATAAATCTTCTCTCAAGAAGGAGTCGTTTCTAAGGAGACAAGGAGGGTTCAAAGGGTGCACGAGATTGGTAACGTTCAAGGAAACTCTGATCAAAGTGAGGATGGGTGAGATCTGAGATTGATAAACAAAGTAAAGAAGATATTTTTGTTCTTTTTTTTACTTTTTTTCTTAGGAAATAATATTGCATTTTTTTTTTGCTCCTATCAATCATTCTTTTTACATGAATATTGACACCTACTCAATAAATGAGTACTTATAATTTTTTTTTCATTACTTGTACTGTTTTCAGAATTATTTTTAATATACTTAATTTTTGTGTCTTCTTTATGTTACAAAATAAATATTTGTGGCAAAATTCATACAGATAATAAATAATAATAGTATTACTAATAATAATTGATGAGTAAAAAATACTATTGTATACAGTAGGGGATTTTATTGTTTCTTATCAATCTTCTACAGTTCTATCTCAATGAAATTTCTTTGTTTTATACTTATTATTTACATAATAAGTGTCTTGTTCTTATTTTATATAACTCTTCAGATTTAATAACATTCATTTCATAAATGAAAGACTATGATTTCTTTTTGTTAATGATTAAGAAAAAAGAAGTCATAAATAACTACAATAACACTTCCTCGTCTAAACAATAAATAAATAATAAATCAACATAACTAAAACCCTTGCGTCCTTTTATGGAACAAAGCTTAGAATAAAACTAGACTCTGGCACTTCTACATTCTTTAATGGCTACGGAATATTGCTACTGAAGAACCTGGGTTTCAACTTTTCAACAATTGAAAAAAACAAAGAAAATATAGTAGAGCCCCGATTATCCGCGAGCGCCGCGAAAATTTTTTTTAATTACGATAAAAAATACCAATTTTAATCCAACAGGGAAAGTACAATAGGCCCTACAGTCCGAAGGTCGAAAATTATTGACAGGTTTATTGTGCATCGTAATCTTATAGGCCTTCTCGGAATTTGTGGATGAGTGGCAGGCTCTTGCTCTGCAGAAAGGTTTCTGCTGTACTGTACATATTTTAAAAGTTTTGCAAGAGGAAATTCAAACTAGTTCGAATATAAATAGATACGTCTTATCACATCATTGTAAAGGGATTATTTAATGGATTAGAAATCAAAACGGGCAGGGCAGCTGGAGAGGTACAGATTGAAGCACTTCTAGAACAAGCAATGTTATATATTACACACCCTTATTATTATTTAATATTTTAAGAATTCTTCCTAACTTCTTGTTCAGTTGAATAAAACTATCGCTCAAAGAGCAGTCAGCGTAATATTTGTACTCAAGCGAAAAATATTGTCTACTTTAAGAATTTAG
>JAFIDM010003189.1:17597538-17618710 GCA_023159025.1 Thereuonema tuberculata | reverse complement strand
TGTACTCAAGCGAAAAATATTGTCTACTTTAAGAATTTAGTTACTAAAAATTTAGTAACAATTTTTATAGTTACAACTTTAATAATATCGTATTTTTTATTTCCATTATTATTATTATTATTATTATCACCAACCAATGGCCATTCAGAACCCTACATTGTCCCCAGCTTAGCTTTAAAAAAATTTCTTCTATTTTAAAAATATAACAAAACATTATCCAGTTATTGTAAATTGCAGACATAAGTAACTACAGAATCGAAGCGTACTTAAAAATCTGCTGCAATTATCGAGGACCGCCATTACTTTAATTTTCAATAAAATTGTCTCAGACAATAATTCAATTAGTTTACAAGATCTACCCTTATGTGAAGTTTACGTCATTTCAATGATTTATCTGGTCATTTAAAACATATCTAAAAAGCATCAAATATGATGGAGAATATGAATGCCAAGTTTTAAGAAGAATTGTTCATTGGTTCAATAGTTATTAAAGCGAGGACAAATACACTGGGCACATAACAGCTTATTTGATTAGCATTGTTTCATTAAGGAAAAAAACACTTGATAATTGCATTACAGAAATTGTTGACGACTGCTACCATAGGAAAAGCTATCTTCAAAGTTAAACGACTCTATTTCGTCACAGATGGAGGAGTTTTACGACAGCAACAATGTTACGTCATTACCCTTCTCCGTCCCTTTGCCAGAACCTTCTTCGACTCGGACCTATAAAGGGTCAGAAACTAACAGCGCAATGATAGACTTTTAAACCACAAACCCATTCCTAAACGACTTGGGAAACTTTCAAAGGAAGACCACAGGGATGATTAGGGCGGATATGAGGAAGGGAGGATGGGTGGTTGCTCTTTGCCTCTTTAACGGTCATTATAAAAACCATCACTTCTCGTAGTTACATACAAATTAGGCACCGTCTACAAACATTAAAACCATTACCAATTTCAGAAACTTTTATGACTCTGCTTTCCGCAAACTCAAAGATAACCTTATTTTGAATTAAGAAAATACATCGCCTCGCATTCTTTTTCAATATTCTCTTTTCTTTAATGTAAAGAAATGAGCTGAGTAAAGTTACTATTTGAGTTCCGTAATCTTGATTTAAACTGAAAGAAATGGGGAGAGACTAAGACATTCTCCAATTAAGTAAAATTAGAAATTTGAATGTTAGCATATTTTCTTTATTCTCCATAACAATATTTCAAAGACTTAGTCGGTCTCCTTTCTCAGTTATCCAAAAAGAAATACATAACTTCTTTTCCGAAAATAATTCGGAATGAAATAATAACAATCATTAAATATTCAACTAGTGATGTGCATGACAACAATCAGAGAACGATTAACCTTTTATATAATCAAACGTATAACGCATAATCAAAAACAACTGTTTTAAAGTTTCAAGTTCACCAGTTGTTCTGTCCAAATTTTTGTAAATTCGTGTTCGTTTCTTAAATCATCAAAAAAATATCTTCAATCCAAATAGACTTCTCACCTTTAAAATTATTTACTATTGACTAAAATATTGTTATGGAGAATAAAGAAGGTAAGAATTTATATCAGGATAACTGAATGTTTTATTTTATTCATGATGATTTTAGTTAACCTATTTGTCTATCCTCTAAAAACAATACCTTAATCTTTGTAAGAAACTTTCAAAAACTAAAAATTCGTGTTTTCCGTAGAAATATTAAGGAATTGTTAAATGGAAACCTTATATAATTCAAGCTGAGATTCTGGGACAGCTGTTTCGAGCTTATTAGACTCTCCTCAGCCAGGACTACTTTGCAAGCAGAAATCTTTGCATTACGAAACTCGAAGACTTGGCTTTTGAGTTTGGCCAGTTCGATATATGCCTAATTTTGAAGTTTATATATTATTACTTCTTATTAAGGTATTTATCTAATTATTTATTTACTTACTTATTATATACTTTAACTCAATAGTAAGGATTTTGCTCTTTTTTATTTAATTTCTAATTTATGAACATAAATATACAAAAAAGAAAATAAAAAAAGATATAAAATCAAAAGAAATAAAAGAATATGTACGATAAAAAAGAGCAAAAGTCTTTAAATATTGCGTTTTTGTTTTTCTAAATTTTCTAAATTTTAATTACGATTTTTAACACTTGTGCCGGTGATGACATGAAAACAAATTAGGCCGAGTCTTCATAGGAACGGTAATTTGAAAGTTGTATAGGCATTTTTCAAATTTCAGATTACTATCCGGCTCTATATATATATATATATGGAATCAGTTTATGTACATCATTAATTTTGTCGTTAATTTGTTTTAATCAAAAATATCTAATGTAAATCCGTATCATTTCAACCATAATCATACAAAAACTCAAGTTTCCGGATTTTAGCGGAAACATCTGAGGTTCTCCATATACATTTTAACTAAATTTCCTTTATTATTCTGATTTATTTTTATTAGTGGTTCCAATGGATTAGCGATGTAGATACTGAACTACTGACTGGAGGAGCCTTATTAAATCCCAATGAACTTCTGGAACTTTTCTCCTTCAGATGGGCTCTAGGGTTCACCCAGTCCTCTGTAATGTGAGACCGGACCTTTTTTTTTCCAAGACTAAAAGCGGGCAAGCATCCGACTAATCATCCAATTTTAATAGTCCCGTTTAAACATCACAGCCTATGACTTCGGAATTCCCAATTGCCTAACACTTTTATCTTTATAGTAATAGTATCTTTTGGTAAAATTTTGTTGTAAAAGGTTAGACGTAAAAATTTCATACAAAACTTAGCATATTTTTTAGACTGATTTATAGTACACTATCTGTATTTAAATTTTAAACACTGTTAAGTAAGGTGCAAACGAAAGTTCAGTAACATTGCTCCAAAATGTTTGAAATGCAATATTTAATATTTAAGCTACACTTTTTAAGCCTGCTTCTGTTTTGGTTAAAAACAACTTAATTTTAAAAATAAACAAAACAATTAACGTGCTGTGGAAAATTTTTAAAAGGAAAGAAAACAAGAGCAGCACTTGAGTAAACAAAAGAAAGGCCTTGCCTTTTCTTGTTTGGGAGGTCACTGCCCGATTGGCGGTGGCCTTCACCAAAGGGATCTCACCAAAGGGATCTGATTCATCTATGGGGAGGGGAGGGAACGGCCGTTTCGTCCTTCTGCGGACTCATCAGCCCAAACCTCGCCCTCCCCGATAAAGGAATCAGAATGGCGATTTCCTTTCCTTTGTTTACTTTCCTTTTAACAACTTAATTTTATTGACACATTTATTATGACATTTAAACTTTGTTAGCATAAATTCAAGTAATCCACGGAGTTTCTTTAACTATCTTACATTGCCAATAGTAAACATACTAATTAGATATTTAATTTTTGTGAGCCAATAACATACGGCTGTAAACAGCTGCAAAAATAGAGAACTTTTTATAATCGATAATAAAAAAAATAGTTTATTTCCATAGAATAAATACGTCTAATAGTGATACAATTTGTATGTCGTGGGTTTTCAAAGCTATGCTGCTATTTATACTATGATTTACTAAAAAAAAAAAAAGTCTGCATCTGACCAAAAACCCAATTTCTTTACTGATGGAAGTATTTGAGAATACAAAATTTCATTCCTCTTGAATTGAATTGATTACAGATTGGGCAACTCCAAATCTGCATGATTTTATTCGTCACTCGTTGTAATCTATCCATCACTGGACAAGAGTCCACGTTTCTGGATCGATTTGATGCAAGTGGTAAAAAAAAAGTCCCCCAAGCACCTTCCGGTAAGTGGTTGTCCTGCATGACGAGCTGCTCCCGTATCTTATTGAGATATTGTTATCGCCTGGTCCTTGATGGCTCCACCCGGACGACAAGCACTGACGACACAGTCTTGGGGGCCTACGAGGCACTTCAGTTTCTGGCCGTGCCGTCCCAGCGACGCCTGTGCATAAATAGGGCGGATTTACATCGACGCCGGTCGAGCGGTGCTCAGACGTCGAAGAGGGTGCTTTCCGCTGGCGGGGAGGCAAGCGGTCGTCGGTAATTAGACTCCGAAACCGCGTTCTCATGTACCCGTTGACGACGACAGATTGTCCACTCCATGCACAATGAGTCAAGGAGGCCGAAACTGCAAGGAGACGCCAACAATACGAACCAGATATCGATTGACAAACATCAACACAGACGCAATGTCTGCATAAACGGATGAAAGTGAGGGGCTCCATTGTCGCTGAAAAGGAATCATTTTCCGTGAACGGAACTCATTCCCCTCAAGAAAGGACAACTAAGCTTTAAGCTCCGAAAACAGAAATAAAACGAAGAGTTTTAGATCTTCCGTTTCAAACTCTCGTAAAACACAAAAGGTTTTTGGTAAAAGGTCTATTAAATTATAGGAAAAAAAAATGTTGCGTTGTACGGGGATTCAGGAAATCTACAGAATTTAGGAAAAAATTCTGACAACAACACAAAAACCTATTTCAAATATCCACGGAATTCTATTGCCTTAATACTGTAGATAAAGATTCTACAGGATCATGAATTTTACAGTACATTGTACGTAGATCCTTCAGAACAAGTTATATTACAGTATACAATGTCAACAATTAATGTGAAAAAAATTAACTGATTTAAAAAAAGACTCGTCCCACTAACAATAAAATATATTAAAAAGAATAAGTAAAATATTGAAAATGTCCGTAAAGCCCAGCACAGAATAAACAAAACCCCAATTGCCTTTTCTGATTCATTTTGCGGGGAGGGTTAGGGAACAGCTGTTTCACCCTTCTACGGGATCATCAGCCCTAACCAGTCTCCCTCGATAAAAGAATCAGAAAGGCGCAAGCCTATGGTAAAGTCAACAGCCAACCTGGCTGTGACCTCCCAAAGGCAAAAGGCAATAAACAAAATTTCCGAAAAGCCGAGAGGCAATTGTGTTTTTGTTTATTCTGTGCTGGGCTTTACGGACATTTTCAATGAAATTTGTCAGCACGTTAACCCATTTATTTTGCTTAATTGCAGCCTTGTCTTTTTGTGTTTTTGTTATTTATTTCTGTTCGCCTACTAGTCGTAGGGAACATTTCTGATACTGCCTCTCGGCTTTTCGGAAATTTTGTTTATTGCCTTTTGCCTTTGGGAGGCCACAGCCAGGTTGGCTGTTAACTTTACCATAGGCTTGCGCCTTTCTGATTCTTTTATCGAGGGAGGCGGGTTAGGGCTGATAATCCCGTAGAAGGGTGAAACAGCTGTTCCCTAATCCTCCCCGTAAAATGAATCAGAAAAGGCAATTGTGTTTTTGTTTATTCTGTGCTGGGCTATACGGACATTTTCAATGAAATTTGTCAGCACATTAACCCATTTATTTTAGAATAAGTAAAATATGTTAACGTTTCTGGGATTTCACAGCAATAAGCCCCTTCATCAAATATTTTTAATATAACACGTTTAATTTTTAGTTAGACCACCGTTTTTTTTAATCAAACTTATTATTGTAATTTAAGGGGCTGTTCAAGAATTCCGTAAGCACATTTTTAGTGATTTTAGTCGCTCCCCTCCCTTGTAAGCAGCGATGCCCCCCCCCCCCCCCCCCTCCTTACGTAAGATTTTTTAAATCATTAAAAGTAAAAACCCTTGAACAATAAATTAAAACAGTCAAAATTACATGATATTCACTCCTGAATTAAAAAGTAGCAAAATTAAATACAAAAGTACACATGAAATACTGAGGAAAAAAATCTGTCTTTCAAAGCGCACTTTCTCGACTACATGCTTGTCTGTCTGAAGGCCTCTTCACATGTATCATTTGACAGGCGATATGCGCGCCATCATCGCGCCATGGCGTGATAAAAAGCACATTGCCCCACTGTGTTCTAAATTCAAACAGATGGCGCGCCATCGCTAAGGAGACATCTGACACTAGTGTTCCTGGTGGCGAATTGTAGAACTTAAAAGTCCAATCGATTGGTATCTATTTATTTGAAATGACCGATTACAAAAATGATATGCACTTACGGAGGTTATCTTTTCCTTATGTTTTCGTGGATGCTTTCAGAAAACGCTAAATTATTAATCAAAATCATTACAGAATTTCGGCCTGAAAATTTGAATCGACGAGCGATTGGAATCTCGAAAAGATATCGTGGTTGGTCGAGATTTAACGAGGAATATCGAAACTGAAAACAAAGAAATACAAAAAGATGAAAAAAATGAATACTTCCTATTTTAATTAATTAAAAACATTCTTTCGCCTATCCGATGCATTGAATAAATGATTTTTATATAAATCAATGCTATTTTTTTTTCGTAAATAAAACATAGGTATGATGACAATTGAGAAGTATAAATTTTCCGTGTGATGTAAGGCGATATGGAACGTGTAAGACAAAGAGTTTTAAAGCTTTCTTTTCACTGGCAATCTATCCTGACATTGCCTGCGTTATGGCCTGTTGAAATGGCACGTCTAAAGCAGCCATTACGTTAACATTGCTTTGATTCCCCTCCCCCCCCCCTTGTTAGCAAAAATAAGGAAAGTTTGAACCCCCTCCCCACCTTTAATGCTTACGTAATACTTGAACGGCCCCTAATGTAAAAAAAACTATGATATTTAACTTTTTTTTACGTTAAATAACAGTCGAGTGATAAGGAAAAATGTTTAACAAATATTAGCATTAAATGATTCAAAATCAAGTATTTTTTTTTTTTTAAAACAATATTTCTATTTTCAGGTTTAATATTAATTAATAATACTAATAATAATTAAAAATTAATAATAATCCACCATATTAATTTTTTGAGGATGATTACAACTTTAATAATATAATAAAAATTATATAAAACAAGTTTATGAGGTATTTTGATCTCCTCATGATATTTCTTGTAAAATTTCATAACAGGACTTTTGATACCATTTCTGAGATACTTTCTCTACTCTTTTTCTATTTTCTTTTATTATGTAAGAATTCCATTACAATTACGCTAACGCTGCAAAAGTTAGAAGTATATTATGTTTATTTTATTTATGATTTTTTGATAGATAGAAAGATAGATTCTACCAATTCCATTGTTCTCTTTCTTCTTGTTAGCCCTACTCAGATGTTAATCGAGCATTGTACTACTAAATGAAGAGCGCTAATATGCACGAAATGACTAGATTATACATATATTTGCATTATTTATTTTTATTTATTTTTTTGGTATAATTTACAAAATACCACCTATTTCATTTTATAGAAAGTCTTATATCTTTAGAATATTTCAAATCTGAACTGTTCATTGTAAGGTGAATTAAACACAAAATACGTATATATTTCACCTATTAAAAAAAAAGTATTAAATATTAAAATCCGAACACAAGATAAGTAGTTATGATCGAATTTTGTTGAATATTTCTTGCTTATTAAATATTTCTATATAAAATATTAAATGTGCTGTTTCCGAAGATAATAACTATGTTATGTACTGATAAACTACACAGGATGATTCAGAACGAAACATCATAACTTTCACCCAGCTTTCGGGAGGTCCTTACAAAGTCTGTACAATTAACGTATGTCCAAATCTAAAAAGGAATAGAGATGTTTGTACTTAAAGGACACAAATATGTATAGTACTAATAAAAACAGAACGATAGACCTTGAAGTACAGTGAATGCTAAAGTAAAGTAGAAATGTCAAGCGTTTATTTTAGGACAATTCTCGATGTAGCGAGAATCCGAATTGAAATTTGTATGAAGTTTGCGCAGTTCCAAACGGACAATCGTAATATATATATAAACGATTCATCGTTTAAAGCGTAATATGTTCGCTTTAAACAGTATTCGAGGGTAGAGCTCGTTTCTTTTAACATTTAAGCTCCCTCGTATTCTCCCCCTGCCTTTCTTTATTTTATTAATTTTTTATTTCGTTGTCAATCTTTTTTTTTATCTCTTTGAGAATAGTCACAATATGTAATGATGAAAACGTCACGTCAATTTTCATTCGCAAATCTTAAAGTTTTATTTTTAGTTGACTGATTTTAAATACCTTACTCTTTCTATAGTATTCAAAACTATATACTGTATAATCAATATACAGAACAATAAACCAAATAGATTTTCTCTAAACGTGTATTTAATAAATACGCAACTTCACGATCACATGAAAAAGTGTAAAAACGACCACAGAAATGTAGTAGATACTGAATAAACGATGTGGGCTGTACAGGAAGTTGAGGTTCATGAGATCATCAGCTTACCGGAACGAACGAGAGACTCAGTCCGTCTGTTTCCGTATAAATGATGCGCAGTGAATCTAGAATGCGTTCCTATATAACTGTTGCTTCTCAGTTCTTAATTAAGCTGAGAATTTAATTCTTTTAATTCCATTATTATTTTATATATTTTATGTTAAAAGGTCATCTTGTTAGTCATTTGCCTTCTTAGTTTTTCGCGTTACGAAGTAAACATCTGATGAAAGCTATTAAAACCCGAAACAGCTGTCTATTCGAGAATAGCAGTGAAAATTAAACTATAAACTTAAAACATTACAGAAAGTACTTAAAATGGCCCATCCCCGAAAATGAGAACCGTTTCGCATTCTTGAGAAACGACTTTTTAAGAAAATTTGCATTAAACATTTTCATTATAATGTGATCCCTGTACAAAGTTAATGGTTGTAAGGCTATTGTACCGTATATTGATTGAATGTAAATTTCAAAACTTCAATGGAACTCCGCCGAAATAATCGGTTTTCAGGATATTGATCCAATCTCAATCCTGTGACTTCCTTTCTACCTAAAACTGATGCGGAACCATATTTTAATCTATCTCTGAGGCTTAAATTTTAATTTCCGTTAAGCTTAACTTTTCAAACTTATTTTGAAATGTATTATAATTCCTCAAGTGTGTTCCAAGTCCGGAGAATTGTATTCATGAACGAAAAATACTTTGGAACAGGAAAAAACCCCAAAAAAAAACGACGAACTGGAAGAGCAAAGAAATGTGCTGAGCATTAGAGAATTTCATATTTTTTTTTATTCCTTTTCTTCTTCTCTTTTTTGTTTAAGTATTATCATTTAATGATGTAATCCATTTAATTTTTGCCGAGAAAAAGCCGATGTTTCAGTATTTTTTTTTTCCTCGTCGTTTGCTCCAAGTTTTTATGGGCTCCGGCCTAATGAAAAATCAATTTTCCCCCCACAGCAACATATAATAAATTAAAACGTTCCGGCTTAGGCACTGCCAAGGATAATCTGAGGCGATTGCTTTTACAGTTATTGGCGGAAGTTCTACCGTTGCAAAGTGTCTCCTCCTACCACCCACCCCTCGGGAAACAGAATGCTGAATTTCCAACGAAGTTTTCTTCTCCCGGAATCCTATTCTGACTTAATCTCGCTTTGTGATCAAATTGAAAGAAGAGGCTTAAAATTTCTCCGCGACTGAATTAAAACGGTGGTAACTGAGACCGGCGCTCTCCTCTCAGCCGGGATTCAACCAAGTCCTGAATGAGAACGACTTACGTACCCAAGTCATTGGAAGTGGAAGGTCTTAGGTGTGACGTACTGACATATGGACACTAGAATAAACACGTGAAAAAATACAGAGAAAGAAACAAAAACCTTAACCACTCCTAATAGTTAAGTTTGCATGTAAGTTAAATCAAAAAATTTAATAATTGAAATTATACGACTGGTCCTAACTCATTCAGGTGACTGCAGACCTTTTATATATTTCTTTTACTAATTTACCAAAAATTCTAAATAGTTAAATATGAATTTGTGAAGTATGTGAGATTTACATTTTCTTGTTTTTAATTTTCAAAATATTCTGTAATTAATTAAATTACAATTTCAAATTAACAATTTGAACTAACAATTCAAAAATTGTTAGTTCCATTAAAATCTATTTCTATAAAAAAATGCTTCAAAACAAATTTATTTTTGGAAACGAATAGCATCAAATGAATTTGCATGATATTTACAAAGCCTTTAATGAAAACGTATTTTATTATGATTATTTGATAGCACGTAAAAAAAAAAAAAATTCAATCTCAAATAATTTTAAAAAACATAATTTTTATTTTTTTAAAAATTACTATTGCACTAATAATAAATATTTAAATTCAAGTCATTATTTCACAGATTTTTTTAATCATGTCAGGTACGTAGTCTAATTACAATTAGTTAAATTCATAATGATAGCTAATTCGTCTTTCCGTAATAAATAAAGGATATTTTTGTATTGTATAATATTCCCAAACAAGGATAAGATTTTGCAAATTTGTTAAGAGTTCCTTTTTAATAAAATAATAATGAATTAAAAGTGTTTAACACTTCAATACATTAATTAATAATTATATATTAAATATCTAAACAGCAATATATATAAGCTGACTCTTCGAGTTTCGCAAAGCAAAGATTTCAATCAATCTTTTGCAATTTAGAAAAAGTACAGAGTAAAAGGAATAAAATTAACTTGTATTACTAAACTATATAAAGCCGTACAGTGATGTGGAATTTGAAAAATCCCAAGACAAAAACCGTATCACTGTTTCTGTGAAGATACGGTCAATTTATCCTCACGTCATCAGCGGCAAAATTTAGAAACAATTTAGAAAAAAAAAACCGCAATATTCCGAGATTTTGCTCTTTTTTATTCAAAATCTTAAAACTAACAACAATATTATTGTTAAAATAATTAAGTATTTAAGTTAATTTCTAGTTTTTAAGTTTTAAAATATATTTTCTTCATATATTTAAAAATATAAATTAAAAATTAAAAATTAATTTTTTTTTTTTTTTTATTTTATGTTTTTAAATATATGAAGAAATTATATTTTAAATACTTAAAATCTAGAAATTAATTTAAATACTTAGTTATTTTTTCAAATTCCACATCGGCTTTATGTATACATGTAGTCTGCGTACAATATGTATCTTTTTATAAATATATATAAAGATACATATTTTATGCAAACAATAACAGTTAAACATGATGACAAAAATATTGAAAATATTACAATGTAAATTTAAATTTATTAAAACCAGAAAAGAAATTATAATCTTTCATTATCACTGAAAAGCTGTAATATAAATTCATAATTATTATTAGAATATTCACAACCTCATTTTCTTTAACATACCTTTAGTCTAATTCTGCTGTTTCTTATTATTTATTGTCTTCTTATGTTTCCATGTTCTTTTTTGAAATGAAACTCTTTTAAAATCCTTTTGTGAAATGCAAATTTCATTTCTAAGCATGCGTTCCATTTGCTTCGCTTCACGGACTCTCGAGATTCCCCAATAAAAGAAACTTACAAATTATTTATAGTCATTATTTCGTTATTAGTTTTTCAGCCATTAATTACTGTAATGACTTGTTTTCTCCTTACATAAACATTTTCAGTTTCGGAATTGAATTATAGCGTTCCGTTTTTCGTTAATCAATTTCCTCTGTACTTATAACTTTTGATGTATTGCTCACAGCCCCCTACAAGACTGCAGTTCTTGAAAGACCCCACCAGTCCAATCGGGTACAGAGTAATTAATGGCTTTACATTGTTTATTAGAGGGTTGGGTCGAGCTTATGCAGATGCGAATAGCTCCCTTTCCCTTGTTAACAGCAAGCTTAAAAACTTGGAAATTATTCATTAGATCTTTCGAGAGTAAACATACGGAGATGATGAATAGTCGGAATAACAAAAAGAGCTTCACTCGTTATGGATTCTGAATTCGCGGTTTTCCGTCTATTTCTGGGCAATTCATTATTCCTTTACAGAAGATAAATATTCAGGTAGATTCAACCTTAAATGAATGATGATGTAATTTCCGACTTCTGCATTAAGATATCGGTAATGAAATACTTCTTCGAGAGAAAGCAATAAAATTTGTAGCTACGCTGTTTTCTTCGAAATTGGGGATCCAATGTATCTTATTTTTTTTTTTGCTCTTTGCGAAACTTAAAGAGGAAAACAAATTCTTCAGGAATTCTTAATTATAACTGTAATGGATCCTAGCGTACGAAAACTAAAGAGAATAATCTTTTGCACTTGGGAATCAACAGCATAAAAGCACGTGAAGCGAAGGTAAAAAAGTCTTTGAAGTAAAAGCTACGAAAAATAGCTAAAAACAACGCTTCTATAATTAAAACTAACTTTTAATTTGCATTAAGACTGAAATTAAAAAGTTAAGCTTTTGGTATAATAAAACAACAGTTAAAATGTATTAATATTGCAACCGTGCAGATGGAATAATTAGTTAAGATGTGAAAAAAGTTAGTGTTTTCCTTCTTACCATACTTGAAATTATAAAATATAGAAAATATCGTATGGATTAAAGAAGATGTTTATCATTCTTTAATACTTCAAAATGTCACAGCTTATAACAAATTCTGATGAAGTCTTTTAATTAAGACGAAATATTGATGTCCGTTGTAGTTAGTGTATTTTATAATATGATGAATTTGTTATAAGATGTTTATCAGTTCATAGGAGTTTTTCTTTTATATTTTATAATTTCAAGTATGATAAGAAGGATTTGAGAAGATTACAGAGGTATTCTTAACGGTTAGAATAGCTGGAGAGGAAGAAGAAAGCTTTTCTTTTCCTCGAATATAAACATGAAGAAGATTCTTGTTATGAGAATCAAAATATCGTGTGGATTAAAGAAGATGTTTGTCTGATCATAGGGATTTTCTTTTATAAATTAGTGTTTCGTTGTTAATTTCGATTACTGTTGGTGTTGTTTTGCTGATTTCAATTGTTGTTGGAATTACTTGTTGATTTCAATTGTTGTTGCAATTACTTGTTGATTTTATTGCTGTTTAAGTTGTTTTGTTGATTTTAACTTTGCTGATTTTGTTGATTTGTTATTGTAGTTTTATTATTATTGTCTGTTGATGTTTTACTGTTGATTTTACTAAATTGACTTTAAAACCAAAATGATTTTCTTGAATGTGGAAACATAGGGACTAACATGAATTTGTATCTATATTCAGAGAGATTTAAGTGATTTGAAACCTGTGGCACTTGCAAACTGGAAGGTATAGAAGATTAATCATTTACTGACAGATGAAGTGTAAGAATTAAAGTTGAGGAAGTCTTCGAAAAAAAATAGCGATTTGAATTATGCAGGACAAGAAGGTTTTAAACAAACTCATCATCAGAAATATGAGTTAAATCTGAAGAATTAATGACAATATGTTTAAATTCAACTTATGAGAGATGAAACCACGATATAGAAACAATGCTGTAAGATTTCAAACAACAATTTGAAATTTAAAACAACTGTAGGAAAACTTCTAATTTACTCAAAGGAATTCAGAATCAGGAAGATTTTCAACGTTGATTTCGAATGATTTGGAATCTTTTCGTTATTTGTATATGTTATTTACATAAAGAAAAGTCTGCAAAATCTCAGAGTAATTCTATATAAAATAAATAAATTCCTGTTATCAAAATTTAATAGTACATTAACATGCTGGAAGGATACAGAAAGTTTTTTCCTAAAGTCTAATAAAAAAAAAAAAAGAATTGGTAAGTAATTCCCTATCATCAACTCCGAAGATGTACGGCGCTCTGTGTACGAATCATTTGCATAGAAACTTCGTTTCCATTGGGGAAAGATAATAAATGGCAACCGAATTCCACTTTTAAATTGAAAATTAACTGACAATCGAAGGTTCGATAAAAATATTCAGAGCGAACGCATTTCAGTTACCAAATGATAAAAGGACGTGGCTATGTATCCATAAATCCCAGCCAGAATTAACTGAACGTCCCTACCATTCATTACTTCTTTTTTTTTTTATCTTAGCTAAGAGAATGGAAAGCCGAACTGCCGAAGACAGGAAATTAAATCTCCCAGTCTTTTCCATTTTCGATTTAAAATTCGCATAAATAAACATAACTTTGACTTATGGGATTTTTTTTTCCCTGTGAAAATGTGTCTGTTTTAAACCGAAAATTCCGAGTAATATAATAAAGTAAACGTCATCCATTTTCCTACGCTTTCTCAGGAAAACTAAGACCCGAGAATTAAATTCCAAAGCCTTAGTAAGACGGAGTAATCGTAAGTGAATGATACCTTCGATAAAATGGACCCTTATCAGGTACCTGTGACTCTAAAAGTTAATGCAGGATTGCCACGAATATTTACTAATGTTATTCTTAACACAAGCAAAACTTATTGATAAGTTTGTTTTCTTTTAATTGGAAAAGGCCCGTTACTAAGTATGACTAGGTTACTTAGTATGACTACTAGGCCTATTATACAGAAATAGCCATGCATCTTAAACAGCTTGACCCGCTAGTCTAAAGTCACTGGGCAATTCAATTTCTTCCCATCGTCCGAGGGCTTCTAAGTTGTCCGAGGGCTCAGCCAGACCTCTGTGAACTGGGGCCGGGTTACCTTCCCGAGGTTAAAGGCGGGAGGGCATTAGACTGACCAGAAGACCCTAATTTCATCCCGGTAATCGAGAATTGTTGGGACCTATATTTCCATACCTCTTCCCTCCCACCAAGGAGTCAACGTGGCCTGTAAATTGAGTCTTCTAAGTTAATCTTAACAACAAATAGCTGAAAGGAAACAAAGAAAAGAAGCAGTAGATAAACACAGGCAAGAAAGAAAGTATCATGCCAAACCCAGATTCGAACCCAGATTGATATCACCTGCCAAATTAGTAGGTCACCGATTAGTAGGACACACTGTTATGCCTAAAATGGTGGCATTGGTCAGTAACTTTTACAACAAGAATGTAAACAATTGTATCGGATCTGATGCTACGGATACGAAGTAAGTGGCGCTTCCTGTTGTTCAAAGCAAACAACTTGTTTATATTGATTCTGTCATTAGACTAAGCGCCGTATTTATTCCTGATGTTCGGTCTTACTCTCTTCCTGGTGAATACATATTTTTATATTTTTCATCAATGCTTGCGGCCGTATAAATATATTCATGTTGTTTCGCAATAATAAACCGTCAAAGTTTGCGTATTAAAAATGGAAAGCCGATATGCTGTGTTTATTTATGAAATTTTAATGATCATTGAAATAACAGTGTTGATTTTAACTGATGTTCGAATTGTATTCATTGTCGCCTATGTTATGAATTTTTTATTCATTTTGAATTTTGTTGAATAAATGTTGTTACCGACTCCCCTCACAAAGTATGTGATTTTATTGATAAATTCCTCCAATTTTACTATTCAAACAATGCAGAGTAATTTCAATTAATAAATACAAGTTGTCGATGGTTTATGTTAACTAATATTACATTCATATCCACTGGAACACAGAATTGATAGCTTTTTTTGTAATTATTCACCATATTACAACATAAAAGCCAGATCTATGACTTTACGATTCTTTAATTCTGATTGGCCTACATTAATTGTACTATACACGAATGTAGCTACAATGTTTTCTAAAGTTATCTGCGTTGAGAGCAGGTTGTGTAATGCGAGGCTGTACGAGATTAATGTCCTGACTCAAGCAATTCAGGCGACTGCAAACCTTTTATTTCTTTTATTTATTTTATTTTTTTTTACCAATGCACCTAACATTCTGAAAATTTAAATAAGAACTTGTGAAACATGTGAGATTTATATTTTCTTGTTTTTAATTTTCAAAATATTCTGTAATTAATTAAATTCAATTCAAAAACAGGTCAATTTTTGGGGTGGTTTTTTTTCCGAGATATTACTCGGTACTTTCAACTTCAAAAAACTTGACAAAAACCTGAAATGATAAAAAATTTGTAAAATAATGATTTGTATTTAAAAATAGTTATTATTAGTGCAATATTTTTTTTAAAAAAAAATTGTATTATTTAATATTGTTTGAGATTAATTTTTTTTTCCGTGATATCAAATTATCATAATAAAAACGTTTTCATTAAAGGCTTTTTAAATACCAAGCAAATTCATTTGATGCTGTTCGCTTCCATAAATAAATTTGTTTTGAAGCATTTATTTATAGAAATAGATTTTTGTTAATTCTATTATCGATTTGAATTTTAATTTAATTAATTAATGAATATTTTGAAATTAAAAACAAGAAAATAAAAATCCAGATGCTTCACAAGTTCATATTTAAATTTTCAGAATTATAGATGCAATAAATAAAAGAAATAAAAGGTTTGCAGTCGCCTACATTTGCTTGAGTCAGGATCTTTAGAACGACAATTACAATTCCATGGGTAGCGTAGATTAGTCACAAATAAATTGGTTTGTTCTTTATTATTCCCTCGTTATTCTGTATCTGCAAGCAAAAAAAAAAGTATTCAACTCACTCGGACTCCCTAGACCAGTACCTCTTAATCGGTTTGCTTCAGGGCACTTATGTTTTAGGTAAAAATCCCGCGGCACACTAAACGTTTTTCCTACTACCTCACGGCATAACAAACTTTTTCGTTGCTTTACTAGCTACAATAGAATCCTTTGGGAAGCTTCACTGTGATTTGTTCATTAATAATATCTTGTAAACATTTAAAAATACTTTTAAAATAGGAAGGAAAAACTTCATAAAGCCGATTTGAAAGTGAATTACTAGCCTTCATTGTTAGAATAACTTAGAATGTCATTTAAATTTCAGTTTGCACAGAGTAAGACAAGAATTTAGCATAGATTAGTGCATTTGGCTATATGTGAAGCTAAATCTTTATTACTGATGCGCTTTTAGCACTTTTTTGCAGAACACTATGGACATCCTGACAGCACACAGGTTGAGAAACTGATAGACTACCTTTCCAAATTGGAGCTTGATTGAGATTTCGACTGCAATATCCAAACTACTACCTGTAAATTCTTAGGATCTCGGAAAGTGGGCTAACATACTGTAAATATTTTATTTGTTCCACTTAAATAATTTCTTTGTTTTATAAGATTTAGAATTTATTAGATTTTTCTTTAATTATGATGATGGTTAGCAATTACTCACCTCCCTTTTCAATTTCTTCCTTCAGTAATTATTTACGTTGAAGACTTTAGATTTGTCGTAATTTTCCCTTAGCACCCGTATCCACTCCTGAGAACGTCCAAGATGCATAAATCGAAGCGAGGGAAAGTGTCCCACTCTGTTGACACTTCCCCCGGTGACATGAGTTACTCCTCCATAAATCACAGGGCCGCAACTCTCTCTCCATCGGCACCCACACAATAAATCAATCAAGATCAGGCTATTCCATGCAAATTATTCCCCTGCCGTGAACGGAGGAGCATGATCAATCCCAATCACACAGGTCCCAGCACAGGAGCCCGACATCCCATCAGGCCGATGACAAGTTGCCTCTCGGGACGACGAAGTGGGACAAAAAAGAAGGCCGTTTCCCATGCCCCAACCCTCTCTTACCAGTACAGATATAGTAGAAAAAGAATCAATAGTTACAGAAGAGCAAGACACCTTTCTTGCTGATGTCAGCGCAGGGTCGGAGTACAAGGCAACGAAAGATATCACAGTGGAAGGGATTTATTAGGACTAATCACAAGAAGATAATGCAGAAAATTATAAAATCTTACGGAAATTTTAAGAGATAATTGAACAAATAAATATGATGAATAATAAATTACAAAACAGAAATACCAATGGTAAAAAGAGTAGTAAGCAACCTTTTCATTCTGTATTTGAAGTACTCATTAATCATAGACACGATGGTAAACAAAAGAAGTGGTACATAATACAATTTCTTCTCCCTTGATAGCAATGCAGTGAGTTATCATTTATAATTAATATAATTAGTTAGAAAAAAATATTTTCTACAGAATGAATATACCATTCAGTACCAAAAGTTTAATATCTCTATTAACTAAAAAGAGATTTAGTCTTTCAAAGGAGTTTGTATCGGAAAACAAAGTGAAACAGATCTGTTGAAGTGAACTCATTTAATTTTCAGCATTCGAGGGAACGTCGTGATCAGTGATGAAAATCAGATAGAGCTACAATTCCACTACAATTATGAGGTAAAAAAAAAAATCTGACTTTTTGTACAGTTTGGAGAAGTCTTAATCCTCTCAGGACAGTAGGAGATTAAGACAGTCAGGCTTAAAATGAAATGAATGAGATATTTCCAAAATTAAAGATGATATTCAGCTGTCATTCCTGTTATTCTTCAAACCAGAAAAAGAAGTTCTTTCATATTATTGAATTGTTATTATTTTAACAATATTAACACACTGTTTTCAATACATTAAGCTGTTCTGTGTACTTGTTTATCGTGCTATCGTTTGTGATAGCTGCAGGTAAAAAATTTGTTGGGTCTATTTTTGATATCAGATCTTTCATCCATTTCAAAAGCAAAAATCTAATGGGTTTTCTTAGAATCTAAACAACGAAAGCACATTTCTTAAAATCGATGTAAAGGCATAGCAGTTAGGACTAAAAAACACACTGATATCAACTCTTTTTATTCAAAAATAACCCAAGCAAGTGATCTTTCTTCGAAAACATCGTACTTTTAAAAAAGTGTGATCTAAAAAAAATACGATTTTCAAATAATTCAATGCGCTTTCGCTTAGGGGCAAAAATGGATAGTATGTTAGAAGTTACAATTGATTTATCTTCAATCCTCCAACAATGGAAATCTATAATCTACTTTCCAAGTGAAATGAGGCTCCTAAATCTATATACTTCGTTTAATCATGATGTACACAATACTCCTAAAATGTCTTCTTTAATCACAACAACGATATTTCGTTTTCTTTACCAGAAAACTTCTTCAGGTTGAATAACTGAGGGCAAGAAATAACTTTCATTTTCCTCAACTGAATTCGTTATGATACATTTACAATTTGTGTTTACAATACAGAATCCACGGTAATCGCCAATTCTTATACTATTACCGCGATATAAAATTATATTTGTAAATGAATATTTAACTTGTTTACGGGCAATTCAAATTCAATTTCTAATTTATTTCAACACGTACAAACAATACATAAACCGTCCGTGTTAAGTCAGTCAATCAGTCTGTCTGAATGTGTGTGTATGCGTTTTCTCCCATAACGTTTGAACCGCTTGATGGATCTTCTTGAAACATGACATGAATACTTAAAACAAATGACCATTTAACTTTTGTATATATATATATTTTTTTCTTTTTGGGTACTTCACGAAGAACTACACCGAGAATGTAATAAAAAGAAAAGTATTACAAACCCCACAGAAAAGTATTACAAACGAAAAAAGATAATATCTAATGTGACTAAAATTAATCAGATTTAGACAACTTAAGTAAATAATGTGGATTTATCATTTATTCATTTTTTTCCAGAAAATGGAACATTTCTACTGAAGATAAAAAATTTAGCTTGCATACTGAAAACCTTTATAATAGCGAACATTATAATTAATAAAAGTAAACAAAGATATTTTGTTTGTGTAGGTTTATAAAACAAACAAAGAGGATACATTGTAAGCTACAGATGTGGAAAATTACTGATACACCTAACCCTCGAAGAACACGATTAATTGGTTCCGTGTTCTTTGAAACCGTGTTGTTCGAGACTTCAAAAAACGGGATTCCGTTTCAAGTGTGAAAATAAAAAATAATCAAAATAATGAAAAAATAACCAGATACAATTGGTTAAAAATCTTTCAAATCAATAAATTGAATAATAATTTTGGTTTAAGATTGGAAAACTATATAAAATATAAATTATTCGGTCAAATTAATTGGGAAAAATATAAATCTAAAACACTAAAAGTATTAAAAAGGTTAAAACTTCATTAACCGCTGACATAATTGATAAGAATATTACTCTAAATTTTTAACTACTGTAATATTATATCAAATAATATATGTATTTTATTATTTTTTCAAAAGAATTACTCGAAAATCGTGTAGTTTGAAACCGTGTAATTCGGGGGAAGGTATCCGTGTTCTTCGAACCTCGTGTTCTTCAAGCACCGAGTTCTTCGGGGGTTAGGTATACGTTCTCTCAGGAACCTATTGTAAATTCTTGGTTGACGCCTGCACATCTGAAGCAGTGGCATTAATATATACCTTCTTCGTGTTTTCTGGTCTGGATACTGAATGGTAGCTGTAAGGCAAACTGATTAACAAAGATGATAAATTCTCGATGACCAAAAAGCCATCAATCTTCCTCTGAGCGAATTAGGAGCTACTAGTCAATGCCTACCACACTGCGGTTGCAAGATTTATGTCGTAATAGACGCAATAATGAAACACAGCATATATTAATATGTAGCAATAATAATGAAAATAACTTCACAGTTCATCCATATTTGGAAAAGGTAATCTTATATGAACCAAATTGCTTCGGGATTTCAGTCTGACTTACACTTTACGACAACTGTCTCGAAGCTAACATAATCTATAGTAATAAGGGATATAAATAATATCAATAATTGTTTATTATTGTTTTAATAACAGTAATATTTCAATGTAAAAGTTAGATCTTTCCTCGAATGAGCATACCAACTTTGAAGAAGATCTATTCAACAGTTCAAAGTTATTAAACACACACATATACACACATTTAGACTAAGTGATTTGATAAGCCTTATTATAAGTTTAAAAGTGAAAGGTAAATGTTAAGTTCCAGAACTTAATTAAAAATACTTATTTCTTTGGGACTTAGTTTTTCCTTTTGCTGTGTTTGTTTCTTTTGAAATTGTGAAGCGTAGTTTTGAGCAGTTATTGACGCATGTGGGTGATTTATTATAGCCATTGACAGTTGGTGTTCCATGAAACGGAACAAACACGGAGACATAAATCACAACATCATTCGCATTTGACACACAAGAATTAAAAAAAGAGAATCAAAACAGAAATTAGTTTGTCAAATACTAAAAAAAAAAAACCTAAGTCTTCTAATTCGATTTCATAAACTTAAATTTACTTATGTTCTTCCAATGAAAGAAAAATGGTAATTAAAGTTGGTAGACATTAAGATTATCGAAGCAATATTAAAACTAAGATCTAAACTTATTTCATTATTTTAATGGCTCTCGATAAATTTACGAGGAAGAGTCTAAGTGAGGGATGTGAAACTTTGTCACTGGAAAGTGTAGTGAAGACTTCATCAGGCCGCAAATTGCTGCGTGCTGCGTACATTCGACATCGGAATTTTAACAGCGAAAGTAGATTTAGTAACTTATTAATTACTCTTCATATTTAATTAGTAGGTTAGTTATAAAGTAGTGAAGAATTTTAGGCAACCACACATCACAATTAAAAATAAAATTTACAAT
>JAFIDM010003189.1:17582013-17597138 GCA_023159025.1 Thereuonema tuberculata | reverse complement strand
CTTTCATGTATAAAGTTTTTGCTTTAATCAGGTGTAAAGCTTTAGTAATGATTTCAACGATACACAGTGCATGTAAAATATTCAAGACTTAAATTACCAAAATGTCTTAGCAAAAATCACTCTGAAAACGAATCAAGAAAATTATGTCGTATTAATTATACTGGTGGCAAATGAATTAAACGGGAGAAAAAAAAAGGCCTTTTTTTTTTTTAATTTTAAGTTTTTCTGACTTTTGATCCCCGCATCTAGAAATTTGATAAAAAAAAAAAAAAAAAAAAAAAAGTCGTCAACCCAAAAAGGACTTATATATACTATGATATTGTAAATACTATAATTGATATTTTAAGTATTTGAATTTAATGTATTTTTAATTAATGAATATTAAATGATATCAACCAGCAATTTTTTTATAGCTACGGATATTTATCTTGGAGATTTAAGCCTATCTAACTATGCGATGGAAAATTGAGGTATATCTAATTTATTTAGTCATTGATTATCTCTAGATAGATAATGGTACAAAAGAAAAAAAAAGACTCATTTATTTAGGCTTGAAATTTGCAGGCTTTTCCATATTCTTTTATTAAGTCATTTGGCAGAAGCTAATATTGGGTCTATGTTTGAATGTGACACTGAAATCTATTTGCAAGGCATCCAGCAACAATTAACTTAATACATTCGTAACGACATTACGTGTAAAGAGATCCCAAAGCCTGAAAATTCTCACGACCTGCGCAGCGAATAATGAACCAAAATGTGCGTGATTTACGTGGCACTCATAACTCCGCTGCTAATACTTGCAAAGTTCTACGAAAGGTAATCAGGGGACAAAATGCAAGCGAGAAAACTTAAAATGGTTCTGGCGACACAAATCATGCCTGAAAAGCAGGGAAACCTATCACTCCATTTTCTTTCTTCCCTCGAAAGTAATTTTGCGAATAGCAATAATAAAATACACACGAGACCTAATTTGGTCCCCCTAATGTCGGAAGTTTTTAATTTTCCCGGATGTAGATCGAAGTATATTAAAAACGAAACAATAATGTCCTTTTCGTAATTAATAGTTCCTATCTGATGGCGGCCATGTTTGGAACAGCTGAAACGGAACTAAATGGAACAGTAAGATGGGAAATCCTTTATAACAGAATATTATCGATGGATTCCTAAAAGAAGCTATAATTAAACCTTTGTTTTCAAAGAGACCCGTTTCCGGAGTCGTCAGTAATGGCTGCCCAAGGTAGCACAGTCTTACTTCAATTTCAGCATTATTTGTGAATTTTCAGCAATGTTAAATTATTGATTAAGCATTTTTCTTTTCTGTTTGCCTTTTTGTATGCAAATAACATTAAAACGGCTGGACGGATATACATAAGATTTGGTATTTAGCTTATATAGGATACAACTTAAATATGAGGACCACTATATTGGTCCCATTTCCAATTCAACCTTCTCGTCTCGGATGCTGCATGGTCAGTACTGTAGTTTATACCTAGTTATTATTATTATATTTTGTATATGTGTTGTATACTTTAAGGAATTAATTCTTCTCAATAAGCAGCAATGCATCTAAAAAAAAAAAATTTCTTTTCTATTTTATTTGAATTTAACTTTTCTTTTAATTATATTTACCTTCAATTTGCTATCTTTTTTGTTAATTTTATTATTACAAGCACTTTTAATCTTAAATTAAGCAGATTAAAAAAAATGTAAATTTCTTAAGATAAACTAAGTTTTAACGTAGAAACGTTGTGATATGAATATGAAAAAAAGCATTACAGATATCAAAATATTTTTCAATTAAAGCTAAAGCAAGGAGCAGAACAGAAGAAAGAAGAAGATGCGGAGAGAATAAACAAATTTAATGTAGCGTTAGTTAAAAGCGTTAGTTAGTTGGCGAGACTTCATATGATAAGATCAAAGACAGTTTAAAAAATAAAGAACAAGGGAGTAATCTAAATTTCTCATTATATTTACAGGTCAATGTTTTAAAAACACTGATGATTTTTCGCCCTAAAATTCTCACCAACGGATCCAATTTTTATCAAGATCAATAGGGTGATCGTATTCAGCAATTTTTAGTAATCAGTACTAAAATATTTTTGAATTATTCTGTCTTCCTTTTTGTACTTCCTTTTTTTCTTATCATGGAAGTCCTTAAATATATGCTTTATCACAAAATTATATTCACTTGTTAAAACATCTGTATTTCTGAGCCAGCCTCGTTAATCCATCTCCGAGAATTAAAGCGATACTTCTTATTAATGGCTTCCAAATACAATCTTTGTCATGATAATATATCTGATTTAACTTATGTCTTCTTGTAGAGTTTATGATTCGCCAATTCGAGTCAGCGAAATTAAACTATCACCTGTAACCATCTTTAAGCCTTTCTAACCGAACAGGATCACGTGATTAACAAGCACTTCGGCTAATCCAATTCTGATCGTCTAGGCCAGCGGTTCCCAATCGGTGGGTCGCGGAAGGGTTCAAGGTGGGTCGCGACTTGATCCTAAAACTATCAGAAACCATCGAATAAACCATCAGAAAAGATCAGAAAAATCGAAAATCGATCATATATAAGGAAGGGATACGATACAAATATGGTTTTATTCTATATTCTTCTATTCCTATATATGTGGAGGTATTCCGATAAGGAAAGGTGGGTCGCCAGCTGAAAAAGATTGGGAACCGCTGGTCTAGGCAAATAGAATATACTTGATTTATTCCCATCAAGAATAACTTAAATTTTAGCAGCTTCAAATAGCTTAATATCCTTAGACTACATCATGTTCGACTGATTGAAGAACTTAAGAGGTCTTCTCGTGAAACTTCATATTATAACTGCGAAAACACTTCGGTTTAACAATTTAGATTACAGTTTTTAATATCTGCTCGTGGTGAAACTTGTGTCAAAGAATTGCAGCACTTGCTAGTGAATAAATAATCTAATTATTTAATCATATTGTTAATGTATGAAACCTATCATGTCACTACACCTACAAAGCCAAAGCGAATTGAAATAATTTATTTATTCTAATTGATATTAATTTAACGTAGGATTAAATTTCAGCTTCCTAGGAGAAGTGGTCTTATTTTTTTTTTATCACAAATAGAGTAGGATATATGGATATAATTATTTTGCTTCAATCTTTAAAATAAAAGGTTTATTTTATCTCTTTCCTTACGCAGCTAATAGGTGCCAAAATAACAAAAAGCAAATGAAAATCCTAAATTTTTATAATACAATTAGTAAAAAATCCTCCTTTTTCTGGAAAAAAAAATTAATTAAATCCGCAGTATTTTAAAAAGTTAAAACGTCTTACTACAGGGCCAAGTAGGCCCTTGGAGTCGCGGGAGGTAAGGCTCCAGGCGTTTCGTGACCAACTTTAAGTCAGGTGGTCAACCCGACTCCTGCCCGCCGGGAAAGAAACCATTCGTCAGAGCGCTGAGCGGACTGTAGGACCCGAGAGGAGGAGAATTCAAGAGTGAAAAATGCCCGACTCCCGCCTCACTTCAAGCGCCTTACCACTTTGTTACTGGGACCACACCACATTACTACAGCTGCTTTAAATGTGATTACGCGCGCAAATCCATTTATGAAATACTCTTTGTTTGATATCGTTGATTCCTTTGTGATATTTGTCATCTTCCGCGGTAATTTCAAGAGTGCAGTTGCAGAAGATTTCAAATAAAAAAAATTCGATCGCCTCTAATCATTAAATATGTACACCAGGGGTTTCCGGAGGTTCATGTAGCGGATCAAATGTTTTGGGGATCACACAGACATAATCACAGAGATTACATTAGCCTCATTTTCCAGAGAAAGTAGGTTAAAAAATATTAATATTATCATCTCAATAATGTCTTCATCAATGAAGTCCGAATAACTTGATTAAAAATATCGAATGAACTTTTGTTTCATCGCCTCAAAACTGGACGTTTGCCAAAGAGGACGTAGAGAAACAGCTGCCCAATGTGTCGCCGACTGCTGAATGACTTTCGGTCGGCGAATTGTACACCACTCTCCGTTCTTCAGTGATATTTGTTTACGATTTTGATGTCTCACTCTCTCTCTCCACTTTAGCGACATCATTCAATTTTGGGGAATAAATATTTATTCACACTCCTGAATGTTTCATACACTATTCAATACACTTTACTAATATCCAGTACACACACACAATTCGATCTCCAATATCAACTCCAAGAGCATACTGGCGATGTTATGAGACGCTTTTGTGTACGAGGACTTATCGAAATATTTCATTTATGACTTGAAATTTTTCCATTAAGAAATGTAATTTGCACTTGAAAATGATCGTAAACAGCTACGATAAACCTTCGACAAATTTATGTATTTTTATAAGCAGAAATGAATTTTATATCGTTCGGATAAAACACCATAGCAGTAATGAATTATATCTAAAAATATTAACTTTATTTAAACCATTTTAATTTAAAATAGTAATAAATAATTTAAAATATTTTAAGGCATTTTTTTTTATATCAAAATATTCTTTCTTAATCTGAACTTTTCTTTTTTCATATATTAAAGAAAAAATTGAACAAGTTTTAGGAATTCTATAAAATAAATAAATTTTAAAAATAAAATAAATAAAAATTCGCATAGTGGCGATTGACCCTGAAGCGTTGGGAGCGAGGAGGAAGACCAAAAAATGGCGCTCATATTTTAAGATAATAAGCTATGTATGGGATTTTATGAAATCTGTCCTGCCGTTGTAAAGTGCAAATACAAACAAACAAGTAGATCAACAGACAACTGAATAAACATTAAAATTTATAAAATTTTAAAATAAAATTTTATAAAATGGAATTTAGAATTTTGTATTTTAATTTACGTAATTTTATTGTAAATGGATGTGGCAAATTTTTTAGCAATTAACGTATTTTATTCAAAATATTTTATTTTATTTATTTATTCAAACTTTTTCAATTGAAATTCAACTGTTTATAATAAAAAGGAGAAATATTTGTTTTTGGCCCCGTCATCAAATGAAATATCAGAAAACATTTGAAATTATTAATTGAAAATATTATATTTTTTTATATTAAACTTCTAGCAATTCAATGTCAATTATGGCAAAAAGTTAAAAAAAAAGAAATTTTAATTTAAACTATCTTTAAACATCAAACATGAATTTCAAAGTAAGAAATTATGTTAAATGCAAAGAGAAAAAATATTAATACGATAAAGAAAATTCAATAGTAGATATTAAAATATTGCATATTTTTAATTAAAAATTATAATAATTTCCTCCATACAACACTTTTTAATTATAATTTCATAATTAAAAATATGCAGTATTTTGCCAATTAAAGTTGTTATGAGATTTTTGAAAGCCTTTATTGCAATCTGGCTGTTCAAATTTCAATCTAATTTGAGAGAAGAATATTAAAAAAAAAAAAAAAAAAAAATAAGAAAAATATATCATACATCGGAATTTGAAATTAATTTCTTTATTTTATTTTAATTTTGAATTAAAAAAAAATATCAATTGATATTTTGAAAAATGATAATTACTTTTTTTTGTTTTATGGTAAGTTTGGACGTTATTATTATTAAAACTAATAATTTAAAATTAAAATGCTTCGGAAAATAAAACGAAACTATAAAGTCTTCACTTATGCTTTGAAAATTTCAGATTTTTATCTGCAATAGTGTTTGGGATGTAATAAATTATTGAGGACTCGAATATCGAAAACAAAGTCTTTGCGAGTCTTTGGAAAAATCCGCGATCCTTAAATATTGGTACGATTTTTAACATTACGAAGTCAAAAGAAAGTTAAAGTCTCTGTATTTGTAAATTACAATACAAACAATGTTTGCTGAATGTCCACATTTTTACATTTGATGGAAATGAATGAAATGTAGTTGATAAAAATGAAGTGATTCGAATATTTATTTAAATCGCCTAATTTCCTTTCAGGGATTCTCATGAGATAAGTTTCAAATACCTAAGGTAAATCGCTTCCTATTACAGATTATTAGAGATGTTAAGCTTAATAGAGATCCGTTAAACTGGTTCAGAAGTTAATAGGAGGGATCACACAGCAACAACTAAATAGAATACCGGTTTTATGAGTTCCGTACAAAAGTAGACAAAAAACGAGATATTTCCCCAATTTTCCGTGAATTTTGAAAGGTCGATTTGAGAAATTTCTGTTCTTCAATCACGAATTACATTAGATATCATCGTCAGATGTTTTTTAGGGACCGTGCATGTGACTGGTGCTGCCAGTGGCGGCAGAAATTGGAAATATTGTAAGGAGAGCTTCTAACAATAACTTGCTTACGAAAGATTGCATGCCCATTCTTGCAAAAAATTTCAATAATGGGCAAAGGCAGCATTAATTGCTGCGTTGTTGGATGCAATAGTACTTATAAAATACAGAAAACGTTCACTTTTATTCTTTTCCTGCAAGACCATTTGAATTTTTTATTTTTATTATTTGTAAATAATCTAACTTTTTGTATAATTACATCTTTACAGAAACAAAATTTTATATAATTACCAGTGTATCTCTTTCAAATTGTTTTTTAGGCCAAATGGTTCCACCTGGGAACCAACTAAAAATTCAAAATTATGCAGTCAGCACTTCATTCGAAATGAAAAGTCAATGCACCTACTTCGTCCAAGTTATTTACCAACTATTTTTCCCAATGTATATAAACGAAAACAAGTGCCATTCTTGAGAATCGATTCGGCTATAAATTACTTTGATTTGAAAGATTTGTAAAAGTAGAAGGGTAACAACAAGCTATATTTTAGAAAAGGAAATATGGCTGCCGCGTCCCAACAGTTGGGACTGCAATAGCCGCCAATGGAGCTGTAGTCGAAATCGGCCATCGGTGCACGGTGCCTATTGTGATTTCACCTTTAACGGAGAGTAATTTAATCTGGGCTTATTTATTAAATAATAATGGCATACATACACACACAAAAAAAGATGACGCCCAACGTGGGGCTCGAACCCACGACCCCGAGATTAAGAGTCTTGTGCTCTACCGACTGAGCTAGCCGGGCACTGTAACGTTTACAATATAAACCAAAGAAATATCCTGAAGAAGCCATAAACTTACTTTTCTTGAAATATTGAATTTTTTATTATTATTATTATTATTTTTATTTCGTGAAATATTTTAACGAGACTTATCCATTTATTTTGAAATTGTAATACAGTCGGACCTCTATTTAACGAACCTCTATTTTGCGAATTTCTCTATTTTGCGAACTTTTCTTTGGAACCAAGAACATTTTGCTAATTTCTCCGTAAAATAACGAAATAGCGAAATGCAAATAGCGAAATGCATTTTCTATTTAACGAACTTTTTCATGGTATCTATCTTTTTTTTTTTTTTTCTCCTTGAAATATTTTTATATTCCCTTAAAGGAAATTAAAGAAATGTGGATACAGCTGAGGGAAAAAGAAGAAATTAACGATGATGTGCTGATTGATGATTATCTTTCACTTGAGTCCTCGGAAACACTAACAGAATCGGATATTTTGGACAGTGGGAAAAATAAAAACAATACAGCTATGAATTGCAATGAAGATGAAGATGATGAAAATGGAAATGATCATGATGCAGAAATCAAAAAACCTTCGTTTGATGAAATGCTAAAATCATTTGAAACAATCCGACGCGGATTACAATTTGAAGAAAATACTGAAGGGGTTTTTTGGTGCATTGCAAAGATGCGAGACGTACTATGAGCGAAAACACTTTTCAAAAAACAAAAAAAACTCAGACAAAATTAACAGACTTTATTAGTAAAATTTAAGTACGCATGTGGTAATGTACGCTTTAAGTCATTAAAATTATTACTTTTTTTTAGTAATATTACTGTTTATATATTTCAAATCTGTTTTATGTAGTTTAAAGTAATTTTAAAAGGTGAATCTCTATTTAACAAATTTTCCATACAACGAACTTTTTTTCGGGATTTAGCGACTTCGTTAAATAGAGGTCCGACTGTATAAGCAGCAAATATAAATAATATAAATTTTCCATGTTTCTGAAAAAATAAAAAAATAAATATTGGGAATTTGTAATTCAGTAAATTCTCTAAATGCAATTATTGTTAAATCATATCAAAGCAGGCGCACGAAAGATTAATAAAAACATTGATAGGCATTGTTAGTCATCGATAGAATTCATTGCTTCACTTCTTAGGTATTTCATTGGGAATTTTTGCCATCTTCATAAGCAAATTTCTCAATTAAAAAAATTGAAAAACCGAAATTGGACAGTTTCTAGTCCAAGAGTTTAATTCTTTTAACTCAAAAATATTATCGTTTCTGTTAATATCGTCATACAAAATGAATCCGTTATTAAATGAGTTGTTGCCTAGCAATAAGAAGAACATAGTTGATGTGTCAACTTTCAAAAAACTCTTAACAGATCCTTAACTGCTTACAGATTGACCAAATATTTACTAAAATGCGGGGAGGGGAATTTTCCCTTTAGATCTACTTCTAAAATTTCAGCTTAATAGGATACATAGGTTTTCAATTCATCACGGACGGTATTTCGATAAAAGATTTATTATAATTACAATAAATCTCTTTATTCTAACTCCATTGTTGAAATCTTTCTCCAGTGCAAATATTCTTTATCTTAAAATACCTCAATTTGTAAAAATGGCTGATAATTTTGGGGATCTACCTGTGAAAGCAAGTTTCTTGATAACTGGACTAGCGGAATTCAAATACAGACAGATAAACGGACAAGAGAAGTAATATGCACTTTACAGAAGTATTCCATCTTTTATAAAATGTCTTAACTTTAGGAAAACTTTAGAACGATCTACTGCGAGGTTATCGAGTAAAAGCTAACTAAAACTAAAGCCCAGAGGAGATCTTAAGTTCTTGGAATCTTTTTTTATTCTAAAGATTATTTATAAATAATTGCTTCCGTCTAGACTTACTGAACGACACTTGGGATTTGAGACTTAAAAAAACTCAAGATTCTGCGGCATCTTAAGGAAAGAAGGGTTTTTGAAAGGAACTGAAGAAGGACTCGGATAGATCTGACCTAAATAAAGCTCTCCCCTTAACAAGATCTTAGATCCGACAAAGATAAGAGCTTTTTTAAGATTTTCTTCTTTCTTTTTTTTTCAATACCTCGTCTTTTCGCAAAGAAATTAATGACGTAAATTTTAAATACCGGTAGTTATTTTCAATTTGCTTAAAGTGATTAAACATAACTTACTTATTGTTAAATTTCTTTTTAGTTATAATTACAATACTATTAAACGGACAAGAGAATTATTATAAAAAATACATTTCATTATTGTTATTTAAGAATCTGAATTAAATGTTTTGAATTAAATGTTTTCATCCTTATTGAATTCAATTTATCTTCAACTATACAATGGGTGACTTTTGCTGAACAGTCAGTTATTTCGAAATAAGTTAGTGTCTTTTCCTAAGCATCAAAAATACACGGAATATGAAGAGTGTATTCTTCATATTCCTTTTCTTTTTCTTGTTTTATTTATACTCTCCTTTATTTGTATTTTCTGTAAATATAAAAGATAATATAAACAACTGTCTTATCCTTATAAGAATATTATTAAATGTAACGTGTGTTTCGTATTGCATTTAATTGAATAAGAAATCACCAAAAGTTGTTAAAAATCTTTATAATAAAAATTTAAAAATACATTACGGAACCAAGGAGAGCTTTCGGAATCTTAAGCGATTCCCTTGTCAATCTAAAATACAATGAATTTTTATTTTATTTTATAATCATTGTATTTTAGATTGACATAAGGGAGTCACATAAGATTTCGAAAGTTCTCCTTGGTTCCTTAACGTATCTTTAAACTTTTATTATAAAGATTTTTAACCAATTTTGGTGTGTTGGTGGTTTCTTATTCAATTAAATATAAAAGTATTAAAGTAAATAATATCTGCATAGCAATTGGTAAATGAAGCAAGGGAGCCATAAAACCTTACTGAAACTATGAGTGTAGGATGTATATCAGACATAGTACGAAATAATAAAGTTAAAATATCATCAAACGTGTAGTGCTCAGATAAAGTTAATAAGTATTTTATAATAATTCAATAAATTAATGTTGTAAATAATGTTTAAATTAAAGGTTATTAACTATCAAAACTATTACAATCAATCAAATACTGATACAAATCACTAAAATACATATTAGGAAAACCTAATATTTAAAAAGGAAAATGCAGACATTGAAAAAAAAAAAAGCCAAATACTGAAGCTTTATATACTTCTGAAACTTTGAGTTTGTGTGATCATTAGCACATAAAAGATACTGATTACTGCATTTTGTATTGCACGACTTTCATGTATTTAACTTAACTTTTCTTGGTTTTACTGAAATAGATAAAAATGCTAAATATGACAGTGGTGTCCTAGGAGCAGAATTAAAGGATAAAGAAATTACGAACAGTGTTTTCATTGAAATGATCTTAATTCAATTTTCTGGGCTTTTGAAGGCATTTTTGTGCAGCAAAAAAAATATGAAATTACAATAACACACAAATGTTTAATAATGCAAAAAAAAAAAAAGATTTTGGAATGATGGTTGTTTATGTTTTTAATAAGTGAGAATGTTTATGAAAGAAGGAAGTATGAATTATAAAAAGACGAAAAGTAAGAATAAACTAAAGAAACCCATGAAGAGAAGGAAAAAAATAGAAGAAATGAAGAAGTTCGAACAATAGGAAAGCAGTTATAAATAAAGTGAAATAGACAAAGTGGTAGTTGTTTAAAGATGATGAACAGCAACGGTATGAAAAGTCATTGGAATAAGGGTCCCAAATAAGTTTTCATGTAAAAACGAAAGCAAGGCTTCGCATTTTTTATTTGATGAAGGAAAGAGGAAGAGCTTACTAATTTAATAAAGACTTATGTCACAAGAGCCACTGGTGGCAATATCCAACAACTGCCCGCGATACAGAATCCGCAGGAAGAGCTTTTTAGTAGAACCGGATAAGGTTGTCTGTGCTTCCAGCAGGTCCTGGTGCTTAACGAAGCTCAGAACAAAACTGCACCCTTCTCCTCCCCCACCACTTTCACCCCTTGTAGCGCAAGTCATGCCGCAGGATTAACTCTGCCTTTATAATTGATCCCTCGCAAAATTAAATGGGACATATAATTTGGAAAGGAAAGGCTGAAACAACAAAGGCCCTTGCCCTACCTCTAGGGAATATTATCTCCACGATGAAAAAAAAAAAAAAAGTTGATAAGAACCACGAGGAAGAGCTTCCAGCGAGTCGTTGGTGGCACCTGCTCTTACACCCATGATAGCTGACAAAAGATATTGAACTTGGTTTTATGAGGGAAGCTTTTCGAGGCTGTTTATGGCAATTCGGGATATTCGGGCAACGTATCTTCTTTTTTCCAAATATTGACCTTTCGTAGAAAAGGAGGAGATAGGTTTTTAGTATTCGAGTCATTCGACATCCTTCAAACAGGAAGGAAACTTTTATTTTTATATTATTATTACTATTAACATATAAATATAGCTCACTTGTCAGTACAAGTCCCCGATGATAATTTTCATTATTATTATTATTTTTTTTTATTTTCAATATTTTATAATACTTTTGTATAATTACGTTATAAATACATTTTTGTTTTGGAAATCAAATGATAATTTTTTACATAAGTTATCCCAAACTTTTTTTTAAATATTTAAATTGTAAATTTTTTGATCAAGATCTGTATGTTTTTATGTTAATCCAAATATTAACCCTGTAATCTATAGTAGAATCAAATAAAGCGTAGTAAATGAGGATTTTTGTTTTACTGGTATTAACTTTTTTATATAATAAAAAACATAGAGCAAAAGTTTAGTCTCTTGTGTAGCAGAGTTATATGGAGTATTGCAGGTAAAGAAAGTGTTTAGTGTAATACAACAAATTTTTAAAACTTATTTTTAACATCTATCTCAAAGCAAGAATTGCAATTTTTGTTTAAAATTGTGTAAACATGAATGAGAATGAATACTACTGCTACTACTACTACCCCTAATAATAATAAATAATAATACAATTGAAAATATATTCAACAGTACAAATAAAAAAGAAATATACATCAACAATGAAAACATATCCAAAGTGAAGAAAAAAAAAAAAAGACTCCTAAAACACTAATAATTAGTGTTTATTTCCATTATTCAATTGTTGGCATTTTTGTATTTTATATTTTATTTGGTTTAATTTCGTATCCTACAGTATTGTTATTATTTCCTATATTTCTTGTTTTCATTTCTTATTTTATTGCTGTTAACCAATAATCAACAATAAAACCTTTACAAAAACTCCACGTACCTCACTGTAGTATTTAAAATAGATTTATTAAACATACTGCAAATTGCTAATTTTCGAGAAGTTTAACTCGAGCATATTAACATGAGTGGAATACACACCGGTATAACAAAAGCATAAATGGTCAGAAACTTAAACAAATTCTAAAAACTCGTGAATTATAAAATTTGGTTGTTGTTATAATAATACATCGATAAGAAATCATCTAATTATTAAAAAAAAAAATAATAATAATAGCATGGCAAATAGAAATTTTTAATAATTGAACACTATTGTTGCCGTTTCTTTAGTATTTGTTTTTATTAAGTCTCTCATTAATATGACAGTGGAAGGGTCAACTTGAACTCCTTCGTTGAAATTTCTCTTTTTAGTGTTTTTTATAACAATACTTTCTAAGGCTTTTCTTAGTTTTAAATTACATTCTTTATATAATATTTTCACATTACTATCCATGATAAGCCCTTTTTTTTACGTGGAGTTTTTGTAAATATATTACTCTAGTTATGAATAGGAAGAGTTTACAGGAACAATATGGAACTTTAATAATAACACCTTTACTTTGTTATTTATAAATAGATGTAAAAATGTAATAATCATATTCTTGTATGCTTAGCATTACATAATAAAATTAATAACAACATACTTCTTATTATTAAAAAAATTATATTACTATCTGATTTTAATTTTTGCAAAATTAGCGATATAATTAAAATTTACTTATATATAACTGTTCCATACTTCCTTTGTAGGTCTTTTCTCCTACAATATGTATTGTGATAAAAAATTTTACTTAGTAATTAAGAACTGCTTGAACTCTTATGTTATTTAATATTGTATTCAAAAATATTTGTATTCAAAATTAATGATGTAATTCTATTGTATGTAAAATCAGAGTCTCTTGATAAGAACTAGCGGCACTACTATTTATACTTTTAAAATACAAACAGTAATAACAAGGTTACAATTGTCATTTAATTTTAAAAATTTTGCAAGAGTTGCTTTAGAAATAAATGTGAATGTTTAATAGCTTTGAAATTGATTAATGTTCATAATATAATGAAGTAATTTTGCATGCTGCTAACTCAATAATCCTAATGGAGTCATTTGTTGGTTGCTTTTATTGTCTAGTTTTAGGCTTCTGAAACATCCTTATATCCTCGGTTGGTCTGTTTGGGGACACGTATCCCACAATGCTTCGCAACGGCTTCTGTTAGCTCAGTTGTAGGTGGCCTGAGTGTTGAATGTTGTAGATGGCCTGTTAGCTCAGTTGGTTAGAGCGTCATGCTAATAACGCAAAAGCCGTGGGTTCTATCCCCTCATGGTCAATTCTTATTCTTCATTTTTTTCTCCCCATTTTAAATATTTTCACAGTTTCTCAACTTAAGTTGTTGTTTTTTTTTAAATCATTATTAGGAATTCAGTGTATTAACGAGTTTGAGTTAAGAATGACGATTATTCCATATAAATAGGGATGGGTAAGATAGCATGGGGTCGCAAAGAGACTCGCGCGAGCATTTTCTAGACCACCCCGGCGCAGTCTATTCTAAAGTAAAGGTGACTCAGAAGCCGTTGCGAAGCACTGTGATTGGTTTAGCAATCACTATCCCTACCTTGTTTCGTTGTTACATTAGCATTTGAAAAAGATTTGCCGTTGAAGAAACAATCGAAACGAGTCATGCCTTATCGGGTTTTTTTTTAATATTTTTTTGTGTTTTTTAATTCTGTAATTGTTATACGGGTTGTTATACGGGTTGTTGTCCCTTTTAAATACAATTAAGTAATTTGGTACTTAAAGATTCCATATTGTCTGTAACATGATGAGGTGAAATCATGTGATAACATGAGGTGAAAAACTTAACACTGTGCTTTCCATATGTAACATTATCAACTTCACGCATGATTTTGGTGTTAATAATCATCAAATATTTTTAAAAAGAAAGCATAAATCCACTCTAATAATAAAGCTTAACAAAAAACAACAACAATTATGAAGTCAGAGATTTTAAAATAAAAACAGAAAAAAAGGGATATTTTTGCAACTCTGGTTTCTTCTTGTAGTATTTTGTTATTTTTTGTCATTTTATTTACAACTATAAATTCTATTTTGGTTAGTTTCCGGAGATGGTCAAAGATAGATAATAACAGTTGAAGCGGTCTAGTAAGCGCGAAACAACTTCCGCATTTGCAATTTCAACTGATCAACAATTTGTTCAGTCGAAGCAGAATTACAGCATTTTTAATTTATTCTAATCCATCAAGTTTTAAGAAATGTCGTTTGCGATTTAGCTTTTATAGGTATAATAAATTATAATAAGAAAAAATTTACAGTTAGTTTTATATTATTAGAAACTTTAAAACAACTGATAATTTTTATTTATCACAATATATATTATTATAGTCAACTTAATAATTCATTTGAATTATTTGAAAATTTATTAAAGGCCATTAAAAATCGTAACCACAGTTTTAGAAAAATAACGAAATGCAATACAGACCTGAAAAGCTAATAATACTCTGAGATTACCCATACGATTAAATGTAATCTATTATCTTGGTTAGATTTGTGTTAATCGCCCTTAATTCCATACATTTCCGAAAGTTATTGTAAACTTCACAATAATCTGAATATTTCATCCAATGCGTTTATGAATTTGAATAATGAATCATCGAAATTTCAAATCTTTGGATAATTAATTATTAATAAGGTAAACTGATTTTAAAAACCAATCAGTGCTTAAGTAATATTCCAATCAATTCATAATGTTAATCCTTCTGAGAATTTGTAAATAGTG
>JAFIDM010003189.1:17557548-17573788 GCA_023159025.1 Thereuonema tuberculata | reverse complement strand
CTCCCAGGTTAAAAATTGATCCTCCGTGTTTGGAGTCATCGGTAAGAATGTTAAGACTGAATCTTACCGATGACTCCAAACACGGAGGATCAATTTTTAACCTGGGAGCATAATACTTGATAAAGGGCCCTATAATAACAAGATGAGGGTTTGAAACGTTGTTGTATATATTTTATGTTTTTAATTAATGGATATGTGTTTTTAATCGTTAGCAGTGTTAATTATTATAACGACACGTTAAACGGGTTTTAAGTAAATAATTTTGTTTGGTTGTTTGTTTGCTTTTTTTTTTTATTTTATTTTTTGGGGGGGGGGGTTTTTTTTTTTTTTGATTGGAAGATAGGAAATGAAGTTTACATTTGGTTGGATTGCTTTTTCAAATACGTCATAATTAATATAATTTTTTTAAATCGTTAGTACAAGAATATATCCAAGATAGATATTAAAAAGATATAAATAGATATAAAGATGGATTTTACAAGCTCTAAAGATAAGAATTGTGGGAGGAGGGGGTGTTCCCTCTTGGAAGTAAAAAAAAAAAGCCTTTCAGTAGTTCTTTTTTATAAGAAAATTATCTCGTTTCATTAAAGATTGTCGCTCTATTTAATTCCTGGTCTTTCTCTTGAGCCAAGGCGTGTTCAGCAAAGACCATGTGTTGACCTGATGGAAGACGCTGCTGGACATTATTAATTCGGAGAGCAAGGAGGAACGAAATTAAAACAGCAGCAACAACACGGGTGTGTGTCTGAGGAACGGCAATTAAACAAGGCTTAATAAATGGGGTCAAGAGCAAGAACATGGGACGAAGCCACTGATGACCAGATTAAACCAGGGCCAGGAAAGCGCAAAGTACCTTGGGAAGCCCATTGCCACGAACGCAGGAAATACAAGCAAATAAAAAGGAGTTACACCAACCATTGGATACGATTACACCACAGAGCCAAGATTTTGTACTGACCAAATAAAAATACAATTAAGTAGTTTTGGAATCCTTATTGGTTTATCCATCTCTCTCTCTTAAATTTAAGACAAAACAGTATAATAACTATAAAATAGCTAACCGTAGGTATGGTATACTAATTAATTTCCTAATGTGTTTTGTAAATGAAATGATCACAGATTACAAAAACCCTTAAAAACAAATATTCCTTATAATAAGAGTATGGCATTTTTTTATGCCATTATTGTATTTAATGCACATAGTAACATCTTATACACCTTGTTAACTACCTTTAAATTATAATAAAGAAGCATTTAGAAATTTGCTAACATCTGAATTTTCCAGTTTTCTATTCAGATTGATATATATTTTTTTTTATTTAAGAAAGCTTCTTTCGTTTTAACTTAAATCTGTTTGAATCATTGCTTAATATTTTTTTAAAATTTGAAATTAACAATATGTGTAAGATATTATACAATTATTAGCTAATAATGTGCATCAAAATAAATTCGTCATAATATTGTTTTGCTAAATAATATGCATTATTAATGCTATTATAAAAAATATTTGTTTTAAAGTTTTCTAATCTGTGACAATGTCCGTATTCGTGTATCAGACATTTATAAAATTAATGAATTATATATAAGTTATATTGATTATATAAATTATATATAAATTCTGTGGATTTATAATTTTAACATTTTTTCCCACAATTATAACAGCTATAAATACTAATTAATATTAGAGATTTCTTATGTGTTTGTAAGTTACATTGTTAACGAGTTGTAATCTACTACGAAGAAGTAATTGAACGAACATACATTATAGATAAAATTCAATGTATTTACAATAGAAAGTTGAAAAATCCGCTATTAGTTTAGCCGGCGATATCCGTCCGGCTTATTCAGGTGAGTCACTCAAAAATAATAGAAAAGTTTACGCTTCATAGTCTAAATCTATCACTAAAGTTTCAGCATTAGGATAATTAGGTTTGAGATGAATTAATCACACAGAGATGAACAGATGTACTTACTTCTATTAAAATTCTAAAATATTTCATTCCAACTATTTTGATTCTCCGATGACATTACAGATGTTAAATTGATCGCTTTAATACTCTTTCGGAGCTGTATATTATATAAGTGAGATATAAATAATATGTACATTATTCAGTGATTGGATTTATCTTTTTAGAATCAGAAGTTGGTATGCCAACTGTAATTTTTGGTTAATTTTTGTTTAAAGTAATTTTAATCACTGTATCTGACATTCTAACATTTGTAAATAAAACTTTTGAATTATTTATGCAAATATTGTATTAAAATTATAACAAAACTAAATGCAGAACAAAGTTAAAATAAATTCTAAAAAATAAACAAAATTAAAAATTCCAAATTAAATACAAAATTAAATTCCGAACTGAATTTCAATTAAACAAAGACTTTATTAGATTATCTGATAAAATGAAATAAAGGGTTCATAACAGCAAATATCTAAAATGATCGGCTAGATAAACATCCAAATATAAAACTAATATCACAAATCTATTTGCCAAGCTAACATGTAATCAGATCCTGCAAATTGTTCTAAAGCTAATATTTATTTTAATAGCCAACATAATTTAAGACTTAAAGATAAGAAGAGATAACAATTCATAAAATAATTAGATATTACTAAATAATTTATTGCCAAATATATATTATGAACTTTTCAGCAAATAACACATTTGGCATTTAGTCTGCCAGAAATGGAAGCATGTTAAATGCAATTAATTATACCCTGTCGCCATTACTTATTCAATTAGCAACTGCTCAAAAACTGATTTATAAATCAATAGAAGAGTCTTAATTATTTTTTCTTCTTCTTAAACAAGAAAATCAACATCTGCTGCCTGTCATAATTTCAAAAGCAAATTATTTCGCAAACTATCGCTAAAGACTGCAATTTCAGCTTATCTTAGATATGAAAACTGTGCTTGCTTTGAAATCATGCAAATGTTCAGAAAGATGAATATCATTATTAAAAAAAAAATCACAATACAAAATTTAATTTCCGAAAGTAGTGCATAGAATATACATGCTTTTTAAGACTGGATGAATAAGTAAATCCTTTAAATTTAAATGCATTTAATGCTTAATCATTCTAAATTCTTACAATTTTAAAAATTATACTATCCTATTACGTTTTAAAATGATTATTTTTTTACATTCTTGCAAATAATCACTGCATTATAATAATATAAATGATTTAAAGAAGTAGTATTACAAATAAAAAACCAATTTCTGTCTATATTTTGTGATATTCTCTTATATAAAGTGAAAACTAATTGTATTTATTTATAATGCATTACTGTGAATATCAGAAAACTCGAGTTTTCAAAAAATTTGACAATCACAGAAAGTTGTTTATGTTGGAAAGTCATGAAAACAACCATATTTTATGAAAGATAAAACTTATCTCACACTGGACAGCTATTTAAGAAATGCTGCAAATAACATTTACAGAGGAAAAATGATCAATTGAACTTTCGCAAATACATGGCCACCTCATGCTTCAGACCTGAACCCCTGAGATTATTTGGATGAGGAATTTCATATAAACACCATGGCATACCGAGGCAGCATTTGTTCACGTGACATACCTGAAGAATCGTCACTCAAAATGTCTGGAACTTCATCCCATACCAACTACGTACAGAGCACTTGGTTTTTATTACTATTTTCAATAATCAACAAACAATCCGCTAAGATTGTCGACCCTCAGGTACCGTTCTTGTTTTCTTTTCTTTTCGTTTATCAATTCTCTCAGCACGTTAAATCTTTTCTAATTATTTAATTAATTATGTTTTGTGAACTTTCTGTTCTTTGTTAAAGGCCTTTCATCCCCGCTAGTTGTAGGAAAAGGTTCTTGTTAGTGTCAAGTGAAGAAAATTTAATTTTCTTGTTTTTTTTCTTGTTTTGGGGGTCACTGCCAGGTTGGCGGGGACCTTTACTAATAAGATATTGCCTTTTCGAGTCTTTTATCGGGGAGGCAGGATTGGGCTGATGAGTCCGTTGAAGGACGAAACGGCCGTTCCCAATTCCTCCCCATAATTGAATCGGAAAGGCAATTTTGATTATACAGATGCCGTTCTTGTTTTCTTTTCTTTTCGTTAATAATATTGTCGACTTATGTTGGTTAAAAATAAAAATTCACTTTCTTTCTTCTAAATTCCCGATTTTCACCAATCTTTCGTGGAGATGTCGACAATTATCGTGGATTGTGAATAATGCGGCATTCTCAGTAACATATATAATAATAAAAATTTATTAACTAAGTTACTCTATTAGAAAAGTAATTTAAGCCTACGTACAAGTTTACATTTCTAAAACTTCAATTTATGAAACTTATTTTACTCCTAATATTAAAAAATAAGTTACTAAATAAATAAATAAAAATGCTATGCATAATAGCATTAGTTAAAATTTTCGTTATTGTGTTAATAGACTTAAATACACTGGAACGTAAATTAAAATATACAATTTATTAAAGATATCTAGTTAGACGTCAGTCATTTCCAGGATTATACAATATAATCGAATGATTTTCATAACAATATCGAAATTAAATAAATAAATAAATTCATAAATAAAGGCTTCAAATGGAGAATAATGATTTTTTTGTTTTCCTTTTCTGCTAATGTTTGTGAAAGTATATCAAATTTGCCGTCGCAAAACGAAGCATCGTGAGTTTAACGACCGACAGTCTTTATCAAAACGAAGAGGTTTATGATAGCCATCCTTCTTTCAATAAGGTTGCCAGAAATATTGTCCGGTCATTCATTGCAAAATAAAAACAGCTCAGAAAACAGCGGAAGATCTTCGTAGATGAATCTGGACAGGCGACATTGATTGTCGCCCAAAGCCGCTGCAAGCGTTTGCTCTCTTCACAGAACTTGTAAATCATAATTGACTTGTTGTCCTAATAAGGATGCCTGCGTCCAAGCCAAGGTAGTATGCAAATCAGAACGGCAGGTGAAACTAAGCCCTTACACAAGACGCCGGGAGATTATGAAATGCGAGACGGTCTTCGATAACGTATATCCCCAGGTACAAAGCGGGGTTGAAGAGTGTTACACATAGGGATACAAATCAGGCGACTTTCAAAAGGACAAAAAGACCCCGTGTCAAATAAATTGTAGTTTCTTTATCGTTTCTTGAAAGGGATTAGAGAACGGGGAAGAAAAAAAATCAAGTCTCTTTTACTTGTAGCGACATTGGTAATATTATTTATGTCACGTATAAGAAGAAATTATAGACCAAAAAAGTCAGACTACATCCGTTTAAAGCCTCAAACTGTCACTGTGTTAATGAGATTTATGCAAATTTGCCTAAATTATAGCGACAAACATTTTATCGGTAAAATGGTGCTGTCAAACCAAAAACAGCATTAATTTTGTTTAGGTTAGTAAAAGAGAAAGTTAACCAGCTTTCAACTTACACGATCTATAAATAATATTGCTATTTTTATTATTACTTTGTCGTAATTTGTATTCATTTAAATAAAAATATGTAATAAATAATATATAAATGTAATTTTGCGTGAAATCCAAGTTAAAAGTTTCGTGAAATGAGGAGATGATGTTATTTTTAGATGTTTTAGTTAAGCGTACAGGATATTAAATTGTTTTATCTGTATATAGATCTGTACTCAAGAAATCTTTCGACTCCCAAAATCAATTTTCCTGAAACTTGATATGTAATAAAAAATTAAAAGCCAAAGACACACAAAACTAAAAAATGTTTTAAAAATGTTGAAAATGTTTTAAAAAGATGTATATTCACATATTAAAATAGGACCGGTTTCGCTATCTTACATAGCTTTCTCAACTAGGAAGATGTAAATATAAATCTTTTTAAAAAACATTTTAAGTTTTGTGTGTCTGTGGCTTTTAAATTTTATATTGAACCTGCACACGTAAAAAAAGAACATTTCATTGATATATAGTAACACCAGTAACATTTACTGATTCCTATCTGGAATTTCATCAATTTCATTTTTTTTTTTTTTTTGAGGGATTGGAGATGGGGAGATGGGGGAATAAAATAAAAAGTCTTATATTTTAATTTGGACCAAATATTAACAGTGTGCCAAGTTTTAAGGAAAGCTGCGAAATCTTTATAGCTGATGCGTGTACAAAGAGTTAAGCAAAGAGGAACATGTTCACATGTCAGTAAAATACATAAGAATATCTAATAATAATAATAGTTACATCGTAATAATAATCAGATAATATTTATTTATTGAGCAAGCAAACCATGAGAAATCTTAATATTCCACGTACACGTATTTCTCGATTGTTTGTCCGTACACGACTCACGCTAAAGCTACTGGACGAAGTTCCGTCAAATTTGTTCCGAAGTTTATTTATGGTTCTATTACAGGTACTCCTCACTTTACGATCGAGTTCCGTTCCGACGACTACGTCGTTAAGCGAATTGGTCGATAAGCGAGGAGCTTGCGCCAGGAATATAGGATCGTTGTAAAGTTATAAAGTTTCTCCCTTCGATAGGCCATGGCTGGCCTGTGGGATCACGGGAGGTCAGGCTCCCGCAGCTCGACCAACGGGACGAAGTTGGGGCCGGGGGGTCAGCCCGACGCCCGCCCGCCTTTAACTCCCGGGAAAGAAACCCGGTACCCATTCTACAGAGGGCTGGGTAGACCCTAGGACCCGTTTGGAGGAGAATGGAGCGTGGAAAAATTCCCGCCTCCACCGAGGCCGGGAATCGAACCCGCGACCTCCAACCCGCAGCCAAGCGCGCTGACCACTCGGCTACCGGGCCCGATAGGATCGTTGTAAAATTATAAAATTATAAAAATTACGCAACAAACTTCAAAATTATTCATAAAAAGACATGTATATATGTGCAAATTATCATTTGTTTATTTGGTTATCTGGAGCTGTAGAGGGTCGAGGTAAGGGAGATGACGACGATGAAATAGAAGTTGTACTGTAAAGGGCGGAGGTCGTAAGTGCGGGTGGTCGTTAAGCAGATAGGTCGTAAAGTGAGGAGTACCTGTATTTATTAAAACTCAGGCACGTTTATTTTGCTCTCCGCCTCCCCCCTCCTCCCCATTCTTAAAAATTGACCCCTAAATCCCTGGCTGAAACGACTGGACTGGCTTCTTTAAAATTTCATACCACGCAACTTAAAAATCTAAATACCATTATTTTGGTATTCACCTGCCTCCCCTAATTCTTCAATTGGATCCCCTCCCCCAGTGCTGCATACTCAGTTCCCACTATGCGATTAATACGAGCATAAACCTAATATACTGTTATTATTAAAATCATTAACAGTGTTTTTATATTTGTTAAACATTAAGCAATACATTATAAATGTTTGTCAAGAAATATAAAAACTTTTATGAATAGGATCTAAAAATTGAAAGCAAGCCTGAAAATTACAGGCTGCTAATTTCACCCATTGCAAACGACTTTTTTCTATTGTAAGCATTTCTTGCACCGTGTCGATGGTAAAGTGCATTTTTTAAGACAATTTGATCGTTTGAGAAATCTGCTCATTCCGTATATTCATTTACAAAGACATGAACGCGTTTCACTCTAGGTGGTGAAAACAGAGAAAAAGGGATTTTATTTTGCTTTCCTTTCTTTAATATTAAACCTCCGTGAATTCGACGGTGTGAATTGTACAGAAGGGCATTTTCATTGCACCAATCTCAAAGCACTCATGAATAAATCACCATCGGAACATAAAACCGCAGATTTCAAAGCAACACTCATGAATATGATTCCAAGTTATGCATTTTTTTTTTCTTCATCTTCTATTTCTTTCTCTCCTTTCATGAGACGCCGGAATGGGTTTCTAAGGAAACACGGAGGAAATAACATCGTCTATTCGACATTTAACTGTTAAGGTATGTAGATAACAACTTGCTTGTCTGCAGGATGGCATCCTTAAAAATGCATAAGTTAGAAACGAAAATGCATGGCAATGCCCTTTAGTAGCTACGCATAAATAAAAGGAAGTTGTATCTATTAATTTTTCCTTTGTCAATGCTTTGTCAAACAAAACAGAAACAATATCTTTTGTTACTCTCCCACTAATGTAGCAAATTGTTAATGTAGTATATACTAATTAGGATGTAACTTATTTCTAATTCATCAATTATATATATATATTCCAAATATATATGTAATTGGAGGGCCTATATAAAGTTGGTTGGTTGACTAATTGATTTCAATAGAACAAAAGCTACGTCAAGAATGGTAAAAAGTTAAAATAAAATGTGTAAGACGGTAAAAATGAACATAAATTAGATAAAATCAAGAATATTCTTCTACTCAGAATATAATACACAGTATTTTTACGAATAAAGGATCATTAATTGAAGAAAAATAAGAATTAGAGTAACAGGGATAAAACAATACATGTAAAAAGGTCATTTATATATAAGCGTATAAGAAATATTAGTAAAAATTTGAAATTTTCAAAAAGTGGCAAAGCCATCTAGATGAGTAAAAAGTAATAAGAAGTACTAAAGGTCAAAATTTGAATAGAAATGAAGGATTACATGTAAATAGCAGTTTTGTGAAACTAGCAGATTTCCCGAATTTCCAAAAGATTCCAAGATTCCCAAAAAACTAGGAAATTTTTACATGCACTGCTCATCGTTGAAATAACGTCATAGCATGAAGAAGGCCTCACTCGGGGCGGAAACTGGTTCTTTTTTGTTGTAAATTCATTTGTAGAAATTAAATTCATATTTTTAAGCAGATGCATGAGCTTAGACAAGTTATTTCCCAAAAAAGATTTGAAGAATTGGACTATTAAGTTTTTGTTACGATTGGGTTGTTTGTGTGTGAATAATGATTTGACATTTAAGATTGTTAAATTTTAACAATATTATATATTGTAAATACATTCATGTTACAATGATATCAAACTCCAAAATTGTTTAGTTATTGAATAAACTTGAAAAAGGAAAGAAGATATTCTTTCCGAAAATTTGATGTGATTTTAAATATTGAATAAATGTATTTTATTGAATGTATTTTATTGGTGTGAATATGTGGCTATTTTAATAATAATATGACGACTAGAAGAGGCGAGATTAGGAAGAAATATGGACTTAATACTTAGATGAATAAATCTTAACACAGATGAGACATGTACGAGATTGTTCACTTTTAAAAGCATGGAAATATGAATTGGAACTTTTAATTTATAGGAGATAAAAATATTGACGACGACGTGATTTAAAGCACGAAATTCAACTAAAATGTGATGAATTGTTAAAGAAACGTAACACATACAGGTTCACCTTTAAATAGTTTTAAAGTATCGATTAGTTGTAGTATATCCGATTCGGAGACTTTCTAGAAGAACAACTTCTCATCGAGATCTATCATATATAAAAAGATAATTTCCTTCACTTCAAAACGATTAGCGATCTGAATTTTTAACGCGTGATGATGCCTGCACTATGTAATAAGGGAGATTTAATAAATGTAAGCATTTAATGTTTCGTTCTGTGAATGTCTTATGAACTCCATGAAGAATTCGAAACTTCCACTGTTGTTGTAATGATTGTACTTATTGAATGTTGTCTTATTACACTCACTGAAGCCGAGTACTAAAAACCACTAGTAGAGGATAGTACATACAAGAACAAATGAACAGCGACAGTGAAGATTAAGAAGAAATAAGTTTCTTAAATAAGCAGGCTCTTGAAAAATAAAATTATGTATATTTAAAAAACTCTGTCGTTTAGAACGTAGTCTGATTTATGTTGGAATTACAAAAAATGATCCAGAAACAAATAATGAAAGAGAAATTAAGAAACAAGTCCTTGAAAATAATAATAACTGCAAGTTTCTTAATAGTTTATTAGCAGAGAAAACATTAAGTTCTTGAGTAAGTAATAGCAAATTAAACTGTATATATTAATATAAAAACATACATGTCAGAATAGTAAGCTAATAGCAATCTGTCTGATCTATTACGAGATACAGTTAGGCATTTTAATTAACTTTTACTTTTACAACTAAAGTGTTAATTTTCGATGAATTTGTTCCATCATAACCTTAGATACTGACTCTATCGTTCTAAGTTAAGGTCCTTACAAGCAATTCTATGAGACGCAAATAGAATCTTCTTAGGATCACTATGTCCTCTAAGATACTTGAAGAGCTTTCTTTCTTGTTCACAGTGATAACTACTTATATTCTGCTTCCATTCGATTACTGTATCGCTATATTATTTACACTACTTCTGCAGCTAATAATTCTCGTGTCTTCACTTTTGTTACACACTGCACTCATGAGAGTTATTGTTTAATATTTAACGTTATTATTACTTCCTTCACAATCTCCCCCCCCCCCCAGCCTACTTATTGGCTAATTAATTACGAAAATATCAATCTGTTTGCTTCAACAATGTGGACTTTCTTTGAACCAGTTGGACAGCGCTAGTTACTCTGACGACTCAACAAAAGATGGCCATCACTTTAGTATTCTGGTTCACATCAATTTCGAAGTTTTACAAACTGTAATTAAAGAAAAGATGATAATAAACAGGTTTTGAAATTTTGTATATATTAGGTACAAAAAAATTATTAGATATTTTCGGGCTTTGTGGAAATGAAAGCCTTATAGTGGATCAATTATTTTTACTTTATTCCTAAAATAAAAAGACAAAGTAAATGTTTAAATATGATAATAAAAAGAGACTATATACAGTATACTCTCGATATCTCGAACTTCGATATTTCGAAAACCTTGATATATCGAAAAATTATTTTTGCCCTTGATATTACATATTCATCTAATGTTAATTTTAATTCTTATGTTGAAGAGTTTTCATCCAAAACCTTGTTATGTCGAATATTTTTCGATAACTTTGCCGCTGTATTTCGAGTAGAAAAATTGGTTAAGAACAATTTCAAAGAGATGTCGCCAGGCCAAGATACTGGACTTTTTTAAGAAATTCTAGCAATGTAAGTTCATTGTTTTTTACAAATTCTTTTCAATTTAAGGTAATTATTTTCGACTACTTTTAAAAATTAGAATTATCATTGCTGTATTTAGACTTATTATTAACTATCATTACATATCGAGGGTCTCAAGCCAAAAGGTTCTATGTGCACTTTTGATAAATTTTAGTTCTGTGTGCTAAACGGTTTATTTTGGCGACTTCTGTCGTCTGCCAGAAGGTTTTGTTTGAAAAACTAGTTCTAGCCTGTCAGCTGATTGTTCAAAAAGGTTCAATTTTCGCTTCTTTTACTTCTTTCAGTTTTCTCTGTGCCGGAAAGTTGTATGGATAAAAATTAGGCAAAACGCACATAGAACCTTTTGGCTTGAGACCCTCGATATTTATACTTAGTCTCATCTATCAAGATTCTAATTTTTAGAATATTATTACGTATCTTGTGGTTTTTACGTGAATTTTTATGTTTTGGTTCTGACCTTGTCATCTCGAAAACTCGTTATCTCGAATTTTTTTTAGCGTCCCTTCGACTTCAGGATATCAAGAGTATACTGTATTTTCATAATTATTAGATAACCAATTATTACAACAAATACGATTGTTAATGAATGTTTTTATTACATTCTTTCCAATTTTTTTGCTTATGCAAACATTAGGCTACTTTTAGTGTAATTGAAAAAGAAGTTACGTAAATCTTGAAAATAAGATAAGAAATAATATAATGAATGAAATCCACAATTAATAATGTTTTCAACATAATTGCGATTCTATATCGGAAATTTCTTTGTGTTAGCCTTTTAATAAAAAAATCATCAAATCTTTTTGAGTTAGCATACTAAATATCTATCAGCCAAAAGGTATTAGTTATTACAATATTTTAACGTGTGTTAAAATATAGTCTTTTAAAAGTTTTAAAAAAACACACAATCAAAATTCTAAAAATACATCACATCTCCGGGATATTGCGGGTTCTTTCACAGCTAACCCATTCTCAACCTAATATCTTTTTCAAAAACATATCTTTTTATCTAAAATATTAGTTATTTTTAACCAATCAAAATTCACCAAATTAATTTCTCTAAGGGAGTAATCATTCATGTTTGGGGAAGTTAAATGGAATTTTTTCATCAATGAGTTATATTATTATTACGATCCATCCATCCATCCATAGTATTCTGTCCGGAGACAGGTCCAACTCTATGGAATTCACTTGGAATTCTCAGAAACGCCTGGGGAAAGATACTGGGGTGGTTTCCTGTTGCCTTCCCCATGACGCCATTAAGGAATGACATTATTATTACCAATATTTTTTTTTTGACTGATTTTTGTATTCTGTCAATGTTTGTCATAATACGTGGCTTTCCGACTCGAATCTCACAAAACATTAATAATTTCCGAATGGGTTAGCTGTGAAAGAACCCGAAATATCCCGGAGATGTGATGTATTTTTAGAATTTTGATTGTGTTTTTTTTAAAACTTTTAAAAGACTATATTTTAACACACATTAAAATATTATAACACATAATTTTAATGCAACCTAAAATTAATATATAATTATATTTATTAATCTATTATCAATTTCCTTCAATGTATTCGGAAATTATTAATGTTTTGTGAGATTCGAGTCGGAATGCCACGTATTATGACAAAACATTGACAGAATACAAAAATCAGTCCAAAAAAAGATTATTGGTAATAATAATATAGCGTGACTCATTGATGAAAAAATATCATTTAACTTCCCCAAACATGAATGATTACTCCCTTAGAGAAATTAATTTGGTGAATTTTGATTGGTTAAAAATCACTAATATTTTAGATAAAAAGATATGTTTTTAAAAAAGATATTAGGTTGAGAATGGGCTAGCTGTGAAAGAACCCGAAATATCCCGGAGATGTGATGTATTTTTAGAATTTGGTTGTGTGTTTTTTAAAACTTTTAAAAGACAAAAGGTATTACAATGCACGAAATAGTTTTATAATAATAGTTTATAATTCATTGCATTTATTCACAATGATCTTTTTTATCATAAAATAAAAATCTGCTAAATTTATTAAAATATTAAATTTAGACGCCAGGTTCCTATTCTATCAATTTTATCCTTCTTTTAAAACACATTTTAAAAAGTGCATGTCGGTCCATCTGTGAGAACTAAATCGTAAAACACTATGTATCCTAGACTGCTTAAATTTTATATTTTATTAATAATTTACAATAATATATTGGTAAAATGTTATTGATAAAAAATTGAAGTATTGATAATTTGACAAATAATAATAATAATTGGACAAATAAAAAACTGTTTTCGATAACAAAGGTAATTGCAACACTGCATGTAAGCATAGAATTGCGATGAATATATTTCAGTTACAAAAATATGTTGATACAATATTACCAAGCACAGGGATAATTTCATAATATTTATTTTCGTGAGATTTACAGTATACATAAATTTTTATCACAGAAATCCTATAGTAGATTTGCTCTTCCGGATATTTGACTCGCTTTAATACAAGTTTGTAAAATGAGTGCGTAATTCTCTCGTTAGGCGCTCAACCATTTCTGAGACGCCCTGTAAGCACATCGTGAGACACATTATACTTTTACTAGTATGAAAAATAAGATCCTTTCCTAATGGACACCCGTGACAGGCAAGGAAAAGTATTTTCCGCCAGAGTTTCCTTATGGCATGGTTTTTAGTCAGCCGCTAAATGGCACAGAGTGAGACAGTCTCAGCTGTCTGACTACTGTAAACAGGTGATGGTACTTTTTGGGTAGCTCTGCTGTCAACCTAAAATAAAAGAGGAAATAATGCACATAAAGAGGGAAAGAAAGAGTAGAGATGCGGGAGGAGTAACAACTTTTCTTACGGTGTGCTTTTTTTCTTTTTTTTAGCTTCGTGCGGAGGTGGCGGAAAAGACCGTGGAAATTACTCTCCGAACATCAATAAACGCATACCTGGGGTGTATTTTTTCATCAATGGGCCATTTTCCAAGTGCTGTATGGCGGGTGCCTTGTCATAAGGTGTCACGGACTCATCCGAAATAAACATTTTAATGGACCATGTACATTAGGTCAGGAGGGGAGGATCACACCAGGGAGGCCCCAGAAACACTTAAGCCTAATTGCCATCCATCGGATACGAAATTTGTGAGTGTGGGAAATGCCCTTGGGGGTGTGTGAAAAGTCAGAAATATATGTTGAATAGACAGAGGAATGTTCACATCTTTATGTTTCAAATTTTATAAATACCTTCGCAGCTACGGTTAGCATCCTTACAAAATAATATTAATTCTCATTTTAAAATAACTTTTTTTATAGAAACAAAAAAACACTACAAAAAAAAAGCTAATTATTTAATATCTAATTTAAATATTTTTTATTACAATATTAAATCAGCAGAACAGCAAAAAGTATAGATTAAACAGAGAATATTTCTAAAAAAACAAATCATGAATTTAAAAAAATTAACATTTTTTTGACTGCTTAGTTTGTCGAAAGGCTTATAATAAAAATAAATTGTTCTACGGGAAAGAAGAAATTGCTTACATTGCACTGATTTGATCTAACATAACGACAAAAGGTTAATAAAATAATTTAAACTATTATTTTAGGATTTGTGATGATATAAGAACATGTTAGAAAATGTAGAATTTTTCATTAGGTGAATTTTTTTTTTCATTATCAAAATTAATATAAGCATTCTTCAATTTATAATATTATTAATATTATCTATAACAAGATGAAGTAAATGAAAGCTTTTAAGGCGAGCAGTGTTTGAATTTAATTATTTATAGTGTAAAAAAATAAAATAATAGTTAGATGCCCCATTTCGAATATCCGAATTGTCAATGTAAAAGCTTACTTTCTTATCAACTCCTCCTAGGGGTCCATTATCTGTCAAAGTCAATAGGGAGTTCTTTACAGATAGCATTTACTGTTAAAATTTAAATTTCTCTGAATCAATTACAGACAGATGGAAGTAATTATCTAGATTTAAAACTACAAGAAACCAGGATGAAGGAGATTTAGGATAAATTCTTATAGGTAGAATATAATTCAAACAATGCTTATTGAAAAAAAATTAAAAAATATAGAAAAACCAAGTAGGGATATCGAGTAGTAAAACAATCACAGTGCTTCGCAACGGCTTCTGATACGTCATTTATGTTGCATTATTCCTTTAACTAGCAGCAAAGCCTGTCGGACGACAGGCTTAAAAAAATCTGAAAAATCATTTTATTATCAACTATCAAAATATAAGTAAATGTAATCTAAATGCTGTGCTAACTTGTGAACGAAGCTTCTACGGCAAAAATGATTTTGAGTTTCGAAATCAGCTTAAACAATTTTGAGTAAGTATGCCAAATTTCATTAAAATGGATGCAGTGGTAACAAAATCATTTGGTTTTGAACGTATGTTTTGTTAGAATTTCAGTTGTCGAGGTCAGTTCCCAAGAATAAATTTTCATGGAAACAACATGGAATGATACAATGAACTAATATTTTCATCCAATTTCAGTACTTTTGATTCAATGGTACCATTGAGAACCGTTGGATCTATCTTAATAGATTAATTATATCGAGTTACAGACAGACGGATAGACAGACAGACAGACGAAATTAGCAAATTATATAAGTTGATTTCCTTATTATTATAAATGTAAATGCTGCGAATGCCAAGGGCGCAATGGTTGCGTTTGTTGTGATTGTTGTGCGTTGCATTGTGGGATACTTGTCCACAGATATACGGACAAACCGGGATTAGTAGGCTTCCTATCAGAAGCCTAAAATTATAAAAAATAAGAAAAAAAAAGAAGTTTTATAATTTTTTTCCGACTAATTATTACATACCATTCCTAAAGGTATACAAGTATTTTTTGGATGAGGTCTTAGTCAAGCATTAAATGTACGTGTAGTCATTAGTTCTAAATCACCAAGCAAGTTATTCAAATGGTTGTAACATTTTTTATATAGTTTTTACAGAGAGATTTTTATGCCACAAAGCTAAACTGTTCAACCTTTTAGTTTTTTTCTTGATAATAGCATTCAGAATTTAATTTAGATTCGGTTGATGTCAAACCTATATCTTACAATTGAAGAAGACAAACAGTGGAAGTTGAGACTCCGGCGATCGATAATCAAAAAGAACAAAACACAAACCTGAATCTTAGTTGGCTAAGCTGAGCCACGATTTCTACTCTAAAGAAGCTGGTTGAGCTGGGGAAGCAATCAGGGGTTCCAAATTAAGATACTAACAATAATGAAGGCTAAAACATAATTAAAGTTTCAAGTTATTTATTCATTCC